>MU006294.1:229545-611964 GCA_010093695.1 Plenodomus tracheiphilus IPT5 | reverse complement strand
GGCTTCGAGTACGGCAGACACACAGGAAGACAATGCAAGGAACCCAAACACAGGCAAATACGTCACTTCTAGAGACGAAATGTACATAGTCGTAGATAGAAGCCAGACACCGCCAGGCCTCTGGGGACAGATGGCTCTTTCGAGGGTGAAGTGGGGCGGTGCACATCCACGTCTGCACCGCGTCGGCTGTCTGCCACGCCTGGCTTCCGGGCATAGCTGCGGAAATAGCGGCTGAAACCGAGTAGGATCAAATCAATCAATCAATCAATCAAGGCGAGAAATGGTAAGTCCCACAAAGCTGGCACATGCGTGCACGGCCATGAACCTTCTCGTGGTCCAGTTGAGGAATTGCGAATCCCTCAAAGCGAACACATACGTGCACGGTCATCCCCTTTTTCGTTGCCACGAGACGAACATATTTCATACTCCGGAACCGGATCAGATAGATTGATACAATTCGAGCAAGACATTCTGCGAGTGCTTTTTCTTTATGATAATAGCAGCTGTCTATCACACAAGAGCCACGGGTGTGCTCTGAGAGGGCCTGGAGGAACGCTCGATGATATGTGCAAAACAATTGAATTATTGAAGGACTTGATCTCTCGGTCACATGAGCTGGTGAAGCAACAATTTGGAGAACTGGAATGTCATTGTGTGATGAACAGAGAATACACGAGAGGTTCGGAGGGCTTCTATACCCGTTGCTCTGTTTGAAATAGAACGAAATGAACTCCACGAGAGACTTGTAGAAAAGCAAAGGACAGAAAGTGAGTATGCTCTTATAGAGGATCGAGCGGCTTACACCGTCATTCAGCCGACATGTCTGTGCTCGGCCTTTCTTTGAGTCTGGGTCTCATGGGTTTTAGTCACGTACTCTCGGACTTCACAGGAATAACATGTTGAGATTTCCTCAGTTTCAAAGGGATTGACCTCGAGCAACCTTCAAGGGACGATTGGCATGATGTCGAAGCTACTAAATTGACATACCAACACCTACTGCTTGTCCTCATAATCCCTCGTCCAGACCTCCCTGAACTTCTCCTTGTCCACCGCAAACTCCAACAAGAAATCCCGCTCAAGATCATGCGTCCGTCTTCCCAACAACACCAGACTATGCAGCGGCTTGCCCAGATCAGCATCACACAACTGCGCCAATGTGCCCGCTACAATTTTCTCGTCTTCAGCGCCAACTCTGGCAACGCCTACAGCTAGGCTGTCCCGTGAATATACACCCTCCTTCTTCACATCCTCCTCAATCTCCAACATTTGCTGCGCACATTGGGCGACAGTCATGTACCGTGGTGGCTCGTAGATCTTGCGACCTCTCGCCATGTTCTCGAGGCTTTGCTCCTTGACTTTGATGTCCAGTAGGACAAGTGTGTGCAGGCCGATGGAGACGTTCTCCTTGATGCGATCGTAGAAGGATGCAGGCTTCCAGTTATCGAGGAAGAAGACCATGGAAACAGTCTGTCCGAAGTTGTAGAGTTGGAGACCTGTTGTGCCAATTGAGGTCAGGATACTGGCGTTGGGGACTGAGCGTGTGGGAATGGAGAGTTCGCGGGCGCGCAGGACGAGGTCGGTATGTGTTGTTGCTCTGTTGTGCATGTTAGTACAACAGGGTCGAGATTGTGGGAATTATACTGTACCCAAACGGATCGCCAACGACAAGGAATGCGACATCGACTTTGTCAGCGTCTTTGAGGATATCGTCGCTGGACGACTCGACCATTTCACGGTCGGCTATGATGACATCTCGGCCATAGAAGGCTTCCTACTACCGTGACAATTAGTCCGATTTCATGCAAACGTATGGTCATTTCAGACTCACAAGCACATCCTTCTCCACCAGCAACACGGCCGTATACGTCTCAAGGTACACGCGCTCTGCCTTCTTCACAATCTCCAGTCCCTTGACCGTGATATCCTTCTCGTCAGCCAAGCCGAGACCCACGAGATACAACATGATTGCCGTGTGTTACGCGTAATGAGCAGCGCCGTGAATGTCGATGGTGGGGAAAGCCACCGAATTTCACAAAAGTTTGGTGGGGCTGCAATTCAGGACCCTTCATAGGGCTGGGCCAAGGCGCGGCCAGGCGCATTGCACAGGGCATCGGTGCGGCTGCGCGCTAGTGGACCGCAAACCCCGTAAACCAGCCGTCGGCTTCAATGTACGTCGCGCGCCGCCCTGTCTCCTGGTCTTGTGTTTCCCACTCCGACGCTGGCGTTTCTTGTGCGAAATTTGATATCACTATTTCTATAACGAAAGGAGAGCGGTAAACAACTGGGTGGACCATCATGACGGACAAGGACAAGATGGCCAAGTACCGGACGGAGATCCAACAGGTAAGTCATCTGTATGACTTCTTTGACGTCCATGTCTTTTTTGTTCTATCCTTAAACGTCGTTTAAGTGCTTTCATTAGGGAGAGACGGCCCATGTTCGAGGCCGAGAGTCTCTTCCCCAAGATCCTTGTTCATTCGGGCGTCGACCTGCATATGCGCATCTTCAAGATTCGAGCAGTCACTTGAACAATTTCTTGTCGTTCTCTAGTCTTTCTATATATGTTTCATTGCTTGAGCTTCATACGAATCATGTTGGTACTATTCGTTGATCACCCGCGTTCGTCATGTTGGTCGTTGCCAATCCTCATTCAATCCGTCTGGTCGTCTCGTTACCAGTTATACTGCATATACCTGCGTCTCACCTCCACAATCCTTCACTGTACTCTTACATGAGGCGTCAACAATTCTCCTGTCACACATATCTTCACTATATATCCTGCCTTCCTCACAAGATGGCATCGATATACTCACCGACTCTACCGCCTCTTCTTCTCTCATTACTGTCACTCTCCACCCCCCATTAACCAAAATCTCTTCCCTGACTTGGGACTAACCTTCCTCCTCCTCCAGATGATGTTCGTCTCCGGCGAAACCGGCGAGCCCTCCCCAGAAACAACTACCCTCATCGAATCCATCGTCCAAGACCAAGTGCAGCACATGCTCCGCGAATGCACCGCGCTCGCCACCCGGCGCGGTAGCAAATCAATCGCCACTGACGACCTCTTCATGATGATCCGACACGACCGCGCCAAAATCTCTCGTCTGCGCCACTTCCTCCAATGGAAAGACGTGCGTCGCTCCGTCAAAGACTCCGACGACAAGGGTGGCGATGCCGGTGCAGATGTAGGAGCCGGCGATGCGGACATCGCTGCTGGCGTTGTGGGCGCAGGCTCTGGTCCCAGTGGTGGTCCGGACGCAGGCAAGAAAGCGAAACGCGCAAAGGTGGATTTAGTATGGGACATTCACTCTTTCTTCACTGAGTTCCCACCGCAAAAGGACGATGTCGAGGATGAGGAGGAAGAGGAGATGAATTACGCTACGCTCCAGCGTCTCAAGAATGCTGATGAGCGGACCAAGAATATGACGAGGGAGGAGTATGTGCATTGGTCTGATTGTCGGCAGGCAAGCTTTACATATCGCAAGGGTAAGAGGTTCAAGGAGTGGGCGGGCTTTGGCCTCATTACAGATTCGAAACCGAGCGACGATATTATCGACATCTTGGGGTTTTTGACGTTTGAGATTGTGCAGACGTTGACAGAGGAAGCGTTGAAGGTTAAGGATGCCGAGGATCTGTACAAGAAGAATCACGGGGGTGAGCAGAATCGGTTGAAGAGGAAGAGGGAGAGGGGACTCTTCGATCCGCCTGAGGAGGCGAGGGAGCCGGTGCAGCCTGGGCACGTACAGGAGGGATACAGGAGGCTACAGAGAGGCAACAACAAGCAGAGAGCTATGTTGAACTTTACCAGGAATGTTCATCGCGCTGCTCTCAAGCTTGTAAGTCATGTCAAGCAATCACAATCAGCATGAAGCTAACAAGGTTCAGATCTGAGAACGAAGAGCACTCACGACGCTGGGGTACGAGGGCAGACCGGCGTTACTTCTTTGGATACCCATCAGGGCTGGTGTTGTCTGACTACCGCATTTCTAAGATTCCATGTATTACGGGTTTGGATCGAAGTCACCGTCTTCACATTAGTGGCACGTAATGATTAGTTTAGCATCACCAATACACAGACAACACTTGAAATCAGACAAACTCCAAGATTGACCATCATTCCTACTGTACCGATGCTCCCATGACCCTATTTTAGTGGACATTCATGGCATCGAAATGATCAGAGGGGTGGCTAGTCGGTCGTATGCACGGAGAGAAGAGTCTTGACAGACGTACATGAAACATGACCGCATATGCCCAGATAGAAAGGAGATTTACGCCCTCCTTTAACCTTAAAAAGACCCACGCCAGATGTTCATCATGCCACCTCGGGCTTACTCGGCATCGCCCAACTGCTCGGCACGCTTCTGCTGTACGCGCTCTTGCCTCCTCTCCCTCGCAGCCTTGGTCTTCGCACGCTTGGCGTCCATCTCCTCCTTGATGACCCTCTCGCGGGCCTTCTCAGCCTTGGCCTTGTGGATCTGTAATGCATATCAGTAGCTGAAGCTCGAGTGGGGGTGACAGTCATGATGTCATGACAACGTACGTGTTCAACGAGAGCACGCTTGTGCTTGAATGTGTTACCCTTGGAGAGGTGGTACAGCTCGTGGTAAAGGTGCTTGTCGATCTTTCCGGCGGCACGGTACTTGACGAGTAGACGACGGAGAACGCGGAGGCGGCGCATCCATAGGACTTGGCTGTAGACACCGTATCAGCAAACTGCTCCTAGTGCATTGGATCTTCACACTGCACAAAATCCTCTGTTCGACGTCCGTTGTAACAGTGAAGTTGTGATTGCGTACCTTGGCATACGAGCGTCCGCAGTACCCTTCCTCTTACCGAAACCACGGTGTCGGCCAATTCGTCGGGCGGCGGTCAGAGCACGGGCACGGGCACGCGAGTGCATGGTGACCGGCTTGCGGATGATGAGGCCATCCTGGACGAGCTTGCGGATGGTCTGGCGGGAGTTGGCGTTGGCGATTTCGCTGGTCTCGTTGGGGTCGAGCCAGATCTTGCGCTTTCCGCAGCCGACCACGGAGGCCGCGAGGCGCTTCTGTGTGCGGAGGTTGACCCTGTGAGGCAGTATGTCAGTATTGGCATTGGTGTGTGAAGTTGTGGGCGACGGAAGATGCCCTTCAGCAAAGAGGGGTTCGCCACTTCTCAAGTCGCCCGCCAGACTCGAATGCAAGCCTGGGGAGGTGTAGCGCGGGTGCGATGGTGTTCTTCGAGAAGGGTTGAGGTGTAAAACGGCGGTATTCCTTACATTTTCGATGATGTTGTCGTCCGTGGTCGTGGGTGGTTGTCGTGACTGACGGATTTTGAACGCTCAAACCGAAGAGCGAGGTGCGATCGCTTAGGTGTGCCAAGCACTAACTGCGATAGGCCTAGTCGGCCCCAATTGGGCAACGCGCGTGTCTTCCCCAGAACATCATTACAGTGAATAAAAAACAATCGATAAGATTGTGATTTTGAGAAGTCAATGGTATGTTCCTTTGAACTTTGAATGTTGATGCGGATGACAAGTCCGTTGTGGTTCAAGTTTGCTACTGGCAAGAGAGCGCATGCAAACTCTGTCGCTTTCTTCAAGCGGGCACTGATCGGCCAGGGCTACACCAAAGAAACCTTGGAACCTGGATCCCTAACACATGATCTGATCGTGCGACGACCTAACAGCCTCAGGACGCACTGCGAATTGTGCTACGCTGTCGATGGAGGCGTTTGAGAGACATTTTGACACCTACTATATAAGTGTGCTAGCATTTGATAGTACAATGGTACTATGTGTTATATTACACCATTTACTCTATTGTAACTTCAGATCTTCCTCGCTAAGAACGCCATATAGCTTCTCAATCTCCTGCCCGATCAGACCCAGGTCCAGTGCTAATTGCGCAGTCACCAATGCTGCATGCTAGTCAGTATACTGTAAATGATCTTGACCTGAACATTGCGACTCACCATAAGCGTACAAAAGCTCGTAATCTTCGTCCTTGGCGATGACTTTGCCTAGTCCTGTCTGCCTGAACTCGAACACCTTCGCAAGCAAACGATCGCGGGTATGCCCGACATTTGGCAAAACATCGTTCAATGGATAGGCTAACTTCATGGAGGAAGCCATGACTAATAGAGGTTAGCTGTGATACGCTCCAGTTTATGGTAGCCGGGTACTCACCTGAGAACAAATGACTAATTCTCCAACTCAACTCTGTCCACTCTTTCTGCGTATACTTGAGCACTTCTTTCTCTCCCTCAGATTGCTCAGAATCCTTCAATATGATAACGTTCATTGCATGGAAGCTGTCCAGGATCCGACTTGTTGCACCGAGTATGACCTTGAAGCTGGTGTCAGGGAACGGCCCTCTGAGCTCGAATTCTGCGGCGGCTGAAGCACGCAGTGTCTCCAAATGACTTAGGAATCGACGCAACTCAAATTCTTCACGCTCACTCATGAATGAATGTTGACGTCCACCACCGTCCTCGTACGACTCCAGGAGTGTCTTTAGAGGCCCGCGCTTCCATATAAGACCCATCTTCAGCCATAGCAATGACGTGCCTTTCTTGACCTTGCGGCGTGCTGAGATAGGCCAAATGAGCCTAGTTACAACAATGCCCCATACACAGCCGACCATGACAGCTACAACACGATGTAGCACGATCTCCCAGATTTCAGGTGCGATACCACCTTCATCGTCATCATCGTCGTCATCTTTGACAGAAAGGGAATAGGCGTAGAGTGCGGACAAGTTGTAGGTAAGAAGGATGAAGCGCCCCATAGGACCCTTGCCTTTGCCGACAATGATGTAGAAGCAAAGGAGAGAAACGAGCCAGCCGAAGAAGCCGAGGAGCAAAGCGTGATCATCAGCCGCAATCCACGCGGCAATCGCGAAGACCGCACCAAGGCAGGTACCTGCGAATCGCTGGAATCCAGTAGTGTTCGAAGCCCCAATAGTCTGATTTGATCTGTTAGCCAGTAGTTTCTTGAAGTATTTAAAGGTGTGACCCTACCATCGAACACACCAACATGTAGGACAAAAGACCCCACTCGCCACGCCAATGCCCATAAAGAGCCCTCGTAGGTTCTACAAAAGACCACATGGCGTAAAGAATTGCACCAATACCGACTTTTACTGCATACTTTAAATCATCTCGTCTAAACACCGCTAACGAGACCCAGACGCGGTATGATAGCGGTTGGTCGTTTTCCGGCCGATAAGGGTCGCCCCTGGTAGACTTCCGGTAGATAGGGTTGTGAATCTCGTGTGAGCCGCCAGGTGTCTGGGCGTCCTCGTGATCGATCAGACTCGCGTCCTCTATGTACAGTTAGTATGACTCTCTGACCTACCAAGAAATAACCACTTACCAGAATCCTCACCACTTGAGTGCTTCTTTCGGCGACCGCTCTGCCAGAATTTGAGCCATTGATAGGTCCTTTGTCGCGGATAACGATTGACATTCGTCTTGAGCTCCTCAAGGATGTCAAGAAACGCGACCATGTCCTCTGCAAAATCGTGTAATGACAAACTAAAGTAGCCACAGCTTGCAGCAACTTCCTCAAAGTCCGCTGCTACAGCCGCAGTGCTCGTTCTAATAGGAACTTTGTTCTTGTAAACAGCCGTCAGAGCGTCCCGTCTGGCATTTGCAAACAAGATCTTTGCGTCGATCAAAGAGTGACGAAAATGCTCGTTGATCCTCATATTATACTCGGGTCCAGGACCAAAAGGTAACTCGGAGAGAACCTCAGATAACGTGAAAGCAAGCGATTTCTACAAAATCAGTATATCAGCCAGGCCTTGCAAGCGGTACTCTTACCATAGGTGGTCCCAAATGGGCAATGAACACTGAGAACATATCTGCAGGCGTAAGAGTAGCCTGTGAAAGGGTTGGAACGTTGTACGACGAGCTCATCTTCTTCTGGCTACGTTCGTCATCAGAGACGTCAACCGAAGCGTAGGCTGAGGCCTCTGCGCTGCCTTCGGGACGCTCTTCGATGGATGCGAGAATACTTGAACGCCTCTCGGAATAGCTCAGACTAGGAGAGAGTAGCTGCGGCGGGCTCAGAGAAATAGTGTGCTCTGAAAATACAGATGATGTGACTGTGCCATTGCCAGCACCAGGTATACTCTCTGACAGTGTCTCGCCTGAGTCCGACTGAGCAAGTAATGTGAACTGCGTCTCCGCAGCACTTCTCAACCCACCGATACTCTGTATCAGTGTTTCTAGACATTTCACAAGTCTCGCATGTATCTTGTACTCTTCCTCTGTTCCAAGCGCATAGTGCTCGAATTTAGCTTCCCCTAAGTTCTTCACCAGGGTCTTGAACGTCGCCTTGCTCTTATTCGAGGCCTTGATGAATGCGTCGCTCTTGAGGTCTCGCTCATCGCCTGAGAGGAAGCTGCGAGTGATGCCATTGAGCATATCGGCCATGGCGTCGGTAGACTGAATGAAGGTATCGCGGAACTCATTGCGAGCCGATGTAGGTCGTACGAGAAGACAGACGAGTGCAGACGCGGTGCATCCCATGATGACCATCTTCAACACCTGCCAGACTTTGTTATACGAGAACATGCCGGCCTGCACCGCCCCCTCTTTCGTCAAGACTGTGATCAACGCAAGCGAAGTAAGTGAACATGCTACGTTGACGAGTGGATTGCCCAGCTTATGCTTGGTCCAACCAACGAGTCCCAAGCCACCTCCACAGAACACAATGAGCACTATCACATGTCCAAGAACAAGGTGACCTTGCCGCCCAGAGTATGCGCTCACAGCCATGCTGGAGAACGAGACGAAAGCCGCATACAAGAAGGCGCAGAACGCCAGTATTACAGCTTCGAGCATACTACCAGCAGACCGCGCCGGATGAAAGTATACTGTGATGGTCGCCACAATATGCTTTCCATCGTTCTTGCCCAACAGCGCAGCGATGAACGGTACGAAGGTGGCGAGCGATCCCAAGATGTAGGCGAAGGAACATTTCAGTATGCCAATGCCAACGGGCGAGCTTGCGTATCTGTAGATTTGGTGGTACTTGTGTTTGCAATGCTCCGTGAATAGCTCCATCCTACCCAGCTCTCGATGCCGCTCGGGGTCGAAGTTGCCAGGCGCAAGCAGGAATTCGGAGGACTCGGTCGTACGGTGCATAGGTCTGCGTAGGGTGAAGGTCTTCTTGACGCGCTCGCCGGTCCTTGGTTGTATCATCGTGGCAGACCGTAGCTACAGCTTCCTGTCAGTTCCTTTGCCTTCTAGAATGGCTCTAGGGCGACACTTACATTCGGTCGCAGATAGCGGCGCTCCGCCGGAGTCTGTAAAGACTCGTTACTCATCGTGGGCGCAACGATAGTAAGATTGCCCTATGGAAGTCTACGGCATGGCTTGAAGGAGTTGCTGGACGCGCCGTGGTTGCATCCTCCAAGGTGCTACTGGGCCCTGCAGATGCCCAGAGCATGACATAGGCGCGCTAGCATGAGCTCCAGCCACACTGGCGACGCGCATCATGCGCATCGCCATATCGGTAGACTATAAGGCGAAGCAAAGTCATCTGAGTACCTAGGCATGGTAACTTGTTTGCAGAACGTGCATGGAACGGTTGGACGACTGGAGGTCTCCGCTCGGGGTGTATGGCGCGTCACAGAACTTCGTGTAAAAGTCGAGACCGCTTCATGGCCGTGGCTTCTAATTCGCTGATCAGCCTCTAGCCTTCGCCTTCCGTTTCCTCAACCTTGCACACCAAATTAACTCCTCTGCTATATTCAAGTTGGATATTGCGCATCTCTGTCCGCTATGGATGAAGAAGAAGATATGGACATCGCTGCCGCGATGGGCTTTGGCTCATTCGGTGGCACCAAGAAGCGCAAATATGACCATACAAAATCCCCCAAACCCACCGCGGATGATGCGAGCGGCGCCAACTCTACGCAACTAGGTGTTCGGCCGAAGAAGTTAGCAAGCACCCAAGAAACAGACCCAGAAGACGCCATATCCTTAGATTCAAAGGATCATCGAACTGCCGAGTCTCTTGCTGTTCCTGCCAATCTCCACTCAGCTCCAAAAGAGCAGCCTCACAATGATGCTTCTACCATGGAGACAGTATCCTTCGGTGGACCTCCTATCACAAGAGGAGAGCTGAACGCCTTGAAGTTTGGCGTCAAGGACGAGAATGGAGATGTCGCATACTTTTTGCCCAGTTTTGTGGAAGACCCCTGGGCGAGCCTGAAGAAGACAAATACTTGATCGTGAGTAAACTAAACGGCATCGCAGTGCGTGTAACTGATGTATAATAGATTTCTTGTATATCGGCAAGTACTTCAAGGCCACAGGTCGAGAACCAGGCCAAGAAATACCGACATTGCGCTTTCCCCTACACGCGGTTTGACGCCGCAAAGACACAAGTTAAGGTTTGGGTGCAGAATCAGAAGTGAACCCTCTTATCAGTCTTCCACTCTATTCTAACAAGTTATTGTTGAAGCCCAGGATACAAGTACAAAAAAATACCCAAAAACTTAAGAGTTCACCTTCATTTTCCGGGTTCAAGACTCCCAACAACCACACTCCCACCACTCGCCCGTTCCAGAAACATAGTGTAACAGCCTCCCCACCTGAACTCCCCACCAATCCTCTTGCCATCAATTACCTGTCAATGTCAGACCACATACTGATAACCTCACATCAACACGACCCCAACCCAACGCCACAGTAGCACCACCACAACCCCCCCCCCTAAACAACATGTTCTCTCCCACTGGAACACCCCCCAAGCCCACTCTATTAAATATCCAAGCACCAGTCTCTGGCATCCAACTCTGTGTCTCGCAAGCACTCGTGCAGGAGCGGCATGCGCGCTCACCGCTCCTCCAACCCGAAAATTTCTCGAGACTCCCGAGTTGTACTTGGGCCGTGATGCTTCCGATTCCCGTATAACCGAGGAGCGGAAGACAAGAGGCACATTGCACTCGGTGCAAGCGTGTGCATTTCCATGGTAATGTGTTAGGGTAGGGTAGGTGTACAGCAGTAGTCTAGCATCATCTATGCCGTGCGAGAAACACTAAAACTAAGTTTTTCAACCTATGAAAAGTCAAGACTCATTGCAGATGTTCTCGCTACCTGAAACTCACCATGGTCCTGTTGTGGCACTGGGTTAATTAAACCTGACGTAGTGCTGATGAGTACCATGGAGCGGGTTTGAGAAACATGAACCATGGACGCAATGAGACATTGTCTCTGTTCCTACCCATGGAAATGGTCCCGGGTGGGAAACATCACGTGGCTTCGCTAGATGCCTTGCTCGTGGACCCGATGTTACACTTTTCCACTGCAGCGGCTTCGTCGTACAACCACGCGCGCCCCCCATCGCTTTGGAACACGCTTAGTCACGGTACAGAGTACCAAATTATCTTGCAAGGTCCCGACGGGGTCTCACGTGAGGAGTGAATACAGGATACATATCAATTGGAAAGTTTTATATACGCGCCGGCGACCGCTCCAAACATGTCACCGACACTTCAAGGCCGTGACATCAACACATGATTAGAAATAATGAAGCCGTACCTCTCGTCCCCGTGCTATCAAGCATCAGCCACAGAGCCCCTCTTGCGCTGAACACACCCCAGCACTCGCCCGGGCTGTGCCCTCGGCCAGAAGATGGAGCCAGATCGACTCAAAACTATACTAGACAAGCTCCTCCCAGCACCAAGGAGCCCACCTGAGCGGTCTTGCGCCCCATTTGTCCAGCTTAGACAAATCAGAGACGTTCTGCGGATCCGAGCAGCGTGTAGGACGTCAGTGACTGATATTTAGCCAGGTCCCGCAGCCACGCCGATCGAGTCGTGGTGATGAGTCCAATATTGCTATTCGCTCGCTAAGATACTGACAAGCGCGTAGCACTTGCAGCAAGCAACGGGCCGTACCGAGTCACATTACTGCGAGAAGTAGCTGATGGCGTGGAAACCGCTAAAGCAGCGAGGCGATTTGCTGGGGGCGGAGCGGAGTGGAGCGGAAGTGGTTCAACGACAGTTGTTCATGTCGAACGCCGGGATGTAAGAAGCGCAAATTTGTAAGAAAAGTCCAAACGAAAATAGTTGGTGGTAAACCGTGGGAATCGTGAAGTGAATGGAAACTGCCCAATATCCAAAGAAAACCCGAAATCTGTATGTAAGGAAGATTATCAACAGGCCACAAGGCAGATTAAAGGATATATAGAAGCCTAGTAGTCGACCGGGGCTGGGTATCGCCGCTGAGCGGCTTGGTATTGCTCAGGGTATTTGCGAGCTGCTCTATCATTGATAGCACTGGATAATCTTAGCAAGATTCGCAGTAATCACGACTTTGGTAAGCTCACTCTACGCGTTTCTGTGTCCATTGTAAATCCTTCTGTACGTCTTTTGCAGCTCGCATTCCATCTGCAAAATTCGCTCGCGCACCCGCCAGTCTTCGCTGGGCAAGTGCCTGCAATTCCAGGAGCTCGCGGTGTTTGGCATTCAGTTCGCCAGATCTGCGCCCAAGTCAATTGACTAATTCAACTCGAAGACTTTGATCAGGAAACTCACGTTTGTGCCTGCTTCGCCAAGCTGCGGTCCAGGGGGAGTGGGTCAAATGAGCCATTCAGGCGGTTGCCCATGTAGTCGAGGAGATCCACGCTGGCGGCTCCACTAGTTGATTCGTAGTCACTTGCACTGCCAGCATAGTTGCTGGAAGTTGCTGACGGCTCGTACGACGGGACACCAGACGTTGTGACGCTTTCTGGGCCTTCTGGCGGTGATGCTGACACGCGTCCATAGTTCTGTTGCGGTGGGTAGTAGTAGCCAGGCTTCTGTGGCATCTGAATGGGATACGAAGATTGGGGCAATTGGTAATACGGGTGTGTGGAAGCCATAGTGTCAATGATCTGGCTGAGTAATTCGAAGTAGGAAGAAGATAGTTGAAGTGAAGTGAAGAGTATGACTGACGGGAAGAGGTGAGTGTCAGGCGAAATGATGAAATTAGTGCTGGCTTAGGTCCAAATTGGTGGATGTACTTGATTGAATATAATCAGATATCTTTGTCATCAGTTGGAGCAAAAGAATTCAGAAAAGAATCTTGCTCAACCCACATTCCGTCCTCCTTTTATAGCCTTCAAAGGCGGGAATATCACGCATGTGCTAGTCAACGGGGGTATAGGTCTGACCCCAACATGCCGTCTCATGCTTGTGACCCCGCCCGTGTGGTGATAACGGTGCATACTCTTGCACCCACTGAGGCCTGTTTCCGCTGGAGCCGGCCGTGAGAGCGTCATTTAGACTGGGCTGGATGAATGCCCAAGACTGTAGGCCGCAGCCGATCCACGATACCTCGGCGGGATATTGAAGGCGAGACAAAGCCAATTGGCTGAGGCAAGGGGCTAGCGGAGTAATTCCTCAGCTGGCTTGAGCAAGGAAGGTCCGGCGGGGCGAATTGGCGTGCAATGATAATAGGGTGCGATTGTGGGAGCAATTGCCGTCGATGACCGACAGCAGAGCGTTGGTAAAGCAGCAAGAAATGGTAAGCGCATCAGACGCGAACGCCTGCGCCATGCAAAAGCAGCGAGGGTGGAGACCTGTACGTTGCATGGGTAGTCTGCCTGATAGACATGTTAAGTGTTGTCAAGTTGATGCGTTGGCTCGACAGCACGCCAGCGCCTTTCAGCATGCAATCTGGGTAAGGCATGTGGAGGGTCAATACAGCAGGTCTGGGCGCATTGGACCGGCGGCGGTGTCCATCCGCACGAAACGGGGAGCGAAGACGCGCGCGGAACATGCAATGTGTGGGTGTACGGCATTGCTTAGGATGGAGGTTGGTGTGGTCAAAGGACAGTCGTTCAGAAGGATTTCGGACTCGGCGAGTGCCCCGCCTGCTCCTGCCCCTCCGTGACTTACCCGTGCGTCATCCTTGCCGGCAGCAGTATGGCAGCGCACCACCATGGTCATTCGCTGAGCTAACAAACGCAGCACCAGCCTGCAGGTCAACGTCTGGCGCGCTGACGTCTCCAGGCCGACGTCTATCCCTGTCCCGTGTAACCTCGCACAGCACTCCATGGCGTCCAGAGACGTTCCAGTCGCAGAATCAAAAGCGTTGGACTGACGACCTAGTGGCGGTGAAGGAACGTCTTTCGAGGTTTAGCTCCTTTCCCCCTCAGGTGACTAGGTATCTCCGGCATGCATGTGGCCTCCCTGGACATGGACTAAACACCGTGGGACTTGCTGATATTGATACTGAACTTGACGGAGGCTACCTTTAGCCTTCAAGCCATGGACTCGCTGTCCTGAACACCACAGAGACGACAGACACCCCCGCGCCCTGGGTAGCATGATCACTACGAGCCAAGCCCACGCACACCACCGTTACATTGGCGTCAAGGGGACTGTTTGCGAGCCGATCCGGTGTCACAACTGTCAGAATCCGCCATGCGAGACACGCGTGGTAGGCTCTCATCAGTCATGCTGTGCACTATGCCCAGATTGTAAGGTCAGCCAGGACTCGCACATGGCTTCAAGAACGATGCATCAGGGCGATGGTACGCAGGAACTCCGCGCCGAACGAGCTACACGAGGCTGCTACCGCTAGGTTGTTAGCTCAAGATGTGCGACCAGGTCGCCACGTTTGCTTCGCGGATCGGAGAATACATGGCCTAGGCTGCAGGAGAGCGAACATGCTTTAATATCGTCTATATGCGAAAGCAGTCCACCGACCCACCACACCGCATCTCAGCTCGCCGCTAATTCTGTAGGCCCCGGTTGGCTGCAATGGCCCGAGACATGACTCTGGCGAAGCGGCCAGGCACATCCTGATCCTGCTTTGCAGTCTCGATGCCTGTCAAGATCTTCTTGATACCAACTCCTACTTCTGCGCTACCAGTAATCTCCTGGATCTCAGTGATGGCGCGTTGCTGATCACGATCTGAGAATGCACCAGATTCTTGCAGAACATTTGCAAGTTCAGCTTGCGTGTTCACATTTGGAACAGCGATTTCGGCATCAAAGCGGCTGAAGAGATCCAACTGAGTGAGTACCGAACGCTCGGTAGTTGTCGCGAATATCAGAAGACGCCGTCCCTGATCGCGTTAGCTTATGCCATCACGGAACACAACCGTTCTCGTATGAGGCTTGTGGCTGCCATTGCATGCTGCCAAACAGTAGCTTACCTTGGGCGGTTGCTTCTCGAGTAAAACCTTAAGCGCAACCAAAACGCTGTTGCTGAACCGTGGACCAATTGGAACCCAATCAACAAGCATCTCGATGTTGTCAATCACAATGACGCTGAGAGGGCTCTTGTAAGCGTCTCGGAATGTCTTATCGAGCTGCTGTACCTTCTGCATTTCGCTGAACCCAACCATGTCTTCAGGAGAGATAAGTTTGATGAATGGGTAACCCGAGTCGATGGCCATCTTTGCAGCTAATGCTGTCTTTCCACTGCCGGGCGGGCCGTGTAGTGCGACAGACAGAATTGGGGTGGAGTCTGGTTTCCTAACCTGGTTGATGTACAAGCGTCCCTCGTCCAAAATGTCTTTGATGAATGGCGAAAAGTTCATGATGCCACCCCGTAGACGTTTACCAAGCTCTTCTTCTGCAACACCAAAGAGAGGCTTCACCTCTTCAAGAGCGCTCAAGAAGTCTTCGCGATTCACTTTCATATTCTCCACGTCTGGATTGATCGCTGCCATTGTGCCAACCTTGATGTGCCGGCTGAATGCATACGACGAGGCTGCCTTTACTAGACCACTGAGCTCGGCGCCCGAGAAATTCTTGGTGAGCTTCGCAAGTTCTTCAACGTTGACATCTGACTCGAGAACGTCGTTCGCTCGCATCTTGGTCGTATGGATTTTGAGAATCTGGGCTCGTCCCGACTCATCCGGCAGAGAAATCTCCATGTGCACCTCCAACCGGCCAGCACGTAGAAGTGCCTCATCAATCATGTCCATTCGATTCGTCATTCCAATCAGTAGGATGTTGTTGAGTTGGTCCACACCGTCAAGCTTGGAAAGCAGCTGATTCACTACACTGTCACCAACGCCAGTGCCGCCGCCAGCACCAGATCCTCTTTGCTTGCACACAGCGTCAAGCTCATCGAAAATAATAATGTGAAGACCGCTCTCGTCACCCTTTTCTTTGTACTCCTTCTCTGCATCTGCGAACAGCTTCCGAATATTCTCTTCCGACTGACCAACGTATTTGTTCAGAACTTCTGGACCGTTGATAACCTTTGGCTCACGGGCATTAAGCATTTTTCCAATCTGACGTGCGATCAAAGTCTTTCCTGTTCCTGGAGGTCCATACAGAAGGATACCACGCACGTGCTGGATACCAAGCTTTTCTACTAGGCCAGGAGGGAAGATGCGAGAAGCAAAAGCTCGTCGAAAGATGGCGCTGAATTCAGTATCCAGCCCACCTATGCCCATATCCTCGAACTTGAAACCTGGCTGAATGATCGAGTTTGCAGCCGGTCGTCTGTTGGATGACTTAAGCTTGATGTCTGTCCGGGCATCCTTGAAGAAGTCTATTTGAGTATGGCTTGTGAGGATGCCACGAGATCGAGGATCTGTAAGAGGAGGTGCGGAACTGTCATTTTTCTCCATGGACAGGTCCACAAGTTGCACAGTCCTGATAGACATGCGTAGTGGTATGTTCTTGACATCCAGCAGAAGCTGTTGGCCGGGCGCCAGAAGCTGGTTCTCGAAGTTTTTCTTGAACTGTGTTGCAAGCTCATCTTGGTCGTAAGGGGTTTCTGTGGTTTTGCGCGCTGCAAATCCAACCTCGACTTCGACCGCGCCCAGGTATGACTGTCCGCCACTTTGACTGAATGCATCGTAGGGCTGTACCGAGACCACGTCCTGAGGACCAAGCGTGATGCCCGCCCAAGTCCTCTGCGCATCCGTGAGACCGATCTCGCCTGGTTGACATCCTTGTGTAGGTCGTGCAGAGAGAACATAACCACCATTCAGAATTATGTAGATGTCGGAACCATCGGGCGTGGGAGGGAAGTCTTGAGGGGAAACTGCAACACTGTGTACAGTCAGTAGTCAATTTTTTTTAAGGAGACTTGCCATGGTACCTACAGATTACCAAAGGCATAGGCGTTGCCTCCAGGACTTTTAATCGGGCGCAGTTGGCGCGCCGAACCCCCGCCTCCTGGCGCTCCTCGTGAAGGCATGCGCTGTCCACCTGGGGGAGGGCCCCCATAACCCTGCTGTGAGCGGTCATCATACCCGCCCATGCGTGTGTCAGGCCCTGGAGAGCGCTGAGGGGGCTGTTGTTGAGCGGGTGGCCGTCCGTAACCGTCGTTGCGTTGCGGAGGACGTGGGGAGCTTCCGGGCAGACCGGGAAGGCGGTCACGATTGAACATCTTTGTTGGGAGGTTTTAGGTGTAGAGAGGAGGCGTTATATATGATAGAGACCTCCTGCCACGTATTGACTGTTCGAAGGCAGCAGTAAAGATGACCCGCTAGCGTGTTGCGGGTAATGGCGTGTCTACCAAGCTTCGTGGTATTGGGATCGTACACTGAATTCTTTTAAAGGTGAATAGATTAATCAAGGAATGTGCAAAGAGTTGGAACTGTTGCAATGTTGGAAACGCTGCTGTTTTGGAGCTGTTTCAATTCCGCCCGCATGCATGCGTCGTGAAGCATGGGCCAAGCCACATGTCATCGCGGAGGAGAGCTCCGCTCCGCAACTGCGCCTCCGACTGCACCCAACAGTCACATTGATCCTCGAAGTTCACCTTCATCACTCATTAGGGTCAGCTTAAACAATCACGATATCTCAGGCTATATTTTTATCGTTAGAAAATTGCTTGTTGAGGCCCCCAACAGCGAGTGCTAATATCCCTTCCCAGCGTGTACAGTTTTTCCCCCGCCATACCATAGTTTTCCCTTGCGACATACCAGCCCTTGCTCTTCACCGACATTGAATTCTCCGCCAGTAGGGATGATTCCTTCGTTTTGCTCGGGCCAGAATTCCTTCTCGAGCCAGCCGTTGATTTCTTCGATCTTGGCCACAAAGGACTTCATCTTCTGCGCATCAGGACTACCCGACTGGTCTGAGAAGTCCTTAGGGTCGATAAAGCGTCCAATGGTGAGGTGGCTCGAAGGCACCACGTACCGCGAGTCAACCTGAACACCGGCATCACGACACAGATTGAACACGTCCCGACGAAGGTGATGATAGGTGAATTCGTCATCGGTCTTGGTGCGTCCTGAAGGCACTCCTTCTCCAGCCGCCGGCACGAAGCTAAGAGCTAGCGCTGAGGCGTCGTAACCGATCAGAGGCTTGATCAGACGTGCTCGATGATTATACGAGTAGTCGGTGATTGCGGGGGCACTGCTCTCGATCTGATTAACCAGTTGCTGGATCTCTTCGGAGGTTTTGGAATGTGTGACTTCGAGCACAGTGATGTGCAGACAATCCTGGGGCATGATCCACAAGTCTGCCTTGCTTCAGTAGTGTATCGATGTGAATCGAGTCTGCAAAACTTACTTGGCGCTACCGTGAGTAGCTCTTGTTGAACCCGATGAATCATCCTTTGGACCTTTTGAGTGGGTCGTCCCCAAAATACGAGACAGTGCCTTGGGTCTTCATAGCCAGGCTCGAAGGCTGGGTCGCTCAACTTTTGGAGAATAGGATCAATGCTGACACCTGGGAACTCAGGGGAGAGCAACTTCTCCTTCTGCTGGGCGTTCCGTGTAGCTCGATGCAGAGCATATTTTGACTGGATTTGGTCCTGCAGTATCTTCTCAGCGTTGATGCGGGTAATTTGGACTTGAAGACTGACTGGATTATCCGCACATGCGGAGATCAATGCATCGTAGGGGTTGCTAAAGGCTGATGTTGAGATGCCACTTAGATCAACGAAAATATTGTTTGCCTGCGCAGGCGTGGCTTTATGATCAGCCATGATGCTCAAACCTCTGAAGAGATGGCGAAGTCGACCATGTACTACAAGTTATATCGCCAGGTACAAGCTTGCGCCAAGACCAGAGTACATTGGATGGGCGTGCAGGTAAAGTTGGCTATGCCATTCGAGGCCTTTACTTAACCACAATTAGTAGCATAACCGCGCGATTCGCTACCGCTTGTTCAGTCGCGTCGTCAGCCCTCGTGCGGTTTGAGTCAGGACACAGGTACATAAGGTACAGTTTACATGATACGTCCTCCATCGTTAGATTCCAGGCCGCAATTTCGGGGTCAGAGTTTTGGGTCACGACTCAAGACTCCTGCTGCACCCACCACAATATGCTACCATACCATAGGTAGGTATAGTATGCATCTCGGTCTACTGAAATAGCCGGGAATGCGCCAGCTAGGTGTACGCGTACCCCAGGACAAGCATCGTGCACTACATCGATGCAGACCACTATTCGACCTTCTACATGTACTGCAGCTGAATACCTACGGTATTATAGCTACAGGCAATCTATAGTAGACTCTGCGAGTGGTACAGCTGACTTAGCAGGCGTCACCCGTACTTCTCGGTAGCATGCCACCTGCATGTGGGCGAGTGTGTGGTGGCGGGGAATCTACAGGAGCACGTGCTGGCGCGTCCCCGCGCGACCCAACGCGTTACGTATATTTGGCACTATACATGTCAACCTTTGGGCTCGGCTTCAACTATTGTACGCGGCGTGCACGCTCAACCTTTGAAACGTCAAGTCAATGAGCTAACTATTCTTTCTTGGCTCACTCGCCACATATGTAGCAATGCCTACTGCGTTGCCGCGGAAGCGGAAGCGTGTGTCCAGCGTCGCGTCCATCGATAGTGACACGATCGTTGTCACTCCAGCCGAGAGGAGCGATAGCAGAGAGCGGTGCAAACAGCCTGCGAGGAGGGTGAGACAGCGGATAGAAGTTGCCGCTTCCGAAGAGCTAACAGAAGTGGAAGCTCCCACTGATGATAGTATGTTTGTTGCTCCGATTGATACCTCGCAATGGGTTGCCCGTCTTTACAACCACTAACTGCTCCCATCAACCAGATCTGCTCCCTCAACCTGTCCCAGACGAGACGACCAAGAACATATCGTCTCGCTGCTGCTACCATTGTCTGACACGTGGAGGAAACGCGGTATACGAATGCGCAGGGGCGGACGAGAAAAACCGTTGTAGGAGATGTATTCGGGACAAGCAGAATAATTGTCGGCTACCCACGAGCGGGGAGTTGGCGAAGTGCGCAGCACGTTGTCCACGATGTGTAAAGCGCGGATTCAAGAATTGCAATGGAGGCACTCCTTGTGACGTTTGTGTTCGCAACAGGACGCCAACATTGTGCCAATCTGCTGCGAAGAGCTCTACACGACCAAAAAAAAACTACACGCATTCAGCGCTACGAGGGTGAGGAAGTGACAGGTGATAGCGCAACACACTGCGAGGACTCGCCGCGTTTCAAACACAGACAAGAGCTCTTGGAGAGTGATCTCCAGGATCTGCTTTGCATGGAGGAAGATGCTGATTGTTTTCCTTGGTCATTCAGGGCTTCTGATTCGACTGAGGAGGGCGTGCATCCTGCCCCCGCAAAACTTACGAGCAAGCCTACAGTCGCTTGTACAAAGCCTGCACGTCGCACACCAGGGAAACGTGTTAGCGCAGTCCAAGATATTGTCAGGTTATCAAGTCGCGTGGCTTTCGATGTGCCGATGACAGAAAGCGCAAACGTAACTCAGCAAACTCTTCCCAATGTTGAACTAGATAAGACAGAACCCGCCGATGGAATTGTTGCGGGTATGTCTCCGTCCACTCTCCGTCCACGACGTAATCGTGCAAGAGTCTCCTACGTCGAAAATTTGGAAGAGGATGAACTAGACAACAGGCACTTAACTAGGAACGATTCCGGTTCCGATGCCTATTCTGCGCTTACGACCGACGAAGAGAGTGAGGAAGACGGGGAAACAGAAGACACCTCCCTGATTGATGAGGATGAGCAGCATATGAGCATCGATAGCGATGAACATACTGCAGAGAAGTGGACTGATGACGACGAGCCTATGGCAGAGCTCCCGAAGAGACTTGAACGCAACACCACAAAAACTCCAGCGCGGCTAAGGGCTGGCAAAGGAATTGATCTGAGCCTCCCACCACTCAACAACGTCAAGGATTGCTTCTCAGACTTATCTACCAAAAGTGTATCTCTAGGCCTTGGAACAGCACTGGAAAAACTTGGGTCGATACAGATCAAGGTAGCAACTATGTGCTCAGGCACTGAGTCGCCGCTGCTAGCACTCAGTGAGATATCCAGAGCTCTTCAGAAGGCCGGTTATCCTACCATAAACTTTCGACACGAGTTCTCCGCCGAGATTGAGCCTGTTAAACAAGGATACATTGAACGGAACTTTCAGCCAAAGATTCTGTTTCGTGACGTGCGAGATTTCATCCGTGAGTCTACCACCACAGCAACTACAGCCTACGGTGCTGAAGTGGAAATTCCATCTGGCATACATATCCTTGTCGCTGGATTCGTTTGCAAAGATTTGTCCCGTCTTAACAACAATGGTAGAACTCTTAAAGATGGTGGAGAGTCCGGTGATACATGGCTCGCGATATACACATACGCGATGCGCTTCCGACCGAGTATTGTGCTGCTCGAGAATGTCATGTCTACAAGCAAGATGTGGGCTGATGTTGTGAGTCAATGGGACAAGATCGACTACGAGGCTGAATGGCTGTTCTGCGATACCAAAAACTACTATCTTCCTCAGACCAGAACGCGAATGTACATGATCGCGGTCGATAGAAGGCAATCTAGACTTGATGTCACAAAAGCGACCAGCAATTGGCGGGAGACGATGGTGAAGCTCCAACGCCAATGCAGCAGCCCATACGAAGCGTTCATTGCTGACTCACTGCAAGAGCCTAGCAGCTATACTGTCCCGTTGTCAGAACCGGACTGGGCACTGTGCAAGCTTCGGTACGACCACATTCGCTCGAAAGAAAAGCTTGGCATTTTAAGCCCAGTGACCCAGTCAAACGGCAGTGGAACAGTCAGGCCACCCGATTTTGCGAACAGGAAGTACTACGAATCACAATCATCTCGCGTATGGGATGCGATTGATGTTGCACATTTACAACGCGCGACACAGGGCTTTGATTCGCTCTACAAAATGGCCGTTTGGGACGTAAGTCAAAACGTCGATCGCTTTAAAACGGACTTGGGCATTGTGCCGTGCATCACGCCTGGAGGGAGTGACTTCGTTAGCAATCGTCAACAAGCACTATCTGGTAGCCAGCTTCTCCTTTTGCAGGGTATGCCCCTGGATAGACTGCTCTTTGCCAATGAGACCCAGAAAGATCGACAGGACTTGGCTGGAAATGCCATGTCGACGACTGTCATAGGAGCTTCACTCATCGCTGCAATAATCGCTGGCCGCTCCTGTCTTCTAGGCAATAAGCATGCTGTCACTTCATCAGGATGCAGCAATGCTCCACAAGCAACAGAGACATGGCTGCAGAATACGAGTAACATACAGCAGTGCTCTATCGAACCAAGTCGGAGCACAACTCTTGACTTGATGGCACTCAAGGATACTGCGATACGAAGCGCACGCTTCTGCAACTGCGAGGGCACGAAGTCGACCTCTAGATCACCCATCCGATTATGCTCAGCCTGTGGATATACAGCGTGCGCGGCGTGCGCTGGCAATCCAAAGCATGAGTATGATGGAGTAATGCCTGCGTCAAATCGACTGTCCACCCCGGAGCTGTTCATCAGGTCATGGCGATCGATACTACCCTCTCGTGTGAGATTCGTGCAATTCCCAGGCAGTTCCGAACTATGCGGTCAAGCGAAAGACGATCTCAGTTCAACGTATCTGCAAACTGTACAAGAGGCGCGGTTGGACTCTGCATATTTCTGTATCGGCGATTTTGCAAGGCGAGCCCACCACTGGACGATTACGTACAGCTCACCCAGTGCTACCCTGGAGCTTGAAGTTGGTTCCAGTATCAAGTGGCTTCTTTACTTGAAGTGCCCCTTGATGACGCCTGGTAACAGCACCCTTCGCGAATTCCTCAAGTTTCCTATCGCGCGCGGTGCTATCAGAGCATCCCTACTCCAGCCTGATTGGGAAGTACATACTCCTTTGGGATCTCAGCACCGGTTACAATTAAGAGGCTCCCGCGAGAACAATCGCTCGTGGAGATCTCGGTTGGGTCTCCTCGACTTCCGTTCGGAGACTGTACCCTCGGTGTTGACGGTCATGAGTAAGGATGCCAAGCTTCAGGCAGTCAACGGCGATTTTAAGCATCTACCTCATTGTGGAACTGCCTCCAGCAGCCTTTACAAGAGATCAACAGAGCCCACATTATACATGTTCCTCGATCCCAACCCCATAGGGCTAGTGGAGGCTGACAGCGTAGTTTTTAGCCATGATTGTACTCGGAAACACTACGGTGAATCCCGGATGATTTTGGCTACGATGGATCCTTCCTGGCGGCCATGGAACTTGCATGAAGACCACGTTCACGACGTCACTGCCACACTCCCTGGTTCTTGGATGCCGACCGATAATGTGCAGCTAGCCCCTGCGTATGCTGCAATCGATGTAGGCTACCTTTCGAAGAGCAATATCACCCCAAATGTCGCAGAGGATTGCTCGAAAGTCCTCGTTTGCCTCGACGTGCGTGTGCAGGAAGAGCTTCCTGCTCATCCCTTTCACGCTTATTCGTGGGCTTTGGAGCAACCAAGAACACTTCCAAGGTTCCAGGAGTGGCAGGAAACTGTTACGGGCCTCACCCAAGACTGTGTTTGCGCGCCGCCTTACCCAGAGATACACTGGAACGTCGACGAGAATGGCATAGCATCGGCGCGAGAGGATCCAAAATGCGCTGCCGTCTTCGAACGCGCCGTGAAGAGTAGACCTTCGGCGATTCAGTTGAAAGTCGTCAATCAATCGAAACATACACAGATACAAGTTGGTCTTGCGGTGGCCTCATTACTGCACCGCGCAAGATCAAACCTCGGATGCTTAGAGGTAAAAAGTACTACGTGGAGACTGTTGACAGACCATGCAGACCTACCTGCTCAGCCATTTGCCAAGTTCAGCCTACAAAGCAATTCCATGGACGCTGAACCTGATCCGTCTACTCTTCCCATATACCTCCGTGGTGCCCAAGCCAAATCTCTGAAGTGGATGATCAAGCAAGAGCTAGGGGAACCAATCGTCGTCACAGAGGTGGAAGAGGCCGTTCATCCAGGTCTGAGCTGGAGGCTCGAAGCTCGTGCCCAAACCACACTGATTGTACGTGGCGGTGTGCTCGCTGACCATCCATCATTCGGAAAGACCGTGACCACCATAGCGTTGATTCAACACGAGTTTGATGAGTATCATCCAGACGCTATTGTCCAGCGCAATCAGTCTGCATGGGCAGATGGCGTACCAGACCTATTAGATACGGCTGCGACGCTCATCGTTTGTCCGCCGCACATTTCGTTACAATGGGACAGGGAATTCAAAAACTTCCTCGGTGAACAAATGTACACGCTCTACAATGTCTTGCTGATAGATAGCGTCGAGAAACTGCGCAGTGTCAGTATAGAAGAAGTCTTAGGGAGCAAGACAATCATTGTATCCTGGGACGTTTTCGCCGAGAACGAGTACATTTCACAACTTGCTAGGTTCGCGGCTATGCCTGAACCTGCTGTGAGCAGTCGTCGCGCATTTGATACTTGGCTAGCTCGGACCAGCGAGGCAGTCCCTGATAGACTCGCTGCATTTCAAAACCAAAACTCAAATGAGTTCAAGAAGTCCACCGCGGAGCTGCTCCAGAAACGGTTACAGCAGCATGAATTTCAAGCCACCTTGCCCCTGGAAATCCGACATGGCAGCGCGTACAAGTCCTTCGGGTCCATGCAGGCTTCGAGCAAAACCCCAAGGTCGACAGCGAAGGCTAAATCTACTCCTGTTGGTAAAACTGTGTCCACATCCTGGAAGAGCACAATGCCAATACTGCATCTCTTCCGGTTTAATCGAATCGTTATTGACGAATATCACTACTTGAACGATGAGAAGAACATCAGCAAAAGTCTAATTGCAATAAGCGTGAAGAAGATCGCGGCACACAAACGTTGGGTTCTTTCTGGCACCCCGGCGATGGCTAACTTTTCCGACATCAATCAGATCGCCTCCTTTCTTGGATTGAGGTTGGGGCGAACATTCCTTGGCGATGGCACTGTCACAACCCAGGGCGAGCAAGCACTCAGACTGGATCAAACTCCTGTGGAAGACTTCCTTTCACGGACGGAGATAAAGTCAAGGCAATGGCACCAGGCCCGACACGATCGAGCCCAGGAATTTCTTGATCTCTTTGTCCGCCAGAATGAAGCTCAACTTGAACATATCAGTTGTTCGGAAGCCCTGTTGCCTGTTTCGTTAGACGCTGCCCATCATGCAGTCTATCTTGAACTTTCGCAGCACCTCGTGTCGCAAAGGATGCAGCTGAAGAAGTTAAGAAAGAAGCTCAATTCTGACAAAAGCACGAGATTGAACCAAAGCCTAAACGAATCCAGCAGCGCAGAGATTGCGCTGATCAGGTCTGCTTTGCTGTTTAAAATACCATACGGCCAGGGAAGACTTGAGACCTTGATGGCGAAGCGCTCACAGCAGCGTCTTGATCTAAAAGTGGAACTAGAGGAAATACTCGGTGGCTTTGAAAGTTTGATGCGAACAGAGAGGGCGAAAATACGTAAGCTTAGCACTTCTAACGCGGCCGCCGACCGAGCTACAGTAGAGAAGAGTATTGTAACTCTTTACGGTCACTTCAAAGCGGATATCAGGCGGTCCAATTGGCTTGGCGATGATGAAGCCAGCCAGAGCTTGACCCGACTGCTGGCTCGAACAGAGGCGATAACCGAAGCCCAAGGGTTTCCCAATCTCAGAGGCTTACCGCGCGAGAAGCGCCAAACACGTCTGAAGCACGAGCTATCCCAAGCTCGACAACTTTCACGCGAGTTCGCTTTGAGAACAAGATCGGAACGATTCATCAAAACCATTGCGAACATACTCGAGCGCTCCACGAACGAACAGACACAAGATTTCAGGTGTAGTGCTCCTCAATGCACTGGCTCTAATGCACTAACTCAGATGCACCTCATCAGCCAATGTGGGCATACAGCCTGCGAGAGTTGTCTTACCAGCCGTATTGACGATGAAGTCTGTGTTCACCCGGGTTGTAACTCTTTGTTACACAATATGGACCTCATTCGTATGTCAGAGCTAGATTCAATCGAGAGCAACAACGATGGCGGGGGCTTCGGCAACAAGCTGCAAGCAATTGTCGACCTCGTCATGGACCTACCCGACGACGATCAGGGTATAGTCTTTTTACCCGACAAGGACATGGTTGACATCATCGAGGAAGTCTTTGAACATTTTGGGATCTCATACTACTCCCTAACACATTGCAAGGCTGCCGAGTCGGCAAGGTTTATGGAGGATTTCAAACACAACCAAGACCCCGAAGAGCGCAGGACGATGTTGATCCTGAATCTTGGCAGCGAAACTGCGGCCGGCGTGTAAGTCAAGCGCACGATTCACTTATTCAGATCACCCAACTAATAATTCCAGAAACCTAACGAACGCGAATCATATCATCTTTGTTTCACCTTTGGCAGTCAAGACGCAGTACGAATACGATTCAGCCATGGTGCAAGCCATTGCTAGAAGTCGTCGCTACGGACAGCAGAAGAAGGTTCACATTTATCACGTTGCTGCAGAGCGGACTATCGACGTGGATATCCTCGAGCACCGCCACAAACGCAATGATGGCATTACTACCACCGGCTCGACTATGAGGCTGCCAGAACCAAATGGTGCTGTCAAGGAGAAGACGAAGTTGATCAAGAATAAGATGGGGCAGGTGGCTTTAGTGCCGCGTTCGTGGTTGGATGATGCGAGTAGACGCAGGATGTTAAATGTGGGTCGTGTGACGGAAAGCTTTACTTCTTTAATTCGATATGAAGGGGTACTGGAGCACGATGATGAGTAGGCCTGGTGCTTGGATGCAATCTTGGTGTAGACAACTGGCATGGTTTTTGGTATTTTCATTTGCTTTGTTTTATCTTCTTTTTGGGGGAGGGGCAAGGAGGGGGGAGCATGGGGTTGCTCCAGCGGAGTTTGCACGTTCGAGGATGCTTGGTTGTATCGCAGCGTTTCTACTTTGAGTTGCCCCCTGCATTGGGAGTTGTCATATAGTTTAAGCATTATACCCAAATCATAGTTTACTGTAGACTCATACCATGCAGAGTCGTCATATTCGCACAAGGGCCCACTGAGTTGAGTTTGAGGATATTATCTATACCTCAACAGGTACTTTCGCTGCCTTGCTTACCCCCCACATGTAAGCACCGTGTTCCGCCGCAGATTCCAGAGGCTTGGTTTCCGCATTGCCAATATTGAGCTGGCAACACATCTCCCGCACTTTACATTGCCGACACAGTTATGTAGAAATACCTCCCACGATCCAACTTGGCCACATCATCAGGACCCATGTTATCACTCCATCACCATCCTCATGTCGTCTCCAGTCCACCATCACATGGGCAGCAAACCTCCCACTGGTCCGGACCACCCCTCCCGCCTCCGTACCCTACCACCGCACTACGCCCAACACGGCTAACGCACCCGTCCAATTAGAACATCACTAGCTCCTTGGCGGATTGCTAGCGCCTATCTACTACCCGTAGATTGATAGTGGGTCCCTGGGCAACGGATTGCATAAGAACGAGAGGTTGTACACTTCACCGATCAGGCAAATGCTGGAGTGCAGTTTTCAACGGCTTGAGATGGTCTTGCTGTATGGGGTAGTTTGATGGTCGTGGTGGAGGATGGGAGGCGGGCGTGAGGCGTGGGTGGGTTTGAGATGGGAGGCGGAACGAAGCGTGCAGGTGGGTGCTCGTCCTGTGTAGCCTCGCGTGTTTTCTGTTTACTATTTTAGGGTCTGTCGTACGGACGGATCCATTTTTGTCACACTGTGAGTGCTTGGGCAAGTTGTCTTGGAGACTTGAATCGTAGCTCTAGGGTGTTGGAGAGCATGTGCTCTTGCTTACCGGTACGGAACGGCGTCTGGTTCATGTTTGACAGTTAGGTACTCGTATAAGCATATTCTGTTTCCTGCCACTTCGTAGCACAGTTGGAGCGTATGTATTAAGCTGACGCTGTGATCGGGCCTGCCGGTGCTGCAGATATGCTAACGTCAGTGCCAACGTTCGCTCCGCGGCAACTACCTAGGTATACAGCACATTGGAACAAGAACACTGAGCATGCTCGATCCATCGCCGCCCTTCCCTGCAAACATCACAGATGCTCGATGTCGTTCAACGCATTGTGCGACTGGACCCGCTCCACTGCATAGACAGCCACATCCAGCCTATCAATTCCTGGAGGCTACCTGTCGTCTCTCTCTCGGTGCAGATTGGCGACTTGGACCCGCGGGGATAAGGTTCAATAGACACCCACATTTTCCTACTACGCGCTTTCCTTGCACTGTTCAGACGCATCGAACCGGCCTGCCACTGCGATAACAGCCCTGGTCTCTACGCCAGCCACAATACGGACAACTGCATCTGCTAAGCGCCCACGGTGTGTTCTGGTAATTCCGCTCCTGGACGGATAGTTTTGTTCTTGTCGGCTCTGGTTCTACTTCTGTTCCATCACACTTCACCAGCTTGCCAACATGCCTCCTAAAAAAAGCAATCTAAAGCGGGCCTTGAGGAGTCAAGGAAATGCTCCAGTCAACGTGGATGCTGTGACCGAAAAGACTCCAAAGCATACGCAAACGGTATGTGCGATATTGTGCGATATTGTGCGAGACATCTCTTTCTCATTCTGGTATGCTTACTCAAATCGCGCTATAAACAAGGCTAGTGCGAGAGAGCATCGAAACACAATGCAAAGATGAGGTTCTTGAGCTCAAACAGAAAGAGCCCTTCAAGCATGTCAAGACTAGCCCGATCAGCGAGAACGCAGGTGGTATCTCGTCAACCACCGGCCCCGGCAAGATTGCAATCACCGAGGGAAAGCCAAATCTGTGGGCGACGTTGAAGCAAACTAAAAAAAAAGAAATAAGAACTGGAAATCCTTGAATGGGATTCCATCAACGACAACTACAGACCATGGACAGATTCATGGGAGGTGGAGGGACCTACAAAGTGGTGGTCACACCTGAGAGGCCAGCACACCCCAATCACCAACCGGAACAACATGGCGACAAATTTTGTGGACGCCGTACTATTTCACAACCGATATTGCGATGGGCCGCTCGACAAAGTTGGCTTGCGGAAATTGACTGAATTTCTGAATCCATTAATCGCCGAAGAACCAGAGGAACTTTTCGAATCCAATCAACTTCCAGACCAAGCGAACAAGGTCATGGGTCAGCAACGTGGAAGTATCACGAATGTGCAGCCGCCCGTCCATGGTATTCCAAGTACGCCAGTCGATCAGAAAGATAAGAGAGATGAGAGAGAAGAACAAGAAGCGCCAATTCGCTGTATTGGAGGAGGGGAAGGGGGAGAGGATGCGAGAGAGTGCCCGCAAGGCGACAAGCGAACGCCAAAATCGACGACCAAGGGGATCTGATCCGTGGTTTCAAATATGGAAACAATCGGCTTCAATCCAAGATCAACAGTCTAGAGAACATGGAAGTTGAAAGGTGTCGGCTGCTGGAAGATCTTGAGAAGCAGAAGCTCGCAAACGAGAAGCAGAAGCGTGAGCACGAGGAAGAGATGAAAGCTCAGGAAGATCAATACCAGAACCAGCGCCTGCGAAACGAAATGCTTGAGGTAAGCATTGCACCACACGCCACCCATCTCGTTCCTACACCACACTGACACATTTGCAGAAGGAATAAACTGAACTGAGCGATGAACTTGCGCAACTGGTCGAACAGACAAAGATTGACTCCATCAAGATCGAGAGGTATCGGGATTTCATCGGGACTACTTCGATAATTATCATCCATCCATGCCGGCAATGATACACCACGCGCGCGTTAATATGAGAAAGCAGGGAGACCCTGAGCCACGGGGAACTATACAACTTCCGAAGATCCAGAAAATCTATGACAGGGGGACGGGAGCATATTCCCTGCGCTGTGTGGAAGCCGACCCCGAATTTTTATGACAGGTTATTGCCCGAGGAGGAGCCTGACAGTGGGGAGGACGAGGAAGAGAGTGGGCAGGTTGGGGTGCATGAAGAACATGAGGGATGAGGCGGCTATGTAGGCTGCAGTATTGGGATTGAGCAGCTCCGTCTCTGCGGGGTTGAGATGATGGGGACATGAATAGGCATACTTGAACCCTCCAGCTTCACAACATTGCGTGCTCGCCATCAAACGACAGCGACCTGTCGAGCAAGCAAGGCTTGGACCCTCGGTGCTTGCCAATGTAACCACTTGAATAAGTATACAGAACTGTCAAAGTGGAATGCAACCAAGCTTGTCGAGCTCTTTGCAATGCCCATGTCCATTGATCGCCAAACGCCGTGCCCCCATGAAATTATATTCTGGTTATGCATCTAACACAATCCTCATATGACCCATCGATAACTCGCGTATCGCCCAGCTGTTTCTGACTTCCTAATAATCTTGACCACAGACCCTCTCCTAAGACCCAGGTACTTTGCAACGGGATCTGTAGACTGAATCCTGGGGAGCTGTGTCTCTTTCAAGCGGTACCGCTTCAGCAACTGCTGCTTCTCTTCTGCGCTGAGCAGCACATGTTTTGGCACCAACTCGTGCTTTGTGATGTTGACCAGCAAGTCCTGCTCGATAAAGACCTCGACGCCGCCCTTTGGTCCGTCGTTCATGCTCGTTGCGCCACGCAGCAGTCGGATAGCCATACCAGTCATGGGCTGAACTGTGATCATGATACCAGAGTAAAAGGAACCGTTGAGCAAATGGCCCATGTAGTCGCGCAGTTGCTTCAAGCCTACATTCTCATCGCTATTGAATTCGACCCAAATAGAGCCAATCTGCGGCACAGGGTTGGGATCCTTCTTCGTGGGCGCAGGTGTGTATTTGAGCAGCATCTCTTCGGAAGGCTGGCAGGAGAAATTGAGACGCGAACGACTGTTCAACTGAATTAGCACTGCGGCCTGGCTTGCTCATGCGCGAAGAACTTCGTACTCTGGCTCTCCGTCCTCGCGCCCGAATTTGTTGGTGAACTCTTCTAAACCCATGGTTGTGTCTTCTTCTAGCACCAGGTAGCCCTTTGTCAAGTCAGCGCGCCTGCTCAAGCAACTTCCACCATCGCGCATGCGCTACGAACCCGATCGCGCATCATTTCCTTTGCTGTTCGCCAGACCCTCCACAGGCGGATGATGCTCGGTGTCGACTTTTCGCCGTCCATGGCTGCAGTTCGGTGGTCGAATCGGTAGACGAGGAAACGAGGGTATACGTGGGGTGGGCGTCGGCGGCGAGGGTGAATGGAATCCTGTCGCGTCAAAGAAAATGTCAAGAAGCAGCAGCTCGCGGATTCACATGGCGCTTGGCCCGGGCGTTTTGCGCTACGGTAACTTTTGGTTGCGCACTAGCGCCATGCTAACCCCGCCAAACACCGGCGGCGGGCATCAACAGTGAGAGGATTATGGCTTCTTCAACCGACATACCAGACCTCAGGACCCTGCTCGGACAACGCCGCGGAGGAGCCCAGCGAGGGAGAGGACGCGGTGGAGGTGCTCTTGGAACTACAAGTGCGGGAAACGAGCAGGTCAGAGACAATGCTGTCAAGGGGACCGATCAAGATGCGGCGGGGAGCAGGGTGAGCTGTGTCGAGCTTGGCTATCTTCATGATCCTTATGCGAAGCTATTTGCGACCCAGCAGACTGTCAGGAGACTACCGCTGTTGAATAGAGGTATGTCTACAATGGATCTACCACTGCTACGCGACAGCCCCGCTAATTGCACCAGGAACCTATGTGCGCACTTCAGCAATTGACCTCCTGGTCGCAAAGTTCTTAGATACCAATCCCTCGTCCACGAAGCAGATTATATCACTTGGTGCCGGCACAGATACGCGCTTCTTCCGCCTTCTCGACCTGTACCCTCAGACTCGTCTCGTATACCATGAGATTGACTTTGCATCCAACACCGTCTCCAAGATTGCTGCGATACAAAAGCATCGACTCTTGTACGAGAAACTTGAGCATATGCCAAATGCTGCAGACACATATCACTCCACGACGTATAACATCCATGCGCTGGACTTGCGGTCGTTGGCCGCTGCTTCGCAAGACACGCCTCCGCCGAACCTACCAAACCTAGATCCTACTTTACCGACATTATTACTATCAGAGATGTGCTTGATCTATCTCCAACCACGGGTTGTGCAATCCATAATACAGTCCCTCCTAACGCATTACCTACAACCTACAACTCCCGCTTCCTTAATTCTCTACGAGCCCATACTACCCCAGGACGCCTTCGGTCGAACCATGATTACCAACCTGCAATCGCGTAACATACATCTCCCAACACTCACCTCGTATCCCGAACTCGGCGACCAGCGCGCGCGCTTACAAGGCTATGGGTTCAAGGCTGGAGCAAAGGCTACAGATACCAGTTTCATTTGGCGCAACTGGACAAGTGAGGACGAGAAAGAGCGTGTTGGTAGTCTTGAGTTTCTCGATGAGCTGGAGGAGTTGGAATTGCTACTTCGGCATTACTGCGTAGCATGGGGTTGGAGAAATGGCGATAGCGATGTGTTTGCGAAGGCATGGAGTGGAGTAAGAGAGCAGTAGGGCGTGGATCGGTGTGAGTAGCACCGGTAAAGGGCAGCGACCGTAATTGCTGTATTTTTAGATCATATAAGATATTCATTAATTGCAAATATCAATCTGACAGTAGTGCACCAACTTATGTGAAGGTTAATCACATGTGTTCGCGACAGGCGCATCAAACGCGCTAAGCTTTGTCCGGGCGGCGCTTTGAACCTTTGTTTCCCCAAAGTCCACAACGACAAACAGTGACATTCCCACACCATCTCGGGCACGGTTCGGACCAAAGAGTTTCGAATAACACTTACACGATGATATAGCGCAGACATCCGCCTTGCGACTCGATAATTCCACTCAGAAATCGATTGCGACACATCAACACCAACAACGGGAGTCGCAACCATGGCGTGGCAATCGGAGACCTACAACCTACTTACCGGCCTGGATGAGCCGTCAGTTCCTGCTTCTGCCCCAGCCCCACGCGAACCACTGCGCGAAACATTCCGAACTACATTGCGCACCACCGTAAATGCGCCGCACACAGTAGTTCCCTCCGATCCAATCAACGAGGACCTCCGCGCGCAACTCAACACTCTCCGGTATGAGCTCGAGACGGCGAAGCAGGAGAAGGAGATGAAGAAATTGGAGCACGCACAGGAACTTCGCGATGCGCTGAACCGAGCCGATACCGACTTTCGCAAGGCGCAACAGGCCGAGGCTTCGAATGCTATCGCGACCAAGAAGTACGAGGCGCTGAACAAGGAGATGAATGAGGCGCAAACACGTGCTGCGAATGAACGACAGGCCCTCGAGAGGCGACTGAGAGAGAGCCAGGAGAAGGCACAGTCGCTGCAGGAGGATTACGATGAAGTCAAAGAGGAGCTGGAGACTGCTCAGAGGCAGAACGACTTCAGGTACAACACCCTGGAGACGGAACATAAGACACTCAAGGAGAGCGTGGAGGAGATACAAACGGATCTACAGGCCAAAGTCAATGCGCTGCAGGCGACGCAGAAGAAACTGGGCCAGACAGAAGAGGAGGTTGGACAGTTGGAGGCTGAGGTCCTGCGATTGAAAGCGATCACCGGCGATGCGGAGACACTGGCGGTGATTAAGAGGGAACTCTCTGATCAGGTAGCCCACATTAAGAAGTTGGAGACCTTGACAAGAGAGCAAAACAATGAGCTCAAACAATACCGGAAACAACACAAGGCCATCGAGGTAGTTGAGGAAGAGAAGCGATCGTTACAAACGAAACTGCGCATGATGGATGATTTGCAGCGGCAGCTAGGAGAAGCTGAGCTGAGGAAGCAGTTCCTGGAAGAGGAGCGCGACTCTTGGACCTCGTATCTCGAGGCGGAAGCCGAAACACATGGAGGGATTCAATTCGAGACACCTGCGGATCTTGCGAGAGCTTTCATTCAAGAGAGGATAGAACGGACTGACCTGTTGAATCGATTGGGCGAAATCAAACCTGAATTATCCGTCAAGGAGGCCACAATACAAGCACTTGAGGAAGAGAAGGCGAAGCTACAAGTGGAGATACAACAGCTCAAGACCACGGGCGCCGCTAGTGCAGCGAATTCCGGCGATGCAAAGGCGCGAGCGCGACTAGAACGGCAGAAGGCACTGGCGACAAAGGAGGTCGAATTTCTGCGCGCTCAAGTCAAGGCATTTGATGATGAAGAGCGCGAGATGCAGCCAGAGTCATTCGACGCTGCAAAGTCGGAGCGGATAAAAGAGCTCGAAGATCTCGTCGACCAATACCGCAAAGAACTAGACGCTCTACAGAAAGAGTTCAACAGCCTCGAGAAGCCAGCATCTGCCACAACAGGCCAAAAACGCCCCCTAGATACCGACAACGAAAACGAGGAACGCATTGGCGAACTACGTCGCAAAAACCGCCAACTCCAAGATGATCTCAACGCCCTGCAAAAGCGCACGAAGCTCATAGAATCTGAATACAAAGCCCAACACTCTCAGCTTAAGAAGCTTAAAGAATCATCCCGCGTCCGCGTCTTAGAACTAAAGTCCAACCCCACCGCCGACGCAGAAGCCCTCAAACTGAGCACCGTGCGCCACTTGCGCGAAGCCAACGCACAACTCCTCTCCCAACTCGAATCACACAACCCGCCACCAACGAGCGTCCCAGCCGCAACCCTCGAAGCCGCGCACGACGAACTCGAAGAACTAAAAGCCCAACTTCACTCCTCCACCAAGAAAATCACCCGTCTCAAACAAATCTGGACGGCGAAATCGCTTGAGTTTCGCGAAGCTGTTGCATCGATTCTTGGGTGGAAACTCGATTTCATGCCAAATGGGCGGGTCAAAGTGACTAGTATGTTTAAGCCTGCAGATGACGAGGGCGAGAACAGCATTGTGTTTGATGGGGAGAATGGGACGATGAAGGTGAGTGGTGGGGAACAGAGTGTATTTGCGGGGGAGATAAGGGATCAGATTGTATATTGGGTGGAGGGGAGGAAGGAAATTCCTTGTTTCTTGTCGGCGTTGACGTTGGAGTTTTGGGAGAGGGGGCAGGGGGGGATGACGATGAATGGGTGAGGGAATCTACCTGGTTGTTGATGTGGTTGTATGATATGACGTGGACTTTGTGTGGATATGATTGAGGTGTGGCTTTTTGAAGGGTTGTATGTATGGCTTCATCTAATCGATGTGTCTGCAGAAAAGCAGCCAATACACTTTCCATACTCCGTTACTATTCCGTCGAACCACTACCCTTCCCCTCCTTTTCCTCCCTCAAAACATCCAACACCCTTCTAGTAACCCTATCCCTCTCCCCCGTATCAACAACCCCATACGCCTCCCTCGCCTGCGCAAACACTTCCCCCTCCCACCCCCCACCAACCCTCACCCTGCCCCCATCATCCCAGCACCCCTGCACCGTCCCCCCAATATTCGCAAAAAAAGCTTCCAACCCCCCCTCGCCACCCCCAGCACTATAACTCTTGAACGGCCCCGCAACCGCCCACCTCGGCCCCATACTAGCCTCTACAATCTCATCTACCTCCCTCACACTCACCACACCCTGATCCACGAGATGAATCGCCTCGCGCAGCAACGCAAACGCAAGACGGTTTGCTACGAAGCCTGTTGTTTCTTTTTTAACATGGATGGGGACTCTTCCCCTCTTAGTCCAGAAGTCCAGCGTAAGCGATATTACAGCGGGGGATGTGGCAGGTGAGGGTACGAGTTCGAGGAGAGGCATAATGTGTGGTGGGTTGTAGGGGTGTACGACTAGGAGGCGGGATTTGTTGTGCATGGTTTTGGACTGGAGGGATGCGGGGATGCCGGAGGTGGAGGACCAGAGGAGTGCGGGTTTGGGGGCGTGGGATTCGATGGTTGACCAGAGGGTTTGTTTGAAGGGGAGGTTTTCCGGGCCGGATTCTTGGATTATGTGGGCGGTTTGGACGGCGGTTTGGAGGGAGGTCGCGATGTTTATGGCGGAGATGTCGGGTACGGTGGCAGTAATAGTTGTGAGGAAGAATTTGGGTAGGTTTTCGAGGATGTATTGTTTGAGGTTTGGTCGGGTGTCGTAGATTGTGAGTTGGGAGGGGTGAGAGAGATGTGTGAGGTGAAAGGCGGCGAAGGAGAGACCGATTGTGCCAGTGCCGATCAGGGTTATTTTAAGATCTTTGGGATCTGTAGACATGGTAGTTGTGGATGATATCTCTTGTGTTCCTTCAATCTTTAGATGCTCCGCCTGCAGATGTATCAAGTGGACTGACTATACCGAGTACGTCAGCAAAGACCTATAAGAAGGGGAGATGGGGACCAAGAAGAATGATACTCCGGCTACGAACATGAGTTGATAAGATGATGTTGTATACCTGAGTTGACGCTCTCGCATGCCCAATGGTAAATCGAGCCGTGGAGACGTCAGATCGCACATTAGCTTCAACCCTTTTGGGAGTGATTTCGGTAGCGCTCAAACCCCGCCTTCAAGCTCCACGCGAGGCGCCCTTGGCCGTTAAGCCCGCTCGTAATCGAGTCGAGCATCGCGAATCCTATATATGTGAGGCTACCGAGCAGGAATGATGGGGTTCTCGAATTTGCAATCGTGGAATTGTCCCTTCCACACGCGTCACACCGTGACCAAGTCAACATCACCACACGCGACTTTGGCTGAGCATATTAGCTTTAATCTGTGTTCTAGCATTGGTGGCGATATCATTCTGATCAGCTTATTTCCGAGATTGCACTCTGGCGCTCGTCGAGATGGTGATTTTCAAGTCAAGACAGCCGCCGATTGATTGTACAGTCCCAGATGCGCCTTCCTAACTAAATCCCCTCGACTAACATCGGCTAGTACCAACGGACCTCACTGACTGGGACTGGCTATTCAACTCTTCGTATTCACCCATCAACAACTATTCCCCGGACGAGCTCGCGGGATTCCAAAATGCGTTGACGAAAGAGCGCGTGAACTGGGCAGATGTCAAAAAGTACTCCACCTACATCTCGACAGCACTGGTCAAAAAGTTCGGACTCAAAGAAGGCGAGACGGTGGCGCTGTTCAGCCAGAATACAGTCTGGTACCCAGTCGCCATGTTTGCAGGCTTGAGAGCTGGTGCAAAGATTAGCGGTGCATCGCCAGCGTACAATATCGAAGAGATGACGTTTGCGCTCAAAACGGCCGATGCGAAATTCCTCATGACTACGCCGGGTAGTATGGAGATTGCATCCGCGAGCGCGAAGGCTGCAGGACTTCCGCAATCAAATGTCTTCCTACTTGAAGGCGAGCTCCCCGGTTATACGACAGTCCAGGACCTGATCCGCGCGGGAGAGTCGTATGGAGAGTCTGGCCAAGCACCAGCGTTCAAGCTACCACCTAGTAAGAAGAACAGGGACGTCTGTGGGTTCTTATCATTTTCGAGCGGTACTACTGGACTCCCAAAAGCAGTGATGATCTCCCATCAAAACGTTATTGCGCAGTGTCTCCAAGTCCAACAGATCACGCCGGTGACCCAGAAGAAGATCATGGCTGTCCTGCCATTATTCCACATTACAGGCCTCGTTCATCAAATGCACCTACCAGTTCTACTGAACGCCGAGGTAGTAATGCTACCACAGTTTACCATGGAAGGGATGCTCAACGTGATTGTAGAGTACAAGCTCGCAGAACTGCTCCTGGTACCACCAATTCTCATCAGATTGGTCCGCGATCCCCTCGTCGACCAGTACGACCTCAGCCATGTCACTCGCTTCTCTTCAGGTGCTGCTCCACTGTCTGAAGAGATCATCCAGCAGCTTCAGAAGAGGTTCCCTCAAACAGGCTTCAAACAGGGTTACGGTATGACAGAGTCGTGCAGCTGTATCACCGCGCATCCGCCAGAGAAGTACTCGTACAAGTATGCGCACTCTGGTGGCGCCATTGTGGCGTCTACAGAAGTCAAGATCATCAAGGACGATGGGACCGAAGGCGACGTTGGTGAAGATGGGGAAGTGCTTGCGCGCGGCCCACAAGTAGTCATGGGCTATCTGGGAAATGAGAAAGCCACGCGAGAGACTTTTGATGCAGATGGCTTCCTGCACACTGGCGATCGCGGCAAAATTGACGAAGAAGGCATGATACACATTACAGATCGCATCAAGGAACTCATCAAAGTCAAAGGTATCGGTGTTGCGCCCGCTGAACTCGAAGACCTACTTCTCGGTCATCCGAAAGTAGACGACGTCGCTGTGCTCAGCGTCAAAGACGATTACTCTGGGGAGTTGCCAAAGGCGTACATTGTGCTTAAGCCTGGCTTGAAGGAGGACTCGTCGATTGGAAGGGATATCATTGCATTTGTCAAGGAGAAGAAAGTGAGGTACAAGTGGATTAAAGAGGTCGAATTCATAAATGAGATCCCAAAGAGCCCGTCGGGAAAGATTCTGAGGCGAGTGTTGAGGGACAAGGAAAAGGCCGGGAAGTTTGGTACAGTGATTCGGGATGAGGCTAGGGCTAAATTGTAGGATTAAGAATGTTTTGGAAATCTTCTGTAGAAGTAGTATTTTGTTGTACCTTTTTCTATGATGTGGGTGGTTCTCGGACGGCACAATGACGTTTTGCGGACATGGAAATTGTTGCATGTCGGCAAATGTACGTAATTTTCGTGTTCTTCTCCACATGTGAGCCTTCGCATTACCCCGCGCTTATGCACCTTCAAGATTTTCAACGATATATTGACATATCTTGGAGGATTCCTCATCAAAAGCTCAAAAATCCTTTGGCGGTTTTGTAGTGTAGCGGTTATCACTCCAGATTCTGACATTCTCAGAGCTTTCTGGTAACCCCGGTTCGATTCCGGGCAAGACCTTTCTCTTGACACAGAAGTTTCTTTTTGCGCACGGGCGCATTCTACGCTCTGTGGACTCTGCACAGTCCTAAACAACATGATTTTTTTTGGCATTAACTAATATCATGTAACGAATAGCCGCGCTTAGGATTGATGCGCGAAAACTTAATGGCAGATATAACAATCATCTATAGTGGCTACAAGGTTGCATCTGTTACTTATTCAACCTTCAGCGCATCCTTTGTTCTGTTCCTCTATGCGCTCAGAAATAGAATGTTTTCTTTGAAAAGGCTCTATCTATGTGCCATGGCGCAGGGTGTACGGATACTTTCAGAAGGGGAGCGTGTGTCGCTGCCTTTCTTCTGCAACTTATCAGGAGCGGCGACACTACCTCAAACATTTAATTACTTTCTCTAGTATATGTTCCTATCCATGGTAGATCCAAGGCTCTTCCTATGACGACGAACGAATGCTAGGGTTTCAACTCACTAGGGAATACCTATATGATACGGTCACTTCTTATGCTTAATAAAATCCCTACAAGAGATCTTACAGTCACTTTTTGTGTTTGTGCAAGGCATGAAGCAAGAAGCAATGTATGCACATGAATATCAAGATTAGCTAATCTGAAAAGTCTAACAATAATTGACATATGCTTGCGTTGTGGAAATTTCGAGTTTGTGGCTCCATGAAAACCTTGTGTTTCTTGACCAGAATCAGTTCTGTAACCTTTAAAGATAGTAATTATATATGCACGCAAGCTCTCAGAGTAAGCCTTCCTGTTCTGGGTGATGTAAAAGATACGCGATGGTATGTTTTAGACTAAATCCTGTCTCGCGACACCGTAACTTCAGCTGCCTTTAACAGCATTCACCACAGTAACATCCTCTCCTTACTATCGCAACCATCCATTCTCTACGCACTAAATCTACAAAGCCCATACTGTTAAACCATCTCTCATTCCAAAAGAAAAATCCGCCTATGCAAAAGAATCATGTTCCTCACTGCGCGCGCCGCCACTTTCTTTACGTCTGCAACCCCTTCCCCTCCCTCCCCTCTCCCCAGAGAGCCACAGGAGCAAAAAAGAAGAGAGAATCGAACTCCCAACGGGAACCAATACAGGTAATGATTCAGCCGAGGTTTGAACTCGGGACCTTCAGTGTTTAAGAATTCCAGAGGAATGTTAGACTGACGTGATAACCAACTACACCACCGAACCTGTTGATTGATGGTGGCATTGAAATTATATCGGTACATATTGTAGTTAATGGCGCGTACACATTATTAACAGAGACTCCTTGATATGCCGTGACAACTGCAAACGTAGCAAAGGTTCATCCATTCCGACAAGAGTGGGTGCGGGATCCGCCGGCGTTGAAAAATCTGACAATAGTAAGCCGAACAAGGTATGGTGGCGACAACACCCGTCGGCCCTATCATGTCAACGACTACAACATGGGATTCATAACACATTAAAAAGGTACGATAAGGTTCTCATGTATCATGATGGTATTGGCAATTTAAACAACATGTGGCCGTAGCCTCCACCCTGCCCCCAATTTCTGCATCTGTACATCGATCGATGCCTGACCTCTCCCTACCCAGGAGAAACCCCGTGGACCTGGGTAGTCGTTCTCCCTGCTATAAGGGAAGATTTGTAATTGTACTCACACGAGATACATCTGTCCACACCAACCCATAATTACTGCACCAGTATCGATAAGAACAATGTAACCAATGTGAAGAAAAATCAATCGTACGAGAGACTTGAATGGACGAGGAAACAAAAAATGCTGCCCAGCCACACTATAAGTGCTGACCAGCAAGCGAGTGATAACATTGGGGGTATCGAAAAGCGCACAGCTGCGAAAAGCTGGCGGAAGACAAGAAGATTATAAATACAATGGTATATATGTGTGGATATGGTGCACTTGCGCGCGACCGCTTCTAGCCTCGTGATGGGAGGCCCCTAAGGTGATGTCGAGCGAGCGATGGGGAATAGGACATTGATAAACAAGATACAAAGCAAAGAGATTTGGTGCAACATCATGCCATTGCAGTGGGCACATGTCATCGTGCGTCGTGACTGCAATCACTTTTGCGCTAGATTCAACAACAGAGGAGAGTGAGTCGCAGTGGGCAAAAGGGGTGGTAAAGAGTCCAAAGACAGTGAACGAGCAAAGCATGCGCGAAGCAGAGCTTGGCCGTTGCTCGTCAAACATGAACAAGTCGTAAAGCTGTGTGGTTCCATCTAGAAGCCACGGAAGGGATCGCCGCCGGCGTCGAAGTCTTCAAACAGGCCACCGGATCGGTTGGATGGGTCTCTGGTGCTAGCACTCCATTGACTGCTACCTCGGCGGCGGGCCATCCGTGTCCTCGCAGTGTGCCCGCTCAATTTGTTCTGGTCCACAAGAGCGTTGTCGATACCTGCGACGAAAGCCTCCATGCGGACTGTGCCCATGGTGTCGAAGAAATGCCGGCGCGTTGACGTACTGGCTTCTGAGGTCCTCGAGCTAATGGCACCACTGTTGGGGTTATACACGGTAGACGGCACCGATGGTGGGACACCAGCACTGTACATGTCGGATGATCCGTTCGAGTAAACCGATGGGACATGCTGGTGAGAGAAGCTCCGGAAGGGTACATTGGGAGGTGGAGCACTTGGGCCGGTAGAGCTTCGCTTCCTGCCATGCTGTGGTCCACGAGGGATTGTCGGAGGGCTGGCAGCGTCAGGAACAGGCCTGTCGAACCCGGCGAGCGAGGGTAGACTAGGCACGGGTTCGTTCTGGGCAGCATATCGCGCCATGACAGGATTTGCGCGTCCCTTAGCAAGACGTACTGAGTCTTGCACGCGACTTCTGCGAAGAGTCGCACCCTGACTGCGCTGTAGGGTTTCATCCACAGGGGGCGGCACCGGAGGCATAGCTTCGAGATCGGGCATTGGAGAGCTTGAGTGAGCTAAGAAAGATAGCGCAGTCAGCCACAGGTAGTGACGCTCGCGTGAAGTTGTCGTAAACTTCAGTGCTCGAGCGGGTGTAAGGATCAGGATGGATCGGTTGAACAGGGTTTCGTTCTTAGGCGCAGGGCAAGTGTCGGCCACGTCCAGGACTGACTGGATAACGACTAGGAGAATGTCAGCTTAGAAATCAGGCAAACTTCAGAGAGGACTTACGTTTGCGACCACTCTTACCCATAAGTGCAGATCCAGAAGTCGGCTGCTTGCTACTCCACAGAATTGCCCTTTCGTATGGAGAAATCCATACCCAGCGTTTGTGTCGTACGCCGTGATTAGCCAGCGAGGCTTCCTCTGCGGCGCGACTCACATCCACGGGTGTATCAGGACCACCAAAAGTCTTCCTCTTTCGAACGTATTTCCACATGAATTCTCCAATCATGGAAGCAGCGATGGCATCGACTACGCTGGTCTGATTCACGGAGCTGTTGATCGAGCCATTGGCTGTATACGCGGTGGCATTTGACAACTGATGGCGGTGATTGAAACCCCTGGCGCTGACGATGTCGCTCGGTAGAGGAGGAATCGACGATGTGTCCGCAATGCTTGGGGTAGCAGGCAGTGTCGGAGACCTGCTGCGAGAGCGACTCTTCACTACAGGAGCTGCTGATCGAACCTTCCGCAAACTATCTTTGCGCTGATGGTTCACGCCGTACGGACGTCGGCCGGCGTAAGAGCCGCTGTTACGAGGGGTAGGGCTTTGGGAGCCTTCGCTCTTACTGATAGGCTTACGTGAACTTGAGCGCATGGGTACCGGAAAAGGTGGCTTGGGTACAAGACCACTGGAAGCCACGCTTCCAAAACTAGGGCTTCGGGAGCGTGAATGTGCTGCAGTACCATTCTGGATCATAACTGATCTTCGGATGCTCGGCTGGCGGGTAATGGTAGTACGTGTAGCTTTACCGACCTTGGCTGGTCTCTCCATGGAGCTGCGCTTAGATGCCAGCGAGTCCTCGGAGGGTCGGGGCTGAGGCGATGTTTCCTTGTCTTCTGGAACGGGCGTGGGCGGGTTGACTGGACGTCCACTTTTGGCGTTGCGTGAAGACAGCATTGAACTGGAGTACTTGGGCACGCTATAGTCGTCGTCACTGTTCTCGGCGAAATCATCGTCTTCTTCGTCAGAAGAAGGCCCGTCAAATCCGGCAAACAAGCTACTTGTCCGGAATGGCCGACTGAGTATATCGGGCTGATGGAATCGAGACAATGGTCCATTGTCGTTGTTACCTGGGTAGCGATTCTCTATCTTCCTATCTGCCGCATTCTCAAGTCGTGTAATGAGATCTTGTCGAGCCGTCGATCTGATGGCAGGAGACTCAGTATGATTCGATCGGGGCTCTTTCTGGAGACCTTGTATAGACCCGTCACTGATTTGTTTTCCGTCTGGAGTGCCAGGCTTGGACGAAATTGACGAAGGGAGCAGATGAGACGGAAGCTTCACAGGACGCTGATCAATTCGTATCGGTTCTGTCTGCATGCCGTGGGAGCGCATTGGCGCTGCAAGGTCCCCTGTTGTCTGTGTCGAGATGGTCTTAGTACCTGGAGGAAGAATGGGCTCTTTGGGTGAAGAAGGAGCTGATGAAGGAGCGTGTATTGCGATCGATGGAATCGTGATTACCGGAGGTGGCGACGCTCGTTTATTCATTGGAGTTGGTTCCTTGGGCTCCTCTGGTAGGTCCGTTTGCGTTGAGATTGATACGACCTGTGTCGGTGTAGTAGGAGAATATGGTGGCTGATCCATGGACACAGCGATCTTCGGCGTAGCTGGGGGGCTCAGAGGCTCAACTGTTTGTACAGAGCTGGATGTCATGGTAGAGGATACGAGGCTAATACTGAGTGATGGGGTAGTAATCGGCGAGATGGATGTACGCTTTCGACTTTGGTTTGCCTCGATTTCGGCAGCCGTTGCAGTGATGTCATTTGGCTTCAACTGAACAGGACTTGCGCTCGTCTGTGAAGCAGCTTCGATCATTGAAGGACGAGTAGGGGATGGAGGTGGAGACGGTTGCACACCAGTGTCCACGTAGATAGGTCGAGTGGGAGGGAAAACCAAGGTGATGTCTCGGGGCGTGAGTGTAATCGACGAGTGACCTGTCTCATACGAGGCCTTGCGCGGCTCGCTATCCTCAAGAGACTGGTCTTTGGCAGGCTGTTGATTATCGAAGCTTAAGCCTAGTATCCGTTTAGCTTTGTCGTCAGGATTCATCAATGATTGACGCGATTCAAGTGCCCTTCGTGCACGCATCTCATTCTCGGGGAAATCATCAGAATCCAGCTCCAGTTCTCCCAGATCTTCCTCCTCCTCATCGAAGATGAGCTCATCGGCCAAGCTCAAACCATTTGATCGGCCATGTCCGTCAGACAACAACGACATACGGTAATTGCGCCCGATACTGCGGTAGCTGCTGTTGCTACGATTTCTTGAATGTCGTCCAATGCGCGTAGACGACCTACGCTGCGGTGACGAGCGTATGCTAGCGGTGTCGCTCTCTGCACCAATAATGCTCTCGCGTATCGTATCCTCGCCTTCACTTTCGTTCCCAGCCTCTTCATGGGCAGCTTCATGCATGGCGATTTCATCCAGGAGCATCTTCAGACGGGATTCCGATAGATGAACTCGTCGCTCCAGCGTCTGTTTCTCCCCTGCCCACATCTCCTTCTCGCGCGCCCACATATCATGGACCCTTGTTGAATCATCATCTTGGCTGCGCGACTTCTTCTGAGCCTGTTCAAGTTTCTCTTTCAGATCTACGATGGATTCTTTGTGCTTGTCTCTCTCTCCAGCAATTTCTTCCAACGCAGCTAGGGTTTCATTTTCGAAGTGCTGAAGCTGACGCTTGATTGCTTTTCCCTCCTTATTTGAAGCCGACAACTCCTTAACGAGCGAATCATTGTCTACTCGTACCGTGTACAGGTTTGTTTCCAGATCTTCGATGAATTTGTGCTTCGAGTCTAGTTCTCGACGAAGGTTGAGGATCTCTGAAACCAGATTGGCATGCAAGGTAGGAGTGAATCGACGTGGATCAAGGATTGATATGTTCTCGTCATTGGCGGCATCTTCGGCACCGTTACGTGGGTCGGGTGGTAGTGGAGCTGGCGAACTGGGAGTCTCGCTTCCTGGGGTATTATGTCGTGAAGCACGTCGGGACATCGACTCATATGGTGTTCCCGCTGGAGACGGTAGCGGTTGGCTGGTTATGAAAGCCTCGTTCTCGGAAAAGTAGTCGGTAGCCATGTTTGGAGATTTGCAGAAAGCGTGATCGGAGAGCATACAATGATAAAAGTACTAAAGTAAGGACCACAACCAAGTGGTGCGGAAAGAAAAGACCTAACGCATGCCTAAGACATTGTCAGTAATGCAAACATGAGTAGCAAGCGCGCACATGATCCAAGCCAAGTCCATGGAAGTGTCAGGCCATAACATGCACAATGTGGACGTGCGACTGTCGGGCAAACTAGACGTACCGGTCGACGTTCGAAGATGAACAGCAGAGACAGGACGCTTAAGTATATCGAAGGTGTTCGAAGGGACAAAATGGTATTAGTGCGCGCAGGTACTTTGCCAGTATGCGAGGCGACAGCAAAGAGCAACGGGGTTGGGGCTCAACTGCAGTAGTACTTAGCATCATGTACGTCCTTCGTGCGCGCACTAGACATGTAGTGATGACCGTATGGCCAGAATTGGAGGCATCGTGACATTGCGCAATACATACTTTTAGGGTTGTTTGAGGGTCCTGGGGTAATGCTGTTTGGCTGTGGACCTGGTGTGTACGTTGAGGGACCCGGACGTGTCCGAAAGTCGATGATTTACGCGGGACAAGTAGCGACTAATGACGGCAGGTTAAAACTAACTTTGGACAGAAAGGAAGGACAGTGCTAAGGGAAAAGACAGCAGCTTCGTCAAGGAGGGGACCTGGAGCGTCGACAACAGCACGGAGCGTAAGGAGGATGAAAGGAAGAGGGACGAAGCGCAACCTGAGCATGAATTTGCGATCGCCCATGCAGCAGCTTGGGTTCCGATACTCAGGCACAAGTATGCACAGTCCTCTGGGGGAGCGGGACCTTGCGAAAGCAACGAATTGGACCATGATCCCCATCTGTGCCTGTCCAATTTGTTTTGACTCCCGGGTCCTTGAGCTTATGCACGCTCTCAACTAGCGAGCACAAGTTTCCCTGCATGCAGGTTGTACGAGGAACCCTGGTCCCGTAAGCTCACCATTGGCCAGATGCTGTCCGCTTTCCGTTATTCTTCCCTCCATCATTGGCTACTAGTCGAAATCCAACGTCTAGTAGTGTGCAGCTGCGTCCCGCGACGCTGACTACTGCGTTGACGAACCAAATGAAATGGCCCGACCAGGGGTACGTGGGTATGGCGCGAACCATTGTCGATTGGACAGTTGGGCCGGCAGCAACATCAATGATAGGGGCGTTACGATGCGTGACGGGGTTCCTAGTGCGTGAAAGGCGCACGTTGGCAGAGAACGGCTGGCTTCTGGCGAACGTTGAAGATTATTGATTACTGCAGATTACGAAAAGGCCTGGCTACTATCGAAAGCTTCTCGTGAGCCTCACCCTATCATTGGCTTCGCGATCAGGTCTTGCCATGTTGATGAGCGGCGGTCCAGAGTTTCAGCCTCTCATGGCTACGCCGCAGGCTTACCCTCTTGGGAGAGCGAGCTTTGGGCACACGGCGTGCTCGGTTCGCGGACAGAGCCTCGATGACACCCAACGATCCCGCAGTCAGTAGCCTGCAATTTCTACTTCGATCGGGTCACGCCTGTCTTCCACATGCACCTGGGGACTTGATTCACTCTGCTGCAGCTGCATTCCGAAGAGCATGCATGTCCGTCGAAAGGGGTGACGGCAGCGTCTGCAAAAGAGGCAGGCCGTTGCATGAAGGTCGAGTGTCATGTCTGTATGGTCCAGCTCCATGAGGAAATGCTGCCATGGGCGGTCTCCGCTTTGGTCCTAGCCGGCCTGTCCCGTGCTGTCTTGGCGGTAGAAAGGAGTGGACTCGAGTCGAGATCGACGGCATGAGCCTTCATGTATGGAAGTGCCGGGAGCTTGACATGAGCGTTGGTCCCGAGGGTTGCATAGTCACGCACATGCCGGATTGGATCAGTTGATCGCCTCGCATCATGAGTGCGGACACTGGCGGAGATGCGGTAGGGACGTACCTAAGCACGCGCGGAAATGGGCCTTTGTTCCGCCAGATTGAAGACACCAAGGCCATCGCACCATCCATCGGTCATCTCGATTCGGCGCGATAGCTGGAAGACGATGGCCAGAGATTCGAGACGAGCTGTCTTCCAGAGGCGTGGAAAGTTTGGGCGAGGCGTCGCGTGCGCCGGCGTCGCGTAAACACACGCGGTCAAACAATATTTGACCGAAACACCGCCCAAAACAGCCCTACCTGGCGAATATGGCAATGCTATGGGCGCATTAGTCGTAAAGGCCTTCAGACGAGTCGAGCCCGCCGTCGTCAAGATAGGAGCAAACATGGGGGCCTTGTTCCCTCGTGCTGTGAAGCGTAGAGTGGGCCCATTCCGCGGACGACTGCAGCTGCGAAGGCAGGGCGCCGGACGGCGTCGATGATTCCGTGTCGCGGCCGCAAGCATGTGCATGTCTACGAGGCCGGAAGAGTCCATGTGCTGTACACAGTACACAGATAGCACGCAAGCGACGGGCTCTAACCGCGGCAGTCTCGAGAAAGCAAATACCGCCTTCCAAGTATGGATGTAGGAGATTGGTGTTGCATTGACCGAGGGCCTCCCTTGCACTGGGACGCACTTCGAAACTCCGCAGGTGAGGGTGCCCTGGTGGCAGCCGCGAAGGATGCTCACATTGGGCTCGTGCTGCTCATGGCGATCGGCTTCCCCTCAAGAAAAAAAGCTGCACGCCATCACTCCTGATTGCAGCAGGCATCGTCTGTGATGCGGGGTTCTCCTGGTAAGTCGTCCAACATGGATGATGCAGTTTGCGGTCCGTAATGCAGCCCTGCGAGCAGCGAAGGAAGGGTCCGGTCTAACCCCACCAATGACTAAGCACCTGTCCACGGAATTTTGGCCTCACTATCCACTGTAGAGGATTACGATTGCGCTGATCAAATCCGCCTGGAAACACATCGAGTGCAGTATGACGGAACAGAAAAAGCAAGATGTGACGCAGCCAGTGTCGGCAGACCTGCCGCCGGGCATGGCCGAGGTCAAGTCGATGAGTGTCGACGAGCTGGTCAAGGAAATGAACCGTATGCCGCTCTTCATGACCAATCTGGACGAGACGGACGGTGAAGGAGGCGAGAATGTGGCCTTGGAGGCATTGAAGGCGCTGGCGTACGAAGGCACTCGCGCCGAGGTGGCAGAGAATTTCCGTCAGCAAGGCAACGAGTGCGCGAGAGCAAAGCAGTGGACCGACGCCAAAGAGTTCTACGACAAGGCAATAGCGGCGCTCAAAGGACCACAGAATGCACCGGATCCAGCCGCTGAAGGACCAGATGTCATTGACGTTGAATTGAATGAAGCAGAGGAGGCAAAGAAAGAGAGGGTCACTGAAGAGGCATGTTATGTCAACAGAGCTTTGTGCAACTTGGAAAAGAGTGAGTCAGGAATGCTGCTCGCGCACGGCAACCAAATCCAGTCTCAGCGCAGGAACGAGTTTACATATTCAGATAAGACTACTAACGATTACAGAAAACTATCGATCCTGCATCCTGGATTGTGCATCAACACTCCGAATCAATCCCGCCAATGTAAAGGCCTTCTATCGCTCTGGTACAGCATGTCTTGCACTGGACAAGCTGCCAGAAGCCGAATGGGCCTGCGATCGAGGCCTAGCTATTGACCCCAGCAATGCACCGCTCAAGACGCTCAAGACCAAAATCACCGCGAGAAAAAACTATATTGCCTCTGTGGAGAAGGCACGCCGAGAACGAGAGGAGAAAGCCGCGTCGGAGCGGGCGACCCTAAAGCTTGCCTTGAAGGCCCGGAATATCATGACGCGGACCACTGAACAGCCGCCGGATCTAGAAGATGCAGAGACGAAGCTCCTAGACCCCATGGACCCTTCCTCGTTGCTCACGTTCCCCGTCATTTTGCTGTACCCCACAGATTCGCAGTCAGATTTTATCAAAGCTTTCTCGGAAAGAGAGAAGTTGGATCAACATCTTGACTACATTTTCCCTTTGCCGTGGGATGAGAAGCATGAATACACGGTTGATAATGTAGAAGCTTACATGGAAACCACGGTCGGTGGGTTGATCAAGGTAGGCAAGAAAATGAGTCTGGGTAAGGTTCTCGGGAGCGGGAAGACGGAGGTCGTTGATGGGTTAGTACGAATCAGTGTCGTACCGAAGGACAAAGCAGCAGCGTGGATCGAAGAATTTAAGAAGAGACGGGGTAAGACAGCTTGATTGGGCGCATGCAATCCAATTCCAAAGGCTGAAATCTGAGACTGGGCGGTAAAGTCATTGACAGATGGCATGGGGGCAGCTCTATCTCCTCCAGCCATGTCCAGACGGTCGAAGTTGGAACCCGACAATGAACTCATCATGAGTCCTCGTTACGAGACACACCCAAAACTACATCAGTGTTCACCCCATCACCTCCCCAGACTCAACCCTCACGACGTCAACCCAACCGTGCATGCAGCGGGAAGAACAACGCACACCACACATCCCCACTACACAGCCCTTGCATACCCGCACCGTACATTTCCATAACCCGGGAAACAACGCATATAACACAATCAGCATATGATACCCCTCCTAAAAAACCGGGGAAAGCGACCCGCATCTCCACAAAAAGTCTCGTCCCCAAATTCTTCCCGCTCAACAACCAAGGCTGCGAGCTCCGCGCTCCGCGCTCCGCGGCGCAGAACAAGGGAGGCTATATTGAAGACCCACTAGCCAATCAACATCATACAACTTGGAACGGGATATCGCAAACAGGTTCTATTCTATCAAACCCACCATAGCTCATCGTACATAACCAAAGCTCCCCACCCCCCCACTCCTCCTCGGAGCACCCGCGCATTAGCTGTTTGGCATCTCACATCCACAATTACCATTTATATATCAATGTAGACAAAACCACCAGAGGCTAAAATAAAGACTAGCCTCCTCCCATGTTTCCTGTCCTGATAAGACTCACACCGTACTGTAACCGACTCACACTTCCCTTGTGTTAATCATATGCCATGTATACTTCTGCAATCGCGTTCTCAAAACCCACCCGGGACCCCTAGGTTCAAGGATTCCTACAGTCGCGCATTTCTAATTGTGGAAATTCAATGGTTTCATGTATATCGCTCATGTAGTGTGCATACATAATCTACCCATCTTATCTACACACTACACACATGCGGGTTCTTGTTAGTATATGTGTGTGTGTGTCTGTGTGCTACATCCCGCGGGATTCGGTTATACGTGGCAAGGTATGTGCGGGACGGCCGATATGAATTAGCCGCTTGAGTGGATATTGAGCGTGATGGGCGTGCGTTCTGTGGAGTGCTCTTGTTGGTGGAAATGTGTTTGATGCTGCTCACTTGGTACGATTAGTATCTCGGTGGAAGTTGTTGTACAGTATAGTACATAGATTCATTACTATCGAATGGATTGTTTTTAGCCGAGGATTATGATGACCATTGAATGTGCCATGTGTAAACCAAAACGCCAGTGTCTGTTCCACTCAGAGCCACAGAGAAACATGATCGTACCGTTGTCATGTGCCCAAAATCAAGCCCAGAGCTCGCCCATGCGTAATGGCTCTCACACGTGCAAACTGACCGTAAATTACATGGGTATAAGAGAAAAGCCGGATCATGAACGTATAGGAAGACAGCAGAATAGTCGACTTATTGGCCGTGGCAAAATGACCGAAAGCTGGGGTAGGATGTCCGCCAGTGGCGTATGGGTGTAAATGCTTGGTAGAGAGCATGGAATGTAAAATGTATGATTTGAAGCCCAGTCTCAGCATGGGTTAGAAACCCGAAAATATTGTCCGTGTATAATTACTCCTTCTCATAGAGCTTCTTCTTCCGAACCATGGACTCCTTCACGCCTGACCAGACAATGGGGGGTATCTTTTCGTAAGGGGTGTACCAATCGTTGAAGCTACTGACCTCATCAGCCTTGATCTGCTCAAGGTAGCCGAGAAATTTCACGTCAGATTTGGAGACATGTCGTCGACCACAGAACTGCAACTTGACGCTACGCAGCTTCGCCTCGCGAAGAATGCGCAGGCAGTGTAACAGGATCTCGTCATTGAGGTATCGTCTCGCCTCGTTGGACGATAGGTACGTGGTATGACGTGGGGCGGCATCGTCGAAATTGATTTTTATGTCTCGTAGGTATTGAAGGTTCTCTGGTCCGATCATGCGCAAAAAGCGAAGCATATCCTGGTAGCCAACCTCCTTGAGCACTGGCTCCCAGAACGGACTGCGGACAGTGTGGTTGCGACTGAAGTGAAAAGTGTTCTCACCGTATAGGACTGAGCACCCTTCCTGATGTACGAGCTTGCAAGTCCTTAGGAACTGTGAGGATTGGCAGAAGTTACGGCTACTTTTGGTGATGGGTAACGCAAAGTCCGAGCCTCTACGGACGAAGACATAGCGGTATATATTGTTTCGTATCTCTGGTGGCAGATCTGCAAATCCTGCTCGAGCTTCTCCACCATCGCGCTGTGATGGAGTTGAGGCCTCAGTGCGTGCTTTCTTTGTTCGTCCTCGCTGCATTGCATGGGCTTCTCCTTGTCCGCCAGCATGTACCAGCGCGCTGTCGAGTTTCACAAAAAGTGGTCCATGGAAACCGAGTGGCACGTTGAACTGCAGGGTCATCGGCGGCTTTTTTGGGGTGTGGCGATGGAAGGCGCCTCCAGTCTCGTCGTCGGTGAGGTCTTCAAGGTCCTGGTTGTAGATGATGGGTTCAAGTTGCGGCGAGGGCGGCGAAGGACTCCGCTTGCGCTTGGACTTTGCCTTTGCCTTTGCCTTCGCTTTCGCTTTGCTGGAGCGGCTTGATTGCTTCATCATGTCATCATCATCATCATCTTCTTCTTCTGCATCGTCGAAGTCGGAGCTGAAAGGCATAAAATCCTCCTCTTCGATGACGACCGAGTCTACGTAACCTGCCGCTTTCATGACCTTGCCTGCACTCTTCCGGATCGGTCGACCAGTCGACTTGTTGATCTGTGTTGTTTTGGACGGACTGCCGAGCTCGAGGCTGCTGGAGCGGTTGGGTGTTGAAGGTGGAGGGAGGGTTGTGAGCTTGAGCCTGGGGGCCATAATGGAGGCGTGATCACGCGTTTAGCGTAGGAAGTGCCTAGATGGCGGTGTAGAGTTGCAGGAGGGTGTTTGGTGGACTAGCAGACGGTGTGAAGTGTGGGGTGGAGGTTATGGGTGTGGTGGACGGGCGGCAGCAGCGGTGGCGGGGTGAGAAGAAGGCGTGACAAGCAGTAGCGTGTCAAGAGGCGCGTTCTTTGAAGAAGGGAAAGAGAGGACCACGACGCGTGCCTTCTCCATGGGGCGTTGGGGTTCCATGGTAGCCTTGGCGCCCAATACACGACAAGAACTGGGAGTCTGAAGTGCGGACATGGAAGGAACTCGTGTGGTGGTTAGATGGCCGGCCAGGGAACAGCTCGCGCAGGTGGTAATGGAGGTGAAGCATATACTTGATTGAAAGACTACCTACGAGCTCTCCCGCCACACGACGTCGCATGCCTGTACCATCACTAGCAGCCACTATATCAAAGTGAGATAGATGCCAGTGCGTGCTCGTCCTGGATCATCCAACCCCCCCAACCGGAGCTGCCAGAGAGCCACAAGCGACAAGCAGCAAGCAACTGTTAAGTACAACGTATGCCAATCATATAGACTTTCGTCTTCTTTGGGTGGTGAGGTGCCCGAAGCGTGTCAGCAGCTCCCACGTCAACCAGCTTGCGCCGGCCGAGTGAGGATGTGACGGAGATACAGAAGCGTTGAATCATCTTGGTTTTAGTTGTAAGGAACACAAACGGGGCCGGAGGTCGGAAGCGAGTAATATTGGCCGTCGGAAAAACAGCCGCCCCGGCCAGCCTTGCGCCGCCACCTCCAGACACACGCCGTCATTAAGCGGGCCCATCGTTTGGTTGCCTCTTTGAGACTACAGGTCCGGCCATCGCAACAGCCCTGGTTTAAAGAGCCGCAGCACGTCCTCTGTTCTGGCGGAACGAACAGCATTCACAACATGGCGTCCCTCAGAGCCTGCAGAGCGCCGTTGCGCCAGTTCATCGCCCGCCCGACTGCTTCGCTGGCCACAACCCACCCCAGGACATGGCGGGGCTATGCGACAACATTGGAGGCACAGCAAAAGGTACTCCATCTGTGTGGGTTTCTGGCTGGCAATTGGGCTAACATCACATCAGGTGCTGTCGCAAGACCTCGAGCAAGCTGACCCCACAGTCTACGAGATCATCAACAGGGTTCGTTGCGCCTCTTCATAGCCTGATGTGACAGGACACTGCTGAGGTTGCTGTGTCTGTAGGAGAAGAACCGCCAGAAGCATTTCATAAATCTCATCCCGTCCGAGAACTTCACTTCACAAGCTGTGCTCGATGCCCTCGGCAGTGTTATGCAGAGTACGTCCCGAGTCACAGCCATGCCACCACACGCCATGCTAACATGGCCACCTAGACAAGTACTCAGAAGGATATCCTGGCGCAAGATACTACGGTGGAAACGAGCACATTGATGAGGCGGAGCGGTTATGCCAGGAGAGAGCACTCAAAGCTTTTGGGCTCAGCCCATCAGAGTGGGGTGTCAACGTGCAGCGTGAGTCAAGCAGGTGCTCTGTCAGAGGTCTTCCTCTAACACTCCACTACCAGCCCTCTCCGGTTCCCCCGCAAACCTCTACGCTTACTCTGCCGTTCTCAACACCCACGATCGCATCCTCAGTCTCGACCTCCCACATGGCGGCCACTTGTCGCATGGCTACCAAACACCGACGAAGAAGATCTCCGCTGTCTCAAAGTACTACGAAACGCTCCCATACAGGCTCAACGAGAAGACCGGCATAATCGACTATGAGAAGATGGCCGAGCTGGCGCATCTATATAGGCCCAAGGTCATCGTGGCCGGCACATCTGCATATAGTCGATTGATCGAGTATGAGCGCATGCGCAAGTTGGCCGATGAAGTCGGCGCATACCTTCTCTCTGATATGGCTCACATCTCAGGTCTCGTTGCTGCCGGCGTCATTCCCTCGCCGTTCCCTCACTCCGATATTGTCACCACCACTACCCACAAGTCGTTGCGCGGTCCCCGAGGTGCTATGATTTTCTACCGCAAGGGCGTACGAAAGGTGGACAAGAAGGGCAAGGAGGAGATGTATGATCTGGAGGGACCAATTAATGCCTCTGTATTCCCAGGTCACCAGGGAGGACCTCATAATCATACTATCACCGCATTGGCGGTTGCTCTTCAACAAGCGCAAAGCAAGGAATTCAAGGACTATCAACAGCAGGTCTTGGAGAACGCAAAGGCGCTCGCACAGCGATTGGGCGACTCCAAGGAAAACGGCGGCCTGGGTTACAACATTGTCAGTGGGGGCACTGACAACCACCTTGTCCTTGTTGACCTCAAGGACCGAGGTGTGGACGGCGCACGTGTCGAACGCATTCTTGAGCTCGTCGGCGTAGCGTCGAACAAGAACACTGTTCCAGGTGACAAGTCAGCAATGAAGCCAGGCGGTCTGCGCATCGGCACACCCGCTATGACCACTCGCGGCTTCCAAACCGAAGACTTCAAGCGTGTCGCTGACGTCGTTCACCGCGCTGTTGGCATCACTCAAAAGCTCGACCAGGCTGCTAAGAAGAAAGCAGAGGAGACTGGTCGCAAGGCTCCTGGGAGTGTAGCAGCTTTCAAGGAGTACGTTGGTGAGGGTGAAGACATCACCGACATTGTACAGCTGCGCAAAGAGGTCGAGGATTGGGTATCGACCTTTGCTCTTCCATGGGACAAGGCACAATAGTACGAATACCAGGATGGGACAATGCATTCAACATAGCGCGTTCTGGCGTTTGCAGGGCGGAATTCTGGATTGTACATGAAATCTCCATGTTTCAAATGTTTTGGGTACTATAGGATCGATCCGATTCACCTTCACCATCACATCGTCTTCACCGCACTGCAGATCTAGCTATTTTACAGCCATATCATTGTCACAGAGTATGTCTGCCATGTACAAGCACTCCTCTCCATCTCAGGATGCCTGTATTGCGTCTATCGTCCACACCCACAATTCGCTACAAAACCACTCAAACCACACCGTCCGACGCTACCAAGAGCCCCCCAAACCGCGAAGCCTTACACAAAAGACACCCAGCGCAAATATAGCAAACACCCACAATGCTGCTCCACCTCCTCTTCAAAACCCTTGTTGTCGCGTCGATAGCCAACGCACTCCAAGGCTTCACCTACCACCCACCCAACACCACTACGCACGAAACCAACCTCACAACCACCACAACAGTACCACCCCACCCATTCACCCTCACCTCTCCATCCCAATCCGCAATCCAGGACATCCCCCCCACAACCCCAAATCCCGTGCTCACCCACAGCCCCGCAACCAATCCACCACCACCATCAGCTCTCTGGGGTCCCTCGGCAATAACAACACTCCTCTGCTACGACTTCTTCCTCGCAGTATCGTTTGTGTTGTGTTGGGTGTGTGGCTGTTTTTGGTGGATGAGTAGGGATGAGGAGAGGAGGGAGGAGGGGAGGAGGAGATGGGGGGCACGGGTTAGGGATAGGGGGTTGGAGGGGGAGATGAGGAGAATGGGGTTGGTTTAGGGGAGGTGTATGAGAGGGAAAAGGTGGGAGTGGAAGGGAGAATGTATGCATGTGTGATGATTATATTCTCTGTGCTCCAGTACGAAGGCAAGGTCTTCATGTGATCAGCTGCAGAACGCGAAGACACAATTCTGAAGATGTGTATTCTATTTCCTCCACCCAACTCTCATCCCTCTCCCTCCATCCGCCCACAACCCCCACAAACTTCTAAACAACAGTGCTGTACCCACCCCCCATCCCCCTCCTAACCTTCCACCTAACCCACCACTTCCTCCCCTCATCCGCCCAAAACACACAACTCGCTATGGCCAATAAATGCAGCCAATCCGCCACCCCCAACGCCTCTGTTTGAAACACACTCTGCAACGGCGGAAAATACACCACCATGCCCTGTCCAATCAGACTCCCCGCTACCGCATAGTTGAACATCTTGTTGTCAAACATGCCAATCTCGCCGGCGAGGATGGATTTACTCGACGAGCGGCAAGTCAGTGCGTTGAACATGTCGAATAGTACAAAGCAGGTAAATGTCATGGTTGTGTCGCGCGCCGTGACTTGGTTGTCAATGGACATTTCGCGGTAGTAGGTTGTGAGAGTGCCGAGCATGATGATGGTTGCGGATTGGAGGACGCGTTGAATTAGAGGGCGAGTTAGGACGCGTGCGTGGCGTGGGCGGGGAGGCAGGGCCATGACGGCTGGGTCGACGGGTTCGACACCGAGGGATTGGGCGGGTGGGCCGTCCATGAGGATGTCTATTGAGCGAGATTAGTAGGAGTGTAGGAGGAGGATGATGATCATGATCATGAAGTGGGGAATCACTTACTGATCCAGAGAATCTGCATGGCATTAAGCGGATTCTGGAAGCCAAGGAAGGTACTGAGGAGGACTAAGCTGAGTGCGGCCGCGGATGTGCTTAGTTGGAAGGTGAGGAAGTTTTGGATGTTGTAGAAGATGCCTTTGCCCTCTTCGATGGCGTTCAGGATAGTCGCAAAGTTGTCGTCTGTGAGGATCATGTCTGCGGCTTCCTTTGCTACGTCTGTACCCAAGCGGCCCATGGATATTCCAATGTCGGCCTTCTTGAGTGCTGGTGCATCGTTTACACCGTCTCCGGTCATAGCGACTACATCACCTCGTGATTGTAAAGCACGAATGATCTTCATCTTGTGCTCAGGGCTTGTGCGCGCAAAAATAGAAGTTGTCGCGATGGCCTGCGAGAGCTCCTCTTCGCTCATCTGGTCGAGTTCGTCACCACGAATGACAGATCGTCCAAGAGCCGAATTGGCCGTTATAGGCATCCCTAAGCTCTTACCGATGGCAACTGCTGTAGTTTCTGCATCTCCCGTGATCATAATAATTTTCACCTTGCCAGCCATTAGGCGACGAATAGCCTTCTCTACGCCCTTTCGTGGCGGATCATTCATGCCAACAAGTCCAGCGAAGATAAGACCACGATATTGCTCATCGTCACCCAGAGCAGAGCCCGTGGCCGCTGGTGTTGATGTCCCACTGGCGCCCTTCTTTTTCATTTTCGAGGCTCCACTTGCGAATCCCAGAACACGTAGGCCTTCTTGCGCCATGGCCTCTGCCGCTTTGAGGGCTTCCTGCTTTCTTGCTTGATCCAGGACAACTTCCCGGCCCTGTGCTGTAACATACGTATCGCATCTGTCCAGGACTCTTTCTAAGGCGCCCTTGACGTAAGCAAAGTCGGATCCTGGGGTAACATCACCACTTGCACTACCCCTGATCACAACACCCATCCACTTCCTCTCGGAACTGAAGGGTGTCTCAAACTTGCGGTCACCAAGTCTTTCCCGGACATCATCTTCCCCAAAGGCGTCTAAAAGGTCGAGTAAGGCCACATCAGTAGGCTGACCGACCCAGCGGCTCTTTGCGGCGGTGTTGTCGTCACCTGAAGAAGTGGACGATAGAACCGCTGCTGATGACGCTGATGCAGCTTGGTCGCTGAGCAGTCGAGCATTGTTCACGATGTTGCCGATGCGAAGAATGTTGCGAGTAGGTGAATCAAGGTCCGTGGAAGTATGCTTCTTCTTGATATCGATCGGCTGCGATTCATCGAAATGCCAGATTTTTGTGACAGTCATATGGTTCGTTGTTAGTGTGCCTGTAGGAAGTTAGTGGCTTGCAATCAGCATGCGTTGCATGGCAACCAACCTGTCTTGTCCGTGCAGACAACGTTGACGGAAGCTAATGTCTCTACACTGGGCAGTCGCCGAACAATGGCATCTCGTTTGGACATTCTCAGAACACCCAACGCAAGTGTGACAGTAACAATGATTGGTAGCCCCTCAGGAATGGCAGCCACTGCCAGTGAAACGGCGATCTGGAACACCTCCAAAAACTTCCAGCCCCGCCAAAGGCCGACCAAACCGATGAAGGCGATTACACCAAACGACATGTAACTCAGGTCTTTTCCCAGGCGATCCATGGAAAGCTGTAGCGGAGTGCGTGGACTCTCAATCTCGCCTAATGAAGCTGAAATAGCACCAAACTCAGTACTGCCTCCCGTCCCAACGACAATGCCTTGTCCGTATCCTGATCTGACCAATGTCCCCATGAAAACAATATTCTTCTGCTCGTTCAGTCGTATGTCTGCACCGACAGTTCCCGCGGCCTCGGACGGATAGTACGGCGAGGATGGGCGTTGCAAACCTGGCGGAGGCGCGATGGTTTCCGGCGACTTGGTGACAGGCTCGTTCTCTCCCGTCAAGTTGGACTCGTCGATACTGAGGTCCGCCGCGTGCGTGATCCGTATATCGGCTGGGATACGGTCGCCGGTGTGAAACAGCACCAAGTCGCCAGGAACAAGCAGGGTCGCAGATATGGTAGTGGACTTTCTCTCTGCGGCCGCTAGCGAGGCAGAGGTGTCCTTGAGATTCTCCAGCTCGATGCCTTCGGTAGCGCTGCCATTGGGAGCCGTCCGTCCGTTTCGTGCCTGTTCTACCCCGGCGCGAATGATGTGTGCAGAGTGTGGAACCAGCTGATTGAGCGCTTCAATCGACTTTTCCGACCTGTACTCCTGCACAAATCCCACAGTCACAACAATGGTCACAGCCACTGCGATACTGACGGCATCCTCCAGATTGCCCAGCACCAACGACACCGCAGCCGAACCCAGCAACAGCAGGATGAGCGTCTCTTTGAACTGCTTGAAGAAACGCAACCATAGTGGCTCCGGTTCCTCGTGAGGGAGTTCGTTGGTGCCAAATTGATGTATGCGCGCCGAGGCGTCAGACGAGGAGAGGCCGTGGGATATGGAGGTGGAGAGTTTGCGTGCAGTCTCTTGCGGCGACAGCAGCGAGTAAGACGATGTTATTGACTATTCACGGTGATGCATCAGCAATGCTCGAGAGCCAAGGTGCGCTGGGTGCACCCTGCAGAGGTCAATGGGCATACCGAGGGAGTTGCGCTGCGCGTGGGGGCTTCTGGGAGCTGCAGTGACGGTGGCACATGGTGTGCAGACTTGGGGTATCCCGGCGAGGCATAGTACATGGGGAGCGAGGGCGTTGACGCTCTTGACATGTTGGCATGGCCAGAGGGCCACTGTTGCGCCGCGCTCGAACGTGGCCGGTCGGTGGACTGGACACCTGGAAGGAAAGGGTCTAGGGAGCCGATGAGGGCATGGATGACGCCAATAGGTCTAACAAGGATGGACAAGAAGTGAAGGCCCCGTGGAAGCACGCAAGCAAGTGGGTGGTGGGTGGGTGGGTATGTACAATACGGTATTTCGAACACGACGCCCGTCCGGATGCAGATCGATGAACCAACGTCAAAGCACACGGCGGCGCTCACATTGGACGTAGCAGGGGCTGGCCGGCTACCATCCGGGGTCCGCGCTTGAGTTTCAGTGCATCGACATGCCTGGTCCTCTCCGTCTGGCAGCGCCCCAGTTCGATCTGTGGCCTGGACGCTGACCTTGTGGACTGATTGTAGACTGATGACTGACTGCTCGCAGCTGTGCACATCCAAGACATGCACCCTGCTCACGGCTGCATCGACTGGACCTGTCTTGCGGCATGGCTCTTGGCAGGCACGAACCCGGTGCACGGTCAAGTGATGGCGCGCTTGGTGCATCTGCCCGTGATGTCATTGCCCATGGCCATTATGCGCCGTCCAGGCGAATCCCAATGCTGTGTTTTGGTCTGGCTTATCTGGACCAAGACGAGACGAGAGGGTCGGTCATCTGGGTGGACAAGAACTGCAGAAAGGCCTTGTGGGGGCAGCCCATTCTGTTCTTGCACTGCTCAAGCGCACGTCTATGGATTCACGTCGGTCATTGCAGTGAGCTCTTCATTCGGCGGGAAAAAACCCCCAGAAAAAAAGTAGTCGTGGTGAATGCAGCCGTCGTTGTTGCGCTGGGCCGCTCCCAGAGGCCAAAGCGCATGACTAAGCCAGCATAGGCGCGTTCCACGTCAGGCTTCTCCCAGCCTCACGCCCAACCCTGTCCAATACCGCCCGCCCACCAGACCAACACCCACGCGCATCCTCAACAGCATCGTCGCTTCGCCCCAGACGACATTCACTGCCATTTCTACGGTTGCGCGCGCTCCCGGACGCCTTTTTGCCACTGTCGGCGCGCAATCACCCTCCGCGCAATCCGCTCGCCGCCGACGCGCCGACGTAAACAACACCGTCCAACGCGCGACTTCTCCACCACCCCACGTGCAAGCGCCCACGTTTGACTGCAACCATGTTTCTTCCCGAGGATCTTCTGTTCAAGTCAGGCCAGCTGGCACGCGTCTGGCTTGCCGCCAATCAGCACAAGAAGCTCACCAAGGCCCAGGTGCTCCAGGACAAGATCGACGAGGACATCCAGGTCATCATCCGACCAGAGGGAGCTGCTGGCGGGCCACTCGCATTACGGTTGAATGCCCAGCTGCTTCTTGGTGTGGTGCGCATCTATTCGAGGAAGGCGCACTACCTGCACGATGACTGCAACGACGCGCTGTGGAAGATCAAGATGGTACCATTGCTAGACACACTGCGCAAACACAACTGACAAGGAATAGGCCTTCCGTCCAGGGAACATCGATCTGCCCTCACAAACACACGTTGCGAATCCTACCAGCTTAACCCTCCCCGACATGATCACAGATCTCGACCTCCTCGCACCCATGCCCGATCCCACCCTCCTGCTGTCGCAAACTCTGGACGCCAATCTCAACTTTGGAAACACGACGGTGCCGGACTGGGACAACAGTCAGTTCATGTCTGGCAGCATTGAGCAGCCCCGCATGGAGCTGATGGACGACGATGATGATGACTTGAACATCAACATCGGAGATGATGATGACATGGAACCTGGTTTCAACGACACCAGCATTGAAATAGGACGTAATGCACCGCTAGAGCGACGTCAATCTGAAGAGTTTGGCACTGGAATGAAGGACTTGTTGGAGGACGACGATGATTATGGCATCAACATCGGCAATGAAGACGAAACTGAGATTGCTCGTGCTCCGGAACTCGACATTGGTGGCGATGATATATCCATGGGCGGTATGACCGAGATGGATCTTCCAGCTGGGTCGATAGCCGGCGATCTGCCCGTGCGACCTGTACAGCGCGAGGATTCACCGCTTTCTGAACTAGGCGAAGATGAAGCTACTGCACTTGAGCAAGAAGTCACCGCGTTCGAGCCTGGTCAGGAGCAAGAAGAGGAAGATTCCATCCACCAGGCGAGAGCGAAGCGGAGGAGAGTCATTGGACAGGATGCTGAGACCATGATTTCCAGCCACCAGCTCAGGGAGCAACAAAACAATCGCGACAAGATTCTCAAGCCCGCCTCGTTCTTGCCACGCGACCCGCTCCTAATGGCTTTGCTGAACTTGCAAAAGTCCGGAGGGTTTGTGTCGAATATCTTGGGCGATGGCCGAAGTCAGGGCTGGGCGCCTGAGCTGCGCGGAATTCTTTCGTTGGAGGTTGTGTCGCGGCCCAGCCAGAAGCGTAAGCGGGACAGCGGCGTTGCAGATCTTGGTACGACCGAGGACGAAGCGGCTGCCGAAGGAGAGAAGACGCCACAGTTAGAGTTCGAGCAAGAAGACCCCACTTTGGGCGATATGGACGTTGGGGTCCGCGGTGATAGTACTACACTTGCAGGCTCTGACGACATGGTCCAGCTTCCAGATGAGCCAGCTTTCCCGCAGATGGGAGATGATGATGACGCCTTCTCGGCCGTACCGGACAACTTCGATGATACGACTGCTCCGCTCGTGCACCCAGCAGAGGCTGGACCCATCTCCCTCGGTACAAAGCACGCTGTGCACCTCCTACGAGAGCAACTGGGACCAGAGCCTGAAGAAGAGGAGCCAGAAAGACCAAGGACCAGCATCCTTTTCCAAGAAATGCTCCCGGAAACAAGAACGTCGCGAGCTGATGCCACCAAGATGTTCTTTGAAGTTTTGGTGCTCGCCACCAAGGACGCCATCAAGATTGAGCAACCTGCGAATGAGCTTGGTGGACCACTCCGTATCCGTGCTAAGCGAAGTCTCTGGGGCGAGTGGGCAGATCAAGCAGTCAGCCGTGAACTAGCCTCTCAAGCTCAAACTGCTCCTCAAGCAGACTTGAACGCGCCGGCTGAAGGTATTCTCCAGGGTCCTCCAGAGGTGTCTGTGTCCGCATAAAATGCGAGTGTACAACCATGGGACAGGCTTTCTTGGGAATGGATTAGGGGCAGAGGTCTTCTTAATCTGGCGGCGTTAGCTGGATACCCCTTTTCGACGCGTATGACTTTTGCTTTTGTAATGGAACGGCCACTTGAGCAGGTGTTTGGAAGGTTTATTGGCGTACTGTGGCTTTCTTGCCCTGAAAATTATGTGTATTGTTGGTTCATAGTCATTCTCAAACAAGAATGAAAGTTTTCTATTTGTTCACCGTTAATCTCGTTGTCCTAGTGAAGAATTGATGCAACGTTGAATAGATAGTGTATCAATCTTGAACATGACGTCGTGGCAAGGATCGGAATGTTACCCCACCGGCGTTCCGATCGGCGAGAAATTTTGGCTATCACTCACAGTCAGCCAGTCATCTCTCACATGCCCACGCGACTTTCCTGCATATCAAATGTCCAAATTACACACCTCTTCTCCCGGTCATATCCTATACACTCTTTGGTGCAGACTACTGCGTCAAAGATCCGCGACTTCACTATACCCACGCTGAGCATCGCGCGCAAGTCTTGGATACAAAGGCAACAACACGCGCTATCCGCTATCCGCCAAAACGCAACATCACCCCCGGGGGACCCGCAACATGGAGACAAATATTCTTCCTGTCGATCCGCAGAAGCTTGGGCGCATCACGTTCCAAGAGGCTAAACGCGATTTCATTGACGATTGGGACGTTGAATATGCAGAAGGAATAGGCTATGAAAGCCTGAAGAGAGCAGCAGATGAACTTGTGAATACCGATACACCTGTCGCGTTCCCTACAGAGACTGTGTATGGACTGGGTGCCGATGCGACAAGAAGCTCAGCCGTCAAGGCTATATTCGCCGCCAAGGGGCGACCAGCGGATAATCCTTTGATTGTACACGTCCACTCGCTACCTCAATTACGAGCGTTACTACCAGGGAATAAGGAATATACCAAGGGGGTAGTAGGAACGGATGAAGATCCCATACCCGCTATCTATAGGCCAATCATCGAACGCTTCTGGCCTGGTCCCATCACGATCATCCTCCCTGCACCCGATAGTTCGATACTCGCACCAGAAGTCACAGCAGGGCTGTCGACATTTGGCGCTCGTATGCCACGGTCCATTCTAGCGCTCTCCCTTCTTCGGTTGTGCGGACGACCGCTCGCAGCGCCGTCTGCGAATGCATCAACTCGCCCTTCACCGACTGCTGCCGAACACGTCTTCGATGATCTACAAGGGAGGATACACACTATCATCGATGGCGGGCCTTGCGAAGTCGGGGTGGAAAGTACTGTTGTAGATGGGCTGTCAAGTCCACCCAGCATACTTCGGCCTGGAGGTGTGACGGTGGAGCAGCTGAGACAATGTCCGGGTTGGGAAAAAGTTACGGTCGGCTACAAGGATAGTCAAGAAGGAGGAGCTAGCAAGCCAAGAGCTCCAGGAATGAAATACAGACACTATAGCCCAAAAGCGAAGGTCATACTATTCGAAGCTGGCGCAGGACAGCCTTCAACGGAAGAGCTCACAAAAGCGAAGAGCGTGGGAGTCATTCGAACAACGGCATGGCAGCCTGCACTAGGTCATTCCGCTGTTCAACTGAAAGCAGTAAGCACGAACAGTACGAACGGATCATCACAAACACTGCCCTCGAAATCGACACAAGAGGCACTCTCTACACGTCAGTCAAATCTTCTACGATCGGTCGTTCAACACCAAATACCTCATGCAGAGTCATACAGCTCTGAACAAAGTAACATTAGCATCTGGGATATCAATCTGGGTGCCGAAACCCAGAGTGTTGCACGAGGACTATTCTCAGCTTTACGCGAACTCGACAAGAAAGGTGTAGACATCATATACGTAGAAGGCATTGATGATAAGAGTGGCGACGACATTGCCGCCGCAGTCATGAACCGCTTGCGAAAGGCGGCTGAGATTAGACAATGAATCACATTCAAGGACGTAGCGCTCAGTCATGGGTGTGTGACGTTACCCGCTTCTCAGTCAACTCGTTGTTTAGAATTCGCTAGCAAGACATGTTCTTCAAGCGAGACAAGTGTTTATTGTTATTCACAAACTTCACGACCGCAGCATTATTCACCACACTATATGATGACTCGTACAGCGAATCACTACCCTGCTCCTTCTGATCCTCACGGCTAGGTCCACGATACTCCAAAAGCATTTTTCCACTTTCGCACACTCATCAAGACCTGCAAATTCCGTAACAACATGTTCTGTCACCAGTATATCTTCATTTCACTTATGCTGCTGGTCGGCACGCTCGCAGCGTCGTCCGACGAGCAAAACGAAGATGCAGTGACCTTGACATTGCTATCTACTACCACTCTCACCAGCACCGTGGTCATTACAGTGACCCAAACAATCAAACCAAATACCCCAGAGAAAAGCAATCTGCCTGAGTCGAACACACCAACGCTAAACTGCCCGTACCCAACAGAATCATGTACAATCATGGGAACCTCAGTATACCTTACAGAAACCACAAGCCTTGTCATTCCAGGCACCTTGACCGACATGCCAACATACACATACGGCCCACAGCTAGCCTCCGAGTCACTAGATGCTCCAAGTACCACAGTTCCGCCTACATCAACATTCAGCAGCCCAACAAGCATGTCCTTGGATCCCCCAGCCTCAATTTCAACAACAGTCAACAACACCATCCCTACACCCTCCCCACCCAACACAATAATGGCAACAAGCTGGCAATGGCTCACGAAACCCACCCCTACTTCCAACGTCCCACCCTCTTCAACAGCGCACCCCATAACCCCCTTTGGTATACCCGCACTCCCTTATGCCCCTCTCCCTTCCACCACCATCACCGCCCAATCACAAACAAACGCCAATGCCACCCTACCAGCCCGCGCTCTAGATCTATCAACTTACCAATCTACAACGCCTGCATACCTTGATCCTATGGCTTGGGCTGGCATGGATGGCGCGATTCAGTATGAGAAGCGGGCGAAGCGGGAGGAGAGTGTTACGGGGAGGAAGGGTGGAAGGAGGGTTTGGCCCAGGTTTTTGGGTGAGGGGTGGATGGTGCCGGTGGGAATTGTTGAGGTGTGAGGGTGGGGTGTTGAATTTTCTTTAGAAGTGGGTGGTGCTTTGGGTGCAGAAAATGTGTGGGTGCTTTTTGCTTAGTGTATCTGTTTCATGGCTAGGAGTGTGCGCTTGAAGATGGGATGGATGGGATGGAATTGATAGCCGGCATTAAATTGAGACTGAATCGATTTCAGTAGTATTTCCGATATATTCCCCGCTGAGTATTGTCAGTCCTAGTACTCGGAACAAGCAAGCGCATGGTAATGGACTTACCAAAACCTCCCAATCGTGTACTGCGCTGTGTTTCACACATCACTCCCCACCGTACGGCTTCCCTTCGCAGGTCTGACCATGATCTGTAACACCAGTCAGCTCTATCTCCTCACCCATCCGCACAGCCAGCTCACCACCAATACCAAATCCTCTCCACGCCCAAATCTCCCCATCTCAACCTTCATCTCCCTCACCACCTCAAACCCAAATCGCGCATACAACGGCTTCCCCACAACACTAGCCTCAACATAACACTCCACCCCCCGCTCATCCGCTCTCTCACACCCCCAAGCCACCAACATACCCCCCGCACCCCTCCTCTCATGCTCTGGCAACGTGACCAACGTATCCAACACCCAATACTCCCTCTGCCCCATGATCTCGCGTTTATTCGCGTTACTCATTTCGTAAAAGTGGGTTAGGAGTGCTGGATCGCTTTCTGCATATGGTTCTGGGACTGTGAGTTCGGCGTCGACTTCGGCCCATGTGCGTTGGTGTGCTGTTGGATCTTTGGGTGCGATATGGCGCCAGCGGGCGCCGGCGATGATGGTGGTGGGGATTGTGGAGGTGTCTGTGCATTTTAGGTAGAGGATTGAGTTGGAGAGGATGGCGGTGCGGATGGTTGAGGTTACGGCTGAGAGGGTGGATGGGGAGGCTGGGGCAAGGGGGTAGAGGAGCTGGTTTATGGTTGGGGTGAAGACTCTGTGGCGGATTTGGGTGTAGGTTTCTGCTTCGTGGGGGGCGAGGAGGGAGATCTGGAGGGGGTTTTGGGTGGGCATTTTGGGAGGGTGGTGGATGAGAAGGTTGCGTTTTGAATGGGATTTGGTATGTATTAGGGGTGGTGATGGAGGCGGTGGGATATGTAGAGATGTTGGGATGTATTGGAAGAAGGGTGAGTCATGTAGGTGAGATGGAGTCACACAATGATAGTGGGTTGGCAACTTGAGATCAAAAGGTCTATCGAGACATCCAAAAGATAGATGACAGAGCTTGCATTTGGATTGTGGGGTCACGACCTCATGTATGATGTATCTCGTTCGGAGTACCATGGCTTAGCGGAATCAAGCTGTAGCCTAGGTAGTGTAGTCCGAGGCTGGCATGAGGATGAGCTGAACCAATCATGCGGTTCTTCTTCAGACGGATCGCGGGGGGCCTTGCGTATATGCAGAGTACCAAAGGAGTAGAATCTTGTCGGATCGGAATTCATGTCAGGGAGCGCATTGGCATTTGGGTAGGCTGTTGGATAAGGGAACCTGCCGATTGTGGTAAGTTGCAAACTGGCGTTGATCGCAGATGTTCGCTAGAGATCATGCACACGCGGGAGCTAAATCCTAATCCCTGCAACAATTTTCGCGGACAGCAAGCTTCGCGACCGCCAACTCCACCAGCCTTTGCATCCACACGTCTTCTGCAATGGCGCCCGTAACAACCGCCCCGCATAGAGCCGGAGGCCACAAGCGATACCTCCCCGAGGCCTCGAATCAATTCGCAAAGCATCAGGCTGATCTGGCGCCGGAAGAGAGCGACGCGAACTCCAATGCGCTACAGCCCGTGAAGGAGCCCGAGTGGGATGGCTTCGACGACGAGGACAAGGAGGATGGTGGCGAAGATGGTCCAAAGGATAGCGACGCAGAAAGCATAGACATCCAGCTGGAGGCGAGGAACAATGAGAAGATTATCCTGCCCAAAGATGCGGAGGAGGAGGAGTTGGAGCGCATCATTTTTGGCGACTCGGCCGGCTTCAGGGAGGGCTTGGACAAGTTCTCGCTAGACCGTACTGCAGGCGCATACGGCGATGCCTCAGACGGGTCTGGCGCGGAGGAAGCCGACCTTGACGAGGTTGCGGACCAAGATCTGTTCTTCTTTGACGCAGGCCCAGTTGCTGCGCCTGCGGGCTCGGTGCCGGCTGGAGAGACGGTCGATTCAGAGGACGAGAACGACAAGCCTGCGTGGGAAGACAGCGACGACGAACGACTAGTGGTGAGCCTGGCCTCGGTGCCACAGCTGAGGAAGCTGAGGGAAACCGCCGATGACGATGTGGTCAACGGCAGAGACTATGCGCGCAGACTGCGCAAGCAATATGAGCGGCTATACCCAGCGCCGGACTGGGCGGCACATGCGACAGGCAAAGCGAACAAGAAGAGAAGACGGACAATGGACGATGATGAGAGCGGCGAAGAGTCTGCAAGCGACATGGATGTCGATGATGAAGACCTGTCTACAGAGCCTTTGGCACGCTTGTTGCAGGACGCAGACTTGCTTTCGCGTACCTCAACCAGCACTGCGAAGCGGAGAAAGTTGCAGGCTGGCACAGTCGACATTCAGCGACTCAAAGACGTTACAAAATCTGGGCCGGTAAGCAGCTTGTCGTCCTGTATAGCGTATATCATTAACACGTGTCTAGTCTGCCATTACTTCACTATCTTTCCATCCATCTTACCCTCTCCTCCTCTCGTCCGGCCCCAGCTCAACCCTCTACCTACACCACGTCAATCCGAGCCCACCGAATCCCAACCCGCTCCTCACATCCCTACATATCAAGCGTACGCCTCTGGTCACAACAGCTTTCCACCCCTCAGCTTCAGATTCCCGCATCTTCCTTAGCGCGCGTCGGCGTTACTTCCACGTCTGGAATATTGCGACTGGCAGAGTCGAAAAGGTGTCGCGCGTGTACGGTCATCAACACGAGCAGAGGACCATGGAGTACTTCTCTCTATCACCAAATGGCAAATACATGGCTCTGCGAGGTTCATCGAGGAAAGGCGGCGGTGTCATCAACCTCTTGGATGCCCAAACACTGCAATGGGCGACACAGGTTCGTGTCGAATCGCGAGGAGGCGTTGCAGACTTTGCTTGGTGGGGTGACGGAATGGGTCTCACTATTGCGGGCAAGAGTGGTGAAGTAACGGAGTGGAGCGTTGAAGACGGTATCGTCGGTCGATGGGTCGACGAAGGTGCAGTGGGTACAACAGTAATTGCTCTTGGTGGCAAGAGTGGGCGAGACAGCTGGCTAGGTGGTGACCGATGGGTTGCTATCGGAAGCTCGAGCGGTGTGGTCAACATCTATGATCGAAGAGCATGGGCTGCGAACGATGCCGCTGTCGAAGGCGCGGCGGACGTGAATGGCGGCATTCCAAAAGCACCGAAGCCATTGCGAGCGCTTGGGAACCTGACAACACCTATATCGCACTTGCATTTCTCAAACGATGGTCAAGTTTTGGCCATGGCCAGTCGCTGGAAGAACAATGCCTTGAGACTGGTACATCTGCCTTCAGCCACAGTTTTCAAGAACTGGCCTACTGATAAGACGCCACTCGGGAGGATAACAGCTGTTGCGTGGGGAAGACCAAGCGAAGAGGAGGAGCGAGAAGGCAGTCTAGCGCAATTGGCTGTTGCTAATGAGGCTGGTCATGTCAGGCTTTGGGAAGTGAGAGCGTAAGGAGCGAAATATGATAAGATCACGCGAAGAAAGTTTCTTTGCTCGCAACCAGGGCTTTGGTCCAACACACGACCATCTTTCCGCCTCGTTTTTGCAACATGTCTTCCATTCATGCTGAATCAGCTTGCCCTTTCTTCTCAACCAGAGACCGAGTTTGCACTTGCTGTTTTCATGGCGCTGCAGCATCCCGAGGCAGGAGCAGCCAACAAACTTGCCTAATCAGATCTTCTGTTGAAACGCACCTGTCCCTTATCGCGTTGATTGCATGGCAGGCACATGGTGTTTGTATCCTTGACATTCGTTACTGTTTGTGATTTCACCCTTCCTTGCACCACTACAGCACCTTTGGAGAACGACGCATAATTGACCAACAGCCTATCAGAAACATCTTTGCCGTTGTATCGTACGCGTTACATCCACCTCGCACAATGGGTAAGAATAGAGCAAAGCACTGGAACAGAAACAAGAACCGAGCCAGCTTGGGTTCCAACGTCGATGCAGCCTCAACGTCCACCACTGGGACAACACTTGGCTCCGCGACAAGATCATCCACCTCACGATTATGGTCTTTCGATGGATTCACATCTTCACCGCCGACTAGTATAGACTCGCAAAGGGCGCGCAAAGGCCATAGTTGCAACAAGCGACGTAATGGTGTCTCTGGTACTGCGTATGGGTGGCCGTGGAAGTGGCTCAGGGGAGCATCATCATGGCTGAACCCTAATCGGTGGAGCCCATGGGTCCTTCGATGGAAGTTCTGTCGCATCTTTCGATGGATATATAACTTCTGCATCGCCATCAGTCGGATACGATGGGACACGCAGCGTTGTGGAGATCTCCTTGTAACTCTAGGAGCAGCCGCTCTCTACATGTACGTTCTCTACCTGGTGCTCGGTTTTGCAGTTCGTCAAGTCGCCAGCGCGCAGGAGATGGAGGCCAATTGCAGTGTGGTCTATGTTACTATCCCGGGTCCGATAATTACTGTGTCACTTATTACTGCCTCTCCAAGCAACCCAGCAAGAGGTACATATTACTTCTCTGTCGTCAACGGGACGACGGGATGGCTGGACAGTATCGCGCCGCCTAGCAGATTCAGCACTCTGCAGACGAAGACGCCTGATACCACACCGATCGTCTCGTTCATCTCTGTAACAACGCTACCGGCAGGGCAACCTCCTTCGCCACCTACCGGGTCTTCGAGCACGTCGAGTTCATCATCACTCGTTCCAGCGCTTACAGGAATGACATTTGTCTTCACAACAACGCTACTTTCTGGTTCTACTGTAGTGACTACTATCATTACAGGAATACCCACTGTTAACCTTCCGGTCCTACCACCAACTCCCGCAAGTTCTGGAAGCCTTCCACAAACCAAGACGCCTTCTATTCCGACGATGACAAACCTTGTTCCAGTAAATGAGCCACAGCGACCATGGCCATCTCCAGTCTTGCCGAGCAGCTCGGTCATGCCCAGTCCTGGTCCTTCTGCGACTGTATCTTCAGTCTTCCCGTTCAGTTCTCAGACCTCGATTTCGTCCGCTATCGGTCCACCAGGCACACCATCACTGGGCAGTATATCGGCTGCTCCTTCCCCGTCGTCTGTACCTACAGCTGTGAACGTTACATCAGGGGCGCCGTCAAACGTGCCGTCTACGGATCGACGTACGACCTCTACCATCCTGGTGATCTTGACTAGCACTGTCGCGGATGGATCAATAACGACTCTGACCAGTACGTCAATAACAGTTCTCGGTGACATATCTCCAACAATTCCGGCACCAACAGTTGCACCAGTGACATCTACCGCAGTGATCACACTGACAAGGACCCTTCCTGGGGGCGCAACCACAACCATAACAAGCTTGTCAACGACTATTATGGAACAGACTTCATCATCTGTTCTCCCATCGCGGACGGTCTCCACGACATTCAGCTTGGACAGCCCATTGACTAGCACATTCTCTGGGGGTGTGACTTCAGTGTCCATCCGCGTCTCATCACATGATTTTGTTCCAGCCCCGACAGGAGACAGCCCCTCACTAGGCACACCAACTGCCTCGCGACTTCTCACTACATTGACAACCACTTTTCCCGGTGGTTCGAGTGCAATCATAACTACGTCTGTTGTTCCATCTTCAGCGACCACCAGTACTTCTGTGACCTCGGCAGCTCTACTCGTATCGAATGTTATTACAACTGCCACCAGTATTGATTCGAGCGGCCAACCTACTACCAACGTATTCACTGTCATCACAACCATCAGCCAAGTGAACCCGACGCGACCTTCCTCATCGCCACTCAGACCTGTGTTCTCGTCTTCCAGTACTCCACCGACTACGATGACCAGTGGAGGATTTACGGTGTCGTTACCAAGCCCTTCTACAGGATCTATAGCTTCCATACCTCCAAGCGTAACTTCTTCAGTGTTCATGACCACAAATACACGAATTACGTCGGGAATCACTGCAACAATCACTCTGATTCCGTCTACATTCGTTGGACAATCTGGTTCTTCCTCAGCCTTGCCACCTGTCATGACAACTGCTCCAAATTCGTTGAACGCACCAAGTGACACACTGGCTTCGTCTTCCGCTAGATCCAGCAGTCCAGGAAATGCACCAGGTTCTACAATATTGCCAATTTTGAGCAGCGCTTTATCAACATCGAGGGCGATGACGATCTCTTCAGGATCAATTCTGCTGTCAGCAATACCGCCGTCTCCATCTTCCTTATCATCACCCATACCTTCCTCAGGACTTGCTTCCTCCCTGACTGGCATAACGCCTAGTACTGCGTCGCTTTCCTCAAGCTTTGTTACTATCAGTCTCATCACACCAGCTCCGGACACCGGCTCAAGTACCTTGGCTCCTTCCCTTATAGGACCTACGTCAGTATCACCAACCACTACTACGGCTAGCCTGATAGCAACGTTTTTTAACACCTCCTCCTCCTCCATCACAAGTTCGAGTTTCATACCAGGAATACCACCTATGTCGACATCCTCGATTCGTTTGAACACGACTTCAAGTAGCATGTCGTCATCTAGCTCATCTACATCGCTCAGGTCGTTAAGCAGCTCTAGTTCTATCATCAGCTCATCTGCGTTCACATCTCGCGCTTCGCAATCTTCATCTTCATCTTCCACAATCAGTACAAGCTCAGTTACAGGCTTCATGAGTATTCAGACAGAAACGACAGCAACAAGGTCCTCAATGGAGTCCTCTTCCAGTTCATCGGTCAGCTTGTCCAACATGCTGTCTGACTCTCGTTCTTTGGCGTCTGTGACTTCTTTGTCGCAGATTTCCACTCAAATGGGCGCGACGAGCATGATTTCCTCTGGGATGATCCCATCAGCTACATCTTTCAGCAGTAACTCAGCTGCTGCTTCCTCTTTGTTTTTGCCCTCGTTGTTTTCGTCTACGAGTACCACAGCAAATTCGGCTGCCAGTATAGCCAGTCCATCTTCAGTTGGGAGTAGAATACAGTCTTTCAACTCCGTGAGCTCTGCGCCGAGTACTGCCGTCACCCCTAGTGGATTCACATTCACGTCAAGCCCCTCATCTACAAACCCTACATCATCTCTGATCAGTTCATCGGGGAGAAGTGACTCGAGCGCTTTAGTGTCCTCCATTAGTGCCTCGCCTTCTGAGAGTCTACGTACACCCTCACCAACTGGATCTTCCACACCGAATGCTCCTATTTCAGGAGTACTTTCTACCGCCACCCCGTTCTCGTCATTAGTCACGACTATTAGATCTGCACCCGAGCTTAGTTCGGTTCCAGAGCCCGAGGCTAGTGGGAGCTTCTCTTTCCAAGTCCGTGATCGCACGACAAAAATCATTTCGTATGGGGATACTGCTATAAGCTTTGTCTTTCCCTCGTCGGACATTACAACCACGGTGTCGTATTGGACAGGCGTTTACCCCACTGTTACGGGGCCGATACCGTCAGACCTCCAAACTTTACCGTTGACTACCCGAACAGAGCGACAAACAACTTTGTCAGCCCTGCCTTCGTTCGAGCTGTTCACTTCGAAACGAAGAAGCTTCAAGACAGTAGTGACGACCATCTACGATGAAGATCCAGAGGAAGGGATAGAGAAGCGTCAGGTCATTCCGAGCATAACAAAAGTGCAGAATATCACGACAGCAACCATGAAAATCCCTACAGAGCCAGAGCCAACCCTGTGCGGAGAGTCTGGCAACTTTACTCTGACGTTCGACGACACCGTGGTCGGCAACGATGACGACTTGTTGCTAGTGGCGAATGGCATGAAGAATCCTTATCATCACCTCTTCTATGCCAATGGCTTCACCTATGTACCAGACAAGTGGGAACCTTTCCCAGCGATATCACAACCGAACGTGGCCATGTTCCTACCATTGACGGGTCGGCTGTTTCCCAACACACCATTTGCAGGTACTCTTTTGCCAGGAGAGATTGGCGCTGGACCGCGAGCGTCGGTCAGTGCGTATTGGTTCAACGCCTACTCTGCCTACTTTGGCTGTGCACTGAATGGCCTCACGCCATGCACGCTCCGCATGTCAGGATATCGCTATGACACGGTGCTCAGAGAGGAGGTGCTCGTGGTGGAACAAAACGCAACCATTCCCGCATGCTGGGGCTACATTGGTTGTCGGCTGACGCAAATCTTCTTCAACGACCAGTTCAGGGCGCTTTCGGGGATCCAGTTCAACGCCTACACATATAATCTTGGCATAGCGCAAGTGCACATGATGGACGATCTGCAGATGGAGTGGTACAACAATACATGCTCGGCGGGTATCTTGCGCATAGGACATGTTTAGAGGGGTTCATTTTCGGGGCTGGATACCTAGTTTTGGAGACATGGATATGTCGCGATGAGGGCAAGATTCATGGTAAGCATAGCATACCCGAGGCAAATAGCATATATACATGTATACAGAGACTATTGAAGGGGTCGAGAGCCCCAGGGCTGAGGGTGATGCTGCGTTGCAGATGACTTTGTAGAGGCTGTCTCGTCGACGGCTGTCTAGGGAGAGTGGTGAGGCGGTGATTGGCGGCCAGGCGGTGATTGGCGGCCAGGCGGTTCCATGGCAGTGGCCGTCCGAAATGTGTTTCAGTGAGCAGCCATGTGAGGCGTGGAGGCAGGGACGCGCCGGAGCCCGGGAGGATTGGGTAGGCACGACGCGTATGTCATAGTACAATATGTACCCTGCCTCATTGCCCAGCTGAGTCGACGGGTCGACCCCATGGATGGCGTCACGCGGCCAAGACTCCATCACGCGGGATGCACTGAGGCTGCGCAGCGATGTACCGGTAGGCCGCATCTCACCAGCCCACCAGCTCTCGCCAGCCTCTCCGTCTACTCTTGTTGCTTCCCCTGCTCTCTCTGCGCGTCTCAGATGCTTGCTTCTATCCGCCCGACATCGACATCGACATCGACATCTCACCCCCCCAGGAACCGGTGCCCTTTGTCCGCCTCATCGCCATTGTCTCGAGGCCCGCGGGAGTGTCGCCTGGCCGCCCACAGGGCAATTGATTGAAGCACCCGCCACAAGCGCCCTGCCGCCCGCGAGCACTGAGCGTGGGCCCGTTAGCGAGTCCAGCCTAGCCCCGTGCGTCTCATCCAGCTGCTGCTCTGCCTGCCGGTGATATCACTGTCCGTCCTCGAGCTTCGTCTGCCTTGGGAGAGGACCTGTCTCACAACACTGCAAACCCCCATCGGCCGGACTTATCCCGTCGTTGGGCTCCCGTTCGCCAGATTGCCAGAGCCATGACTACGTTTGCGCCGACCAGTTTTCCCTCAGACTTCGCCGGCACGCCCCACCAAGAACCCCCACCACCTCACCACCGTCCTGGACCCTTTGCTCACCAGCTGAACCCACCGAACCCACACTACACCTCAACCCCCCCGAACCCCCCACACGTCTCTCGTCGAAGCTCGCGCGACCTCCGCCACCAGCTCTCCAACGGCGCAATGGCCGGCGCAAACACCAACGGGCCCGTGGCAGTCCCCGGCGGGCGCATGGGCGGCAGCGGCAACGGCAACGGCAACGGCAACAGCAACGGCAACGCGCATGGAGCAAACCTGCGCGAGATGGGCTTTGCAGGCCCGCGCAGCCCGCCCAACAACAAGAGTAGGTTGGGCTTGGGGACAGTACGGGCTATGCCAGCTGCTAACATCTGACAGACACCTCGCACGTTCCCTGCAAGTTTTACCGGCAAGGCGCATGTCAGGCTGGCAAGGCGTGTCCGTTTTTGCACTCAGACGAGCCCATCACCGAGCGGGCACCCTGCAAATACTTTACAAAGGTGAGCCTTGCACCTGAGACGTGCCTTCAACTGCTGACCGTACCAAGGGCAACTGCAAGTTTGGCGCCAAATGTGCGCTTGCGCATATCCTCCCCAACGGCCATGTCGTCAACCGCGGCAACGCTGGCGGGCACTTTAGCCGCATGAACATTCCACACCAACAAGAACTAGCCATGAATAGCTCGCTGCTTACAATGCAGGCGCACATGGGCGGCATGCAGCCTGGCTATCCCTATGCGATCCCTGATGAGTACGCGAATCAGAAGAACCAGTACGATATGATACCAACCATCGACACTACCTTCTCGTCGCACCCGGGCTCCAACTACGGCTCGCCGCCAAATGACACCGGACGATCTCTGATGTCACCGGTACAGAAAGGGCTCAGTGTCATGGACGTCCCCTTACCAGCATCATTTGACAGTCAAGGCATTTCCCATATGGCGCGATACGGTCCAATAGCCTCCTCAGTGCCAGCCACATTTCTTGCCAATTCTCCACCTTCCTCATATCAGGCTGATTCGTCTGCTCTACGGAACCTTCACAACTCAGCATTCGGCGACAATCATAGGGCTGCAGTATTGGGCTCGTCTCCACCAGAGTCTGTGGAGCAGCCAACTGGACGCAGAATGTTACACTCAGAGCTTGCCGCGAACCGGGCTCGAGGCATAATGTCTTCCAGTGTAGGCGCGCGACCGACGTACAAAGATGAAGAGTGGGATGCGGATGACACGGATATGATCGGAAAGTTCGAAGAAGACCTGCTACCTGGATCGCTGAGCGACTTGTTGACCCCAATGGAAAAAATGCGCAGATTCTCGCGTGACCAAGGCGAACTCTCCAGGATGGGAGCGTCGCCGATAGCATCAGACGGCAATCTCGGTTCACCACCAGCACATGCATCATCTCCGTCGCGGTTTCAGTCCCTGTGGGGTAAGTCGCGAGGTACATATGACAACAGCTTCGAGTCTGGATCAGCACCTGGACAGTCCGCATTTGGACACGTTGGATCACCGCTGCGAAATTCAAGTCTGCACCCTGGAGCCAGCCCTTCTCTCCGCGCAATGCACCGCACAACCTCAGGTGACATCAGCCCCTTCGTTTCATCGCCTCCACGCCAGAGCTCCATGAGTCTGCTCAGCTCGCAGATGCAACGCACTCGACTCTCGTCCCGCGACGAAGCTGGTATTACCAGTAGCCCAATGCACCCAGGGATCAATCGTGTTACTTCTGGTGGTAGTATTGGTAGCTCCAGTGCACGACTTGGTATGGACCGCGCTGTTAGTAGCAGCAGTATCAACCGCGAGAGGATTGAAGAGGAGCAGGGCCTTTTCAGCATGGAAGAAGAGGAGGACCTGAACAAGAGCAAAGATGGTGCGTCTACGACCTCGAGCACGAGCAATAAGCGTCTTAGCGGTTTGTCTTGGGGCAGTGGCGGTGGCAAGGGAAGCCCGAACCTGGCGCCTGTTGGAGGCCATCGTGCCACCGGATCTTCAGGTCTTGCCAAAGGACAAAACTGGCCCCTCGACCGCGCTTAAATCTCAAGACTGTGAAGTCTCCACAATGGGCTTCAATGGCGACAAAACATGATTACAAAACTTTGGCATCTTTCTCTGGCACTTCGCCGGCGGTCTTTGAAAAGAAGTCCAGCGATTTCAGCGGCTTTTGCATGTAGGGCGTCTCTCATTTTCAGCAGAGGCGATCTTACTTGACTTCACGACACATGACACGGGTATACAAAAAGTCTTCCAAAGGGGCTTCGGCTTCAACTTTGAACCAAACGGGGGCATTCAGCATGGCGCAGCACAAACATTCTCTCTTCTCTTTCGCCCTTGTCAGGCGCATTTTTCCTTTATCTCTTTCGATACATGGTGGGCGGATTTTCTTCCGACGACTTTTTTTCCCTCTCTCTCCTTTTCTGTTAGATATACAAGGATCTTCGAAGAGGATTCTTATCATGAGTGAACTACGAAACGTGTGGATATGTGTACATGTAGTTCTTTTGTTTGATACCTGAGAGGAGATTGAGTTATAAATGAAATACTAGGCGATGGGAATGGATATTGCATTATGACGGTTGTTTAATACGGCGTCCCAGGGTGTGCTATGCTAATTTCCTTGTGGTCTAGGCTGTTGATAGGAAATTTACGTCCTCATGCTATGGGTTCTGCTCAAGATGCCCAGGTGTTATTTACAGCGCCCCTGATTGGGTTAGCGCAGATACTGCTGGGTACCTCTGGCTACCTGCCTTCCTTGAGTTTCTTTCCCAACATCGACTGGTCACTTTCACCTTCTCTCACATCATACTCTCCCAAATTTGCTCTTGGCACCGGAACAAAAATTTCACGACTCTTGATATGTCTGTATTAATTGCACAAGCTTGTAGTACGGCTTCTTAGGTTTCTTCGGATTTATGGTATTATAGTATATGGGTTGGAGTTTTGGGTGGGTGGGTTCTGTTCTGTTCTACCTTATGGCCTTCCTTTGTCTGTTCGATGTGTTTTACTTTGGCATAGTGTAATGGGAGTTTTTTGGACCTATGTTCGTTTCTTGTTCTTACGTCTTTAGGGACTTCTCCAACCTATTCGACGGCGATGCGGACCGAGATCGAACCCTTCTTTGTCTGTACGACAATCAAGTCATGGTCATAAGTGAGGTCCTCTACAGTAGTGTCGACAAGCTTCGCCCTCGGAAGGACTGAGAACGCCATCTGAGCACCCATGAGATACAACTCGCAGTACGCCAAGCTATCATTCATTAGCAAGATCCAACGCTAAAGCATGTATCCCAAACTTACTTCTCACCAATACAGCTGCGGCTACCCTTGCCAAACGCAATCAGCTTCTTCGACAGTTGGTAGTTCGGCTGTCCATCCTCCAGTAGCCATCGCTCGGGCAGGAAGTCGTCCGGGTTAGGGAAGAGCTCCTTGTTCCAGTGGTTAATCATGGAAGTCATGCCAATGGGTGTGCCCCTGGGAATGACCCAGTCAACCTTTCCATCTGCGCTTGTGTAGTGCAAGTCCTCCTCGCGAGCGATTCTGGCAGACCGATGTGAAACACCAGGCATCATACGAAGGCACTCCTGGAGAACAGCCCAGAAGTATGGAACTTTCTCCAGCTCGACCCACTTGAAGTTCTGGACGTTGACACCATTGCTTGCAAGGTCGGACATGAGACGTTGGTAGATGGCGGGCTTGGCGAGATTCCAGTACGTGAAGACGGTGAGGATGGCCTAAGGTATGTCAGTCAAGTGTGGCAGATTCCAAGCTTGGAAGTCATTACTTACAGCAGTTGTCTCTGTACCAGCAAGCAGAAAGTTGAAGCCTTCGCCGTTGAAACGGTACTTCTCCTCTTCTGTGAGCTCCTTGGGGTTGCTCATCATTTCGGCAAAGACACGACCGTTCTCAGGGTTCTTGAGGGCAGCTCCAATATACTCAGGGATAGTAACATTCATCACTTTCATGACGGCCTTGATGTCCTCCCCAAGGTAGTCAGCCATGAAGGGCATAACCTGCGCGATTTTACGACCAAGTGCGTTGTGCCTCATCATGTAGGCGCTCTTGAAGAAGGACTTGACCCAGGTTGCAAAGTTCGGCTCCCACCCTTCCTGAGCCACAAAACCCATGGGCTCACCAAATGCATATTGGGACATGACGTCCGCAGTGAAGCAGTTGAAGGCTTCCTTGACATCGAAAGCGCCCTTTCCAGCAGATGCAAGCATCTTGTTGGCTACCATCTGAGCAAAGTCGTGCACCTCGCCTTCCAACTTGAGCATCTGTTGGCGAGAAAAGAACTTGCTCAACGGGGCCTTACGAGCACGATGCAATTCATGGCCGACAGTCGAGAATCCAGTAACTGAGACAGGTCCGGCACCACCAGTATTCAACTGATGCTGCCATTTGTCGCGAACACGTCCAGGACCAGCGTAAATCTCGTCTGTGAAGGCAGGGTCGTTGCAGTGAAGCTCATCCGGATTGATTCTAACGACTGGTCCATACTGCTCGTGCATGCGAGCGATGACCTTGCCATAGCGACCGAGGAGCAACCAGTCGTAGTACGCCTCGTACAGGTACGATGCCGCGGCAATCTTGGGACCAGGGAACCGAGCCAACGGATGGAACGGCGAGACGTTGTAAACTGCAATGGAAATGCGGTATGCAATCCACAAACCAATGAGCCAGAGAATGCTGCTTACGGAGAAGGCAGCCTTGAGGCCTCCAAATAGGCCCGAATTCTCCTCCATTTTGGGAGCTGGAACAAAAAGATATGTACAAAGTGTAATGTAGACGTACAAATTAACTCGACGGAAAAAGAAAGAAATGTCCAAGGAGCCGTTCGTTTCAGGCAGGGTCCTCGGGTATTTACACTACGGGTCCTTTGGAACTCCTTCACATTGCATTTTGTCAGTCGATCTTGATCCCCTCTTGGCGGAGGCCACATGGTATCAGTCCAGAAACGCGCAAGGCCAGCCAGCTCAGCGCAAGTTCGCCGAGGATGACCCCTATCGACAGTGACAGCTCTGAGTAACACGATAGTTCTATTGGTCGCTTGAGTCGCGTGAAGGGGACGTTGGGATGCATCCCCGGGAGACGGCAGGCATGGCCCTGGCATGAATCTTCTCCACCCTGTACCCGTTCTTATTTCTTGAAATCACACGTAAAGGAACGTCTCTCTCCCCTTAAACTTGTACAATGTCCAGCAGCATGGAGACGAGCATGCAGAGATTTCGGACAATTTTCATTGGTGCGGCGAAGTTTGGCAAAGAAGGATGCCGGAGCATAAGCGGTACTTGTTGCGTGCCGCCGCCACGGCTAAGGCCTTCCGTCACTTGTGGGGCTCACGTGGCTCGGACCGCCTGAAGGTTCGGCAACGGCCTCCTGTTGGATGGGGATCAATGGCCTGTCAAGACGCTTTGCCATGGTGAAGCTCGGCGAACAGGCCAATGTTTCGATTACCACATCCATGCTCAACGTATTGTCATCCCAAAGTAGCAATGACATGGCACGTCCTTCGTAAAAGTATCACGATCATCGCTACATTTACCTCTGTTTGACCCGTCTAGACTACGCTGGGGCCCGGGGGCGCAAGTGGAGTTGGCCGTTTGGGCTCAGTCTACCAAGGGAACGATGTGAAGACTTGTCAGCCTCTTCACGTTAGAACGCATGAGAAGCTGTTCGAGCCATGGATGCGGATCCACCTCCCCGAATCGCTTACGACGATGATCAGAACCAGATGCTGGTCAGGCTGGCCGCTGGACAAGTCAAAGAGAGGGGGCATGATGTACATACCCAGGCCCAGCCTCATTTCGCCCATAAGTCTCTCAATAAACCCTCTCGTTCGCACCTCGTCGGTACCCCAGATCCACGCCATCCCGCTGCTTCTCTTCCTTCCAGTCCCGTTGCCTATCGAGGCAGTCACTCTCTTTGCTCACTGATCGGCATGGTGCTGAAAACGATTTACCTGGGCATGACTGCCAGTGCCCGCAACTCACTCATAGCAATGTGTGTGTTGTGGGTGCTTTTTGTGTCAGTCATCTGTTTGCGCGTGCGTGGTCGTATGCGCGGACCGGGGTTGGGACTGGATGACATACTGTCCATGGTTGCATTCGTGAGTTTGCCATGATATCGTCATTTGGAAAAGACTTTTGGTTTGACTGACATGTTCAAGCTCTTGGCTACAAGTACAATTGGTCTCAATGTTGCAGGTAAGCCAGATCTTACTCCACCACTGTCCTATGGATGATTACTGAACTGCAATGATAGTCTTCACCACGGGTGTGGGTTACGATCTCGATCCCGCATCTCCGGTCTTTCCGATATGTAAGTCTCGATGTTGTGGTTTCCGATTTCTTGGTGATTTCCGCTCACTCCAGGGACAGTGATGAATAATCTGCCATTCATCATGCAGATCACGTTCTCCTTCACCTTGATTTACATATGGGCGCTTGCTGCGCTCAAAATGTCGCAACTTGCGCTTTACTTGAGAGTGTTTGCTCTGGAACTCCGGTGGCACGTCTACATTGTCGGTAGCATTGTCATTGTCTGGGCGCTCGTCTTCAACTTCCTGTTCTTGTTCTTGTGTGACCCCATTGCGCAACAATGGACCGTCGACCGCATCGGACACTGCCTGGACCAGATTCTCCTGCTCAAGATGTTGATTCTCACCAACATGATCACTGATCTCATGATCGTGGCACTGCCAGTACGGTGTGTGTGGATGTTGCAGATGCGCAAGACGGAAAAATTCGCGGTGTTGTCTTGTTTCGGTCTTGGACTGGCGTGTGTGTTTATCAGTATTGCGCGCTTCATTCTCATGTACACCATTGGTAAGATTACATATCCATCCCCTCACCTCATGGCATTCAAACTGACTTGAAACAGACCTCCTGAGCAACCTGACGGGTACATCGCTCACCACGTTCATGTTATGTACCGTCGAGCTCATGTTGGCCGGTCTCTGCATCAACATCCCCATGCTCCGTCCCTTCTACCTCCAATGGCGCGCAAAGTACAAGAACTCGTCCCTAAGCAACAGTGGCCGCCAAAGTGCGCCATTATCCGTCCCTGGACCTCTGAGATCAAACGAGGCAAGACCTGGGCACTACACACAGTGGCTCGAACTCGTACGTCCTTCACCATCCCGAGACAAAAGCACAAGTGTGTACTGACCATACCAACAGCACGACAAAGACCAAACAAACGTCACCGTAACCCACGACGACGCTAGCTCCGAGCGTAAACTCACAGCACCACATCCTCCGCACGATGCGATTCACGTTTCTAAGAATTGGGAGGTTACGCATAACTGAAAGAGAAGAAAAATAACGAAAAATTGGGAATTGGGCATTATCGTCAAGGAGCGAGATCGTCACGGTTCGGCCGGGGGGAGGGGCGTCCAGGAGTAACAAACAAGGAGAGCTGCGATGGCAATGGTTGCTTTGAAGGCGCAATGTTTCGTAGATAAAGGCCTACGCAAAAAGACGGACTCGCCAATTTCCTTCTCTGCGGTAATGAAACGTATGATGGTAGATGTATTTTGCGTATTTAGAGACAAACAAAGACAGTCATTTACGCTTGGTGATGGCCGACGAGACTATCATCGTTGTTATAATAGTTGGTCGAATGAAGGCATAGCCACAATACTTTGTTTCTCACCATCTCATTTCCACACGAGCCTTTGCATTCCCGGGGGGAGAGAAGAAATTTAATACAACTCAACTGCTACCACAAATCCCCATTCCATAATATGTCCTATTCACATGAAGCCTCGACTGTCTCTCTCTCTCCCTCGCACACACACCCCAAGTTCTCGACTCGCCTCGCCCTGGACGCCCCCAGATATCGGTTGGCGATACTTCGGTCACAATCCGTGTCGATCCTCGGCCCTTCCGGCGGGCGGGCGGAGGGAAAAATACTTTGGTTTAGGGATATCCCTGGCTTGCATTCGACAACGGGATAGATCTAATCTGCACATGTGGAGGGGGGAAGGTATATGGGTGTGTAAATACAGTACGAAACACAGTAATTTGCCATATGATGATGGTATTTGAGTTTGAAACACGAGTCAAAGCCACATCTTGTGGCTTTCTTTGGGTACTTACATGGCACAAGCTTCGCTGTTGTACCGGTATTACTAGGAATTTACTAGCGTGGTGGGTTGTGTCATGTATAGTGTTGGTTACAAAGATGGTTTGGTGATAGCTGTTACTGGTTACGCGAGGGGGGGGGGGGCGGATCTTTGATTTTTGTGCATTTCAACTGTGTGTATGTATGCGTTTTATTAGACTTGGCGGTGTTGTAGAGTATGTCGAAGGTAGAATCGTCGCGTTGGGCATGGATTGTAAGAAGTATACAGCCGTGGGACTGTGTGTACAATTGTACTAGAGTATGTACATCCTAGGGGATCTGCGCCATCCTAGTACGCACGTAACATTGCGCCACCACGGGTCGGGGGCGCTGCTGTAGCGGCCGATGGCTTTGTAAAGAAGTGTTGTTGTCAACTGCCGTATGTACAGTTACATTAAGTATGGATGCCTGAACAATCTGAAGCGGAACGATAGCTTCACCAAGGTCTGCAACTTAGACAAGGGTCCCCAACTACCATGCAAGCAACAAGCATCGATCGAATCGAATCGATCAAAGCTTCGCCTTCTCCCTCACCACACCCCCAACCCCCAACGCTACATCCCGCCCACTCCTCTCCTTCAACACGCGTCTCAAAATCTTGCCACTCGCACTTTTTGGAATCTCATCTACAAAGACAACACCACCTCTAATTCGCTTATGATTTGCAACTTTCCCGCTCAGCCAGGATATAATCGCTTGTGCGTCTTTCTCCCCGGGCGCAGCAGTAGTACTAGATTGACGAGAAGAAGCAACAATATACGCGCGGGGAACTTCAGTATGTTGTTCTTCATCCTGTACACCAATCACAGCCACATCATCCACCAACTCGCTCTCCATTAATTTCCCTTCGAGCTCAGCAGGAGGGACCTGGAACCCCTTGTACTTGATAAGTTCCTTGACGCGATCTGTAATGTAGAAGTTGTGCTGCTCGTCTTGGAAGCCAATGTCGCCTGTTTTGAAGAAGCCGTCTGGGGTTAGGGCGGCGGTGGTGGCGGTCTCATTTTTCCAGTAGCCTTTGAAGATGTTGGGGCCGCTGAGCCAGAGTTCGCCAGGTTGGCCTGGGCCGAGTTCGGTGCCGGTGGGGGATATGTATTTTGCGGCCATGTTGGGGAACATTTTGCCGACGGAGCCGATGGAGGTGTACCATTCGTTCCAGGGCTGGGGAGAAGTGAAGTCAGTGGGAGGCTGGGGGTTGAATGGAGTTGTAGTTTACTTACCTGGGTATGCGTCATAGGGCTTGTTTCGCTCAGACCGTAGGCTTGGTTGATTTTGATGTTGAGGCGTTTGTGTACTGCGTCGACGAGTTCTTTGGTCAAGGGGGCGGCGCCGCTTGTTATCATTTTGACGGAGGAGAGGTCGTAATTGTCTACCAGTTTGTCGCGGGATAGTCGAACGATGATGGGCGGTGCAACGTAGATGAAGGTAATTTTGTGGTCTTGTATTGTCCGGAGGAAGACCTCCATGTCGAAAGCGGGCATGACAACAACTTCAATGCCGCGATGTAGCGCCTGGTGCACCAATCCCGTGAGCCCATAGATGTGGAAGAATGGTAGCACGCCGAGAAACCTGTCCTTGGCAGATGTATACCAATGTCCCACCGCACCTTGAACCATGAGGATATCAGCAACGATATTTCGATGCGTTAACATGACTCCTTTGGGAAGGCCAGTCGTCCCGCTGCTGTACGCCAAAAAGGCCAAGTCTTCTGGCTTCGCTTTCTTCCTCCTATACCTCTGCGCTCCCGACGTCTTCCTGATATTCGTCCAGTGCTTCACCCGATGGTTTTCATCCTTATCTTTTCCCAGCAAAACCACTCGATCCTCTTTAAGTCCCACTTTCCTCGCCGCCACCAATGCCGTCTCGAGAAACTGCTTCGTCGTGACTAAAGCCGTTGCCCCTGAGTTCTCCAATTGATACGCCAGCTCATCAGCCGAGTACCCCGGATTCGCTGGCGTTACAATGCCCCCCGCATGAAAAGTGCCATAGATCACTGGTGGGAATTCAATATCATTTGGCGCATACAAAGCAAGTACATCTGTTCGTTGCCAGTCCCAGAGATTTTGCAACCCCTCGCCGAATGTCGTGGCGAGGCTTTTGACTTGGGCGAATGTGTAATGTCGATCGATGTCTGTAGCGCTGCGGTAAATGACCTTGTCGTCTAAGAAATCGCGGGTTTTGCTATCGAACATGAGGGCCCAGAGATCCACGTCTGGTATCACGACATCCGGGAAGGGTGAGCTAGTCGGCATTTCGTATGTCGGACGCTGCTTGGAACCTCGAGTTGGTAATTAGATGAGTAGAGTGACGCGATCAGGTAAAGTGTGATGACGCAACAATGGTGACTTGGAGGAGAATCTATGTACTAATGAATCTGGAGGACCAGACCAATCATTTGAAATGTAATGTAAGTAGCCGATTCAAAGCCTACGAGGTAAACTACTGCTACACTACTGTTAAGTGGTCTGGCGTAGCTACCGATAGTTCGGGTGGGGAACCTCGGCCTTCAGCTTCATGACGTCTTTGGCTTCCGATCTGGCGTCAACAACAAGATTGACGAGGACCAAGAAATTCTCGATCGTACTTTTACCTGTAATCAATTTTCCTATGTCTGTTTGAGTGGACGCTGGGCCACCGAAGACTTTATCTCTTCCCCCTCTTGTGGCAGCAACACGGTTTCATCGAGATTGTTGTGTGGCATCCTTTTCAAGTTGAATCGCATCAAATTTTCAATGTCTTCTGAACTCCACGGTCCATTGGATCCAGGTTTTTCAATGTGACAATGCGGCCGACAGACCAACGGACCTTGGCGTCAATGTGAGCCATGAATGTGAGCAACTATTCACCGCAGCTATATGCAGAGGCCGACTTGTGCTCAAGGACAAGATTGTTGTAATTGAGCTCCAAGCCTGCGGTCTCTCGGTATAGTTACCGACAGACGAACTTCAGCTCATTGAAGTTGGTCTCTTCGTCTTCTGTGCCATCCACTAGGATGGGTCTTGTGATATTGCTGCGTATTTTTGGTGGTATCGTCTGGGTAAGGGGTAGAAAGACTGTGAGCTCGGCAGAGGGAGAGGCCAGCGCATATTGGTATATAGCGTTACGAAATTCCCCAGGCAGATTCAAATGAGTAGGTTGGGGTCCGCTGTGAGACGCGGGGAAGGTGTTCGAGGAAGCCATCGTATCTTTTAGGTGATTGAGAATTTCTTGATGAGCGTGTGGTTGATGAAGTGCACAGTCAAAGAGTTAATTGGGTATGTGTGAGAGCTGAGATATTCTGTGCAGGAACATATATAGGCAACGGGACACCATGAGGAGATTTTCGCTGGACCAATGAATACAGTGCCCCTGCGGCCTCGAGGAGAAAGGCCTCTATGAAAGAAGCGCATGGCCGGTATGGGCCTGGAGCCTAATGTATTAGCATTGCGTATATACGATGATGGTGTGCCTTGGGCTGGTGGGAACAGAGATGTGATGGCCCAATAATCCCTTCACATATTTTAGTGGATGATTGATGATGCTAGTAGTTGGCATAGCCACGATTTTTTTCTATCACGGCCATGTGAGCTCAGGACAGCTTCTTGTCGGAGCTAGTCGATACCGTGCATATGACGGCATAACGCCCCCACTCATGTAGTATGTGAGCAGATGTTTGCTGATAATTGCTACCAGAAATGCTAATATTTCTTCGGTACCTCGACCAAGCCTCTGCTTTCCTTCAGTCGCCACTGTATCGTTCTTGCGATTTGATACAATACTTCGAGCGTCGGCATAGCAACACCAGCGTCCTTTCCTGCTCTCAATGGCTCACCAAGCAGATTTTCAAACTCGATGAAGTTTCCCTTCCAGAGATTAGCACGCTGTCACACTTCATAATAAGTAAATCCATCATACTTTCTCGAGATCTTGCTGCATACTTGGCTTCAAGTAGCTTTCCAGTGGATCCATGTTGATTGTAGCTTCGACGACCTCGTCCGGCAGCTCTACGCCACACACTGCTTTCGCAGCTTCAACAATTTCCCTCATAGCTGGTCTAACCAGGCCGTCCAGCGCACCATCCGCGAGACGTATGCGACCATCGTCTAGACCCGTAATGGCGCAGATCGGATTCAGACAAGCGTTGAAGACCAACTTCTTCCACCGATCGTGCAAGACGTTGGGAGAGTACACACAATCCGTCTTGCCAGCTGCAGAATACAATGCGACGAGTTCCTCAGCTCGACGCTCAGGGACAGCAGGGTTGATGTTTGATGTTGGAAAGGCACCGATCAAGAGTCTGTCACCTTCATCTTGGACGATATGACCAGGTGATGGTTCTGAACTGCCGATCATGGAGACACCGGAGAGAATGGGTGTATTGGGGAAAGGGCGCAAGAAAGGCCGTTCGATGTTGAGGCCATTTTGGAGAAGCAAGAGCGTCGTTCGGTTGCTGTTCTTTAGTAATGCTGGCGCAATGAGCTCGACAACTGTGGGCGAGACGTCTGGAACGTTCTTTGTGCAGAGAATCACGTAGTCGTAGGGTTCGATGTTTTCTTCCACCAGGTTGGGAACGGTGTTGCGTACTGCGACTTATCGTCAGCAGCGACACAACAGAGCAGCGTTACGGAGTTCCGCCGAGAAACAGATAACTCACCAATGCTGGGTCTCCAACCACTTAGATTTCCGTGATCGCAGCTCTCGATTGTATAGCCCTTTTCGTTGACAACATTGTAGTTGGATCTCAGGACGATGGTGACAGCAGCCAAGCCGCCGATTTCGAGATTGACAGCTGCGATTGTTCCTACTGCGCCGCCACCTACAATGAGCACAGTCTTCTTTGTGTCCATCATTTGGATGTGTGTCGAAAGGAATAGTCACGTTTCATCGCAGGCTGTTTGGAGAAGCAACACATGAGATAGGGCGCGTCTAACGCGTTAGTGGGGGTGGAGGGGTAGGCGCAAACCGGTCACTGCATAATAGGTCTGGTCACTACTCAAGTTTGTTGGTCTCAGGCGAGTCATAATTATCATACGAATGATGCACAATGTTTGCAGTTCTTCAATCGAGCTCCATTTGATGCATATATAGGTTACAGTCCGTTAAATTCGTGACCGGCGACCATTTCATCCCCAGACACTCCGCCTCGTGTTCCTTCATGTCTAATGCATGGATGATTGATGCATTGCGTGTGTCGAAGGTGAGGTCGTCCATCCCATCCGCCTGAAGACTACGCCGAGAGCCCAGCAAAAGAGAGAGAAAGAAGGTACACGCTTAGAAGACAAGGGCGGCACCCTTGGTCTTCTTGTCACCACCAAGCTCGAAGTGCTTGCATCGCTTAAGAGCGAGCTGTCCAATGTTAGTTGATGCTGCATCTATGACGGATTGCAAATGCATACCTGTGCCTTGGTCTTGCACTGTGTGCACTCTAGACGGAGAACGACCTTCTTGGTTGTCTTCGCCCTCTGCATGCTGTTAGCGCCCGTTTCCAATCATCTGAAGCGTGGAAAGTACCTTGTGGAAGACGGGCTTGGTCTGACCTCCGTAACCGGACTGCTTGCGATCATAACGACGCTTTCCCTGGGCGAAAAGCGAAGCCTTTCCTGCCTTGTACTCTGCTCCGTCTCAGTATATGTTTCTTGGTGATCAAGTTCGAGGCTACTAACGGGTGACCTTGTGCTGGGTGTGCTTCTTGCAGTCCTTGCCCTTGCAGTAGGTTCGGCGGGTCTTGGGTACGTTGACCTTAGAGAAGCATGTCAGCATTTGTACATATAGCGTCATTCTTCGTAGCATTGTTTGGCGAGAGGCTTTGCGACACGAGTGGACTGGGTTCGAGGTGCACCGTTGTGTAGCGATGCCTGCGGACGTCTGGCACTGTCCCAGCAAGAGTCGGCCATGGAGGCTATACTGCTGAAGAGTATTTTATTTCCGAGGAGACTGCGATAGTTGTGCAGTATGCCGCGACACAAGAGGGCCTTCCACCGCATGCAGGAATGCTCTTCGCCACATGGGCCCTAGCTGTCCATCAAGCAACCTCAGTTGCAGAGCGAGTAAGCGGAACTTGTCTCTGCCCCAAGCAACATGCAACCTCCGTGAGGGGCCCTCTTTGTTTCCCTCTGATCGTTCTCTCAAGTTGTATCTTGGGCGGCGGTCGGTCGTCGTGCATAGGAAGAGGTTGGCCATCGTCATGGATTTCTCGTCGGTCGTGGCATACTCGTGTCGCAGCCATCATAGCCTCACAATGTCCCCAAATCAGTTGCTCACTCACCATTTTGACTGATTTTGCTCTGTCGTTAGTGGGAACGAAGGGTTGGCGTTGGTGATTATGCGTCCCTAAGCTGTTGTTGCAATATCGCTAGCGTTTGTGCGTTCGGCAATATTACCTAAGCGTCGTGCATCAGCCACAATTGTCACAACGCCACACTAGCGCCGAGACTCCCTTTCATTCATATATGATGCTTCGAATACGCCAGTTGTTTACTGCGGAGCAAAGCAGTCTGAGATCTCACAACACCGTATTTCATTTCAGTGCTCCAGAGCTGCGAACTTTGTTGTGCAGTGTTCATGCGAGTGGTCATGACGAGATATAGGCTCATAATTAGGGAAAATATGATTATCGTACACTCTGGGGTATCATGCGAAGCCAAGAAACAACCCACACCTGCCACTGCGTGTTGCAAATCGGAACAAAGTAGACAGAAAACATACAAACTAGTAAATCGGCCGTCCTTCATCCCACTTCTGCATACTTCCCGGCTTTGAACCTGAGGGAGGGCTGTTGCCCACACTATTTCCAAAGCTGAACCGACTACTACGACCATCCTCAAGGAGTTTGGTAGGTCCAACCCATTCCCACATGCGCGCAACGTCACCAGTGTTGGTTGTTTTGACAGCTGCACGAATGTTGGCGTTGCGTTCGACCTTCTTCTGCACCCTCTCCCATAGTTTCTTGCGGCGCGAAGCAGAGAACTCATCACGAAGAACATCGTCTCGAAGCTGTGCCATACTAATACCCTTATCTGGGTAAGTGCTAGGATCCTGTATGCTCCAAGCAGCTTGATTCGCAAGACGTTCGAAGGCATCACTCGCCAGTTGCTTCGCTCGGGCTTCCATGGAGCGGTTCTTCTTGTACGAGTAGTTCCCGTATGACACAGTTGCGATGGTTACGATGGTTATAACAATTTGGAAAAGATATCGTTTAAGGGATCGTCGGACGGATCTTCGGATGCTACAGAGGACGGGGAGCTCGGCGAGTGACGTTGACGCAAGTCGTCGTTCGCCGGTGGTTCTGTATGCATGGCAAGGTGACTGATTAGTACAGTCCCACGTCAGAAATGCCATAAAAATGGTCGTAGACCCAGAGGAAGATGCACTTACCCATTGGTGGTCACAACCACTTCTTCGCGCAAGGCCACTTCGGGGAATGCTCTGTCAAACAGTTCACCAAACTCTTGGTCCGTCAAGCCCTTGCTCTTTGTTGCTGCCATTTGTTGCTTGAGATCTTTCTCACTCAGCTTAGGACTCTCGACTAGGTTCCCTTGAGCATCCGGCTCACTACATTCGTACTGTGCATTACGTTGTCGTAACACTTGAACAGCTCTATTTGCGATGCTGTTTACTTTACGGGTCTTTTCGCTATCAGGCTCGCAGGTTGGCGGGAGTGGAATCAGACCCCCGAGAGACAATGGATGCTCCTTCCGGATGAAGTCAGAGTCGCATCGGAGGTCAAGACCTCTGAAACACTGCGCATGGGGCGGACACGGTTCGCATTGGGGTAAGATCGGGACTGCTTCGTTCAACCAGTCCGGCACTTCCACGCCAGCTAAAGCTTTAGAATCCCGTCCGATGCCACAGAACCCCACTGCGATTTTCTCCTGTCGCCAAACTCCGGCAAAGGCGACGAGAGCCGTAGATAACAGCGTCAAAGACATTGCCTTGATGGTTCCGGAAGCCTTGGAGCGCTGTCTGCGTCGGCGCGGTGGAAGCATGTCTGTCTTGCCAGCTTTTGCTCGGTCGCGGACCAGTTCCAGTTGTTCTTCTGGGGTAAATTCTTCACCGGCGTCTGTCGAGTCCTCTTCTTTATATTGGCGTGGGTCTGCGACGTCAAAAGTGCCACGGCTAGGTACAACAATGCCCTCGTCTAGCTGCTCGGCGTTGGGTTGAAAGGTCTTGCGTCGATGCGCGTCGCTCTTTCGCTTGTCTTTCAGTTCAGATCCCAGGGTCTTTCTCCGGCGGTCGCGCGATGCTATGTCTGGTAGCGCGGGAGAACTGCCGCTCTGGAAGGGGTTCTCTTGCGTAAAGGGACTGGCTACATCGTTGCGATGCCATGCTTCCGGATCGGGCGATGGTTCCCTCGCGGCCGGCGTGACACTCTTACGCGTGCGCCGAGCAGCCGGTCGTTCGTCTTCTTCGGGCTCGAAAGCTCTGCTGTGCTTCGCAGGTACTGCGCGCGATGGCGTTTTTGCGCGTGGGGCAGGAGTATCGCGGTCTTCGGTCGCTTGGCGCGTGGTGCGACGAGAGGTTCGGCGTACCGTCGAAGGTGGCGGTAAGAGTGTCTCGTCTCCAGTATCATCTGTAGTCACAGTACTGGCTGAGCTGGAAGGTACATCTACAATACCTCTCGTGGAGCGCTTGGTGTCCGCTTGCGCTCTCCGTACCTGTGCAGCTTGAGGGACGACATAGTCGATGAAGAGACTGACCAGCGCCGGCTTCTTTGCAGAAGAGGGGTAGGTGACGCCATGTTTGAGCAAGATGCTGCGTAGTTCGGGCACTGTAATCTTGTTCGCATCGACGCTATTGTCAAGGTACCAGTACTCGCCGCGGTGGTCCGCCATGGTTGGTATCAAAGCTGTGCACTGGGTCTAGGAAGAGAGTAGAGTGTTGCAGGTCAGGTCGCAGGCGATATACGGCGTCCAAGATAATGCAAGGAATAATGCACAGATGCGACGATTGAACTGTTGAACGTGAACCGTGCCAGTCGGCTATGTGGAGCAGGAAAGGAAACTCTGTGGCTTGTTTGTGATGTCACCGAGGCAACAACCTTGACAGCACGTGATTGGCCCACCACCCCTCACCTTTGTTCCCTTCTCTTTGACACTTCGCCACGATGCCATTACTCTATCGCCTCTAGGTACGCAAGCGGTACGTATAAGGGTAACTTCTCCAGAGGCTACTACATTCTTTGAAAAGCCTGAGCTATTCGTACATTTGTGCTCACGATATATTCATCTGCCTGACTCACACAGATCCTGGTCCATGTCTACGGTGTCCTGGGGGTTGACATTTATATATCGGCCTCACCCGCCGAGGAGTACGACCACTCAGTCTAGGTGGTCCTCGAACACAATGTAAACTCTGAGATTGCAAAAATTGGCCCCAATTACAAATGGCGACTAAACAGTAGCAAAGTCGATATCGCACCAAGTGTTGGTCACGAGATTCCAGCATGTACAGTCAAGATTAGAGAAGAAACACGATCTGTCACTCCTCAAATATCTTGAAAATTAAACCTGTCGGTCTTTCTCAGCAGTCCACTAAGCCTTTCATCTCAAGCATCTGGCAGGTCCAAGTTTAGCTAATTGTGGGGAAGGCGCCGGCTCAATGTAGCTTAATCTCGACAAACCGACAGTAGACATCAGACTCGGCGTCCTCCACCAATGACCTTCTCAAACCATCCTTTTTTATGGGATCTCTATGGCCGTTCGTCGTTCCTACACCTGGCACCACTGCTCAAAGCCGGGTCGCCATGTGTACGGCTCGGCCTAGAAGACGCGATAATGTACCCCGGACCGCCTCGCCGCCACTAAATCCACGCTTATGGCAGAACTACCACCGGTTACACGGTGGCCACATATAGATTGATTAAGGGCGGTGGTCACGCAACACTAGTAAAAGTACTACAGACAGGTACTGGACCCAATATCTCGTTTCTAGATATTGAAATGTAAGGTGTAGAGTGCAATTCGCCTCCATCTTGGGGCCAGGGCTAGGACTCTAGCTGAGAGTAGACTTCACATAAGTTTTCTGAAGCCTCCTCGAATATTCGATTCACGTCTTACCAATATCTGTCCTATCATTCTCGGTTGTTGACTCGCTTATTACTCACAATGTTTGGAAAAGCTACCATCGTCAGCGCGCTCGTCAGCGCCGTGTCTGCGGGCACGATTCTCTGGGATGGACGTTTCAACGAAATGACTTCATCCGCGGATCTTGAGAAGTGGTCATGGGCTAATCAAGTCGGAAACTTCCAGGTATGATTCGAAGTCTACAGTTTTTCACTGCTTCTCTGACAGCTAGAAGTACTACATCCATGGAAGCGGTGCTGTATCAAGATACGTCAACCTCTCGCCGAACTTCAAGAACCCTGGGGATACTGGCTCCAAGCAGGGAGTGAAAATCACCATCGATAGTACGGCTAAATGGAATTCGGACATGTATGCGTCCCCTCCTATCGTGTATCGCATCTCAGTTGCTAACACCGACAAGGTGGCGTACGGAACTCATTCCCCAGACTAAAGCTGCCATCAACCAGGGCACCGTGTACTACCATTTCTCCATCAAGAGGTCGACCACAAATGTCCCCAGTGCCACAAACGAACATCAGATTGCTTTCTTCGAAAGTCACTTCACAGAACTAAAGTACGGCTGGATCAGCGGAGAGGCAGGCACTTCCAACACGAACCTGCAGTGGATGGTTGGAGGGCAGAGCAAGTGGAAGACTGAGCTGAAGGCAGACGAGTGGCATAATGTCGTCTACGAGATTGTAAGTCGTCAGAATTTGGTCCACAGAAATGGAATGAAAGCTAATGCATACGCAGAACTTCTCTTCCAACCAGGTCAGCTTTTGGCACTCTACGGGTAACAACACCCTCGTCAAGACTGCTGGCCCATTCTCACAGAGCACCTCATCGAACGGTGCGGACTGGCATCTGGGTGTCTTGCGTCTGCCTCGACAGGGCAACGATGGAACAGGCGCTGAGGACTGGTACTTCTCTGGTACTTATGTCGAGAGTGGCACGCTTACGACATCGGTTGCAAGCCCCGCTTCATAAAGTGAGGCAGATGCATTAATTTCACGCGGTTCATGCAAGGATTATGACAAAAGACTTCACGAAAAGATAACCCAAGGGGGTATCGATGGCCAGCATGTACCAACCAGAGGCTTTGTCTAGCTGATTCTGTCTGTATGTCTAACTATCATTAGATGTACACAGCAGAAACCCATACATACCGCTTTACATGCCAACAGCCCATCCCAATTGCACGCTGTTCATGCATATGATAGAAACCCGTACATCAAGTCCAAAAACCCGTGCTCAGAGCGCCAACCTGAGAAGTGATCGTTCAAACACTATGTGCAGTGTGCAACAACCAAGGCCACACCTGATACTGACGTGTATTCTTCAGAAGCCATGCGTGTACCACTCTTCAGGGATTATCATGACGCCATCTACCCCACCAACAGCTCTGCCTTTACAAGGTGACACTGTAATTACACGGCTACTATTATCAGCCCCACGCTTCGCAAGGATATGCAGTATACACAAGGTCATCTCGCCTTCAGCTATGTCGGGCTTCAAAGAGACGATGGAGACTGTTTGCCTAAGTGGTCACCCTGAAGAGCTCTTGGGAGACGTCTACCCACAGAACATGAAGGTTTCCCCAACCGACACGTGCCTTGACAAGTATAAGCCCCTACAAAAATGATGCTCAACACGACCCCTCAGAGTGTACTGTCGGATCGGTTGCTGTCATACGTCGCCATGGCGAGGAAATTATGGCGCACGGTATCTAGAACCTCGAAGATCAGTGTCTGGAATGTCTTTTGAAGATAGGCAACTCCACGATTTGTTGAATGGCCGAGGATAGCAGTGGGTCGAGCGAGCAACTGCAGCTGTTAGTACTCAATACACCTCCCTCAATAAACCCAAGCTCCCAGCTTAGAGTCAATTACAGCGACATGGTGAAGTGATCCACGCCCCCCAAATAATACCTGTTGCTGTATACCTCACATGCCATCCCTGGCTTGGAATTGACGAACTCGGTGAGTAGTAAAGGGAATGGAAACATTATCCATAAAACAATCCGCTGTCCGACTTGAATCAAGAAAAACCGCCGAGGCCAGGAGAAGAAACACCTCTGCATAGATGAGGAATTCGTACAATGCACTAATAATAACGGACAGCCGTGTCCCGAGCCCAAGGGCTTCTCAAGATGGCTGTATTACAAGTGTCCCGAGCACGGTGGGCCGAGCCATGAGGAGAGGACGAATACGGTTAAGAAGAAGAAGGCTGCGGGGACGCATGTTGAGGTGAGGGAGGAGAAGGGTGAGAAGAGGGGTGATTGGCATGGGAGTATTTGCGAGGTTATGTAGTGTGAGGATGGCGGATGGGGGATACCGTAAGGAGGAGAAATATAGTGCCTACCTAGGTACCTGGGGGGAAGAGTGCGGGAGTAGGAGGGACCATGTGAAGTCACGACTGCTCCGTGTTTGTCCTCGTTAAGAGCTAGGTAGATAGATCTACATAGTTAGTGCATTTCGCTGCCCGATCTCCAAAGTCTGTACAAGTGAGGCAGCAGATTGTTCTAGCCATGATAAGTTCCAAGGTTTGTTACGTGATCAACCTGAGAAGATCTTACTGCCTCAGTAGTCGCGGTGTCCGGTGAATTGACGTTACCAGCATATCCAAAGTCACAGACGCAGTAGACTATCGAAAGCCCATCGATACTGCGTAGTGAGTGAGGCTCAGGTACGAAAGACGGCCCAGATGGCCGCCACGGCAACCGCAGTGGTTCCGCTAGTAGGTCAGCAGGTACCCGTCCCACCACCAGGAACGCGTACCGTGCAAGATGCCCCAAAAAACCCTCCCAATACCGAGCCACGTAACCAGGCTGGCTCAAGTCCCTAAGAGCTCAACGCAACAGAAGGGAATTAATCATGACGATAAGATACTATCTGTAGTAAGCACCGGCCCCAAGATCCCACACCGGTCCAAAACATCCACATGGTTCCGCTTCCCCGCCGCCCCCTCCTTCTGAAACCCTCTACGAATAACCCTCAAACGCGTGTCGTCAGTGAATTAATCCTCATTTTGCGTAGACGTGTCGTAGACGTGAAATCAGCGCTGTACATCAATGGGAAAATACTTGCCCGTGTCGTGTCATATGCACGTCAGACAAATGAAGGGCTGAGCATCCCATCAACATCCCATCAGCAGCCCACCCAGCCTCTTCGTTCAGCGCGACCGCGTTACCGAACCGGTGATGTCCCAACAACACCCACCACTAACATATACGGACATTACCGTCATACGTCCATCGGCAACAAAGAGCAACACGACACCCCATGCCCGCTGAATAACACACCACCCGACGCATATAAGCCCCTCACCATCAGCCCCCTTAACCCCATCAGGCAATGCAATCAAGCGTCCGCAACGCGTCCACACGCGTTCACGCGGGCACATGATGGCCACTTTTTCAACGCGTCGCACTACTCTACGCGGGGCAACCTACCAAACCGCACATGCGACGTGCGACACAGTTTTTTTGCCCATGAAACCTGGGCAACAAATGCAGCTCAGCCCAAGTGGTCCACTTCAGCTTACTTGCAGACGTGTGTGAGTGGCTGCGGTTATAGAAAAAGGTCACCTACAGTATGTCAGTTGAGAGTTTGTTGGTTAGAGGAGGGCAGGGCCTCGGCGTCATGGCGTGTGAGACTGGGGGGCCCGATGCACGCGCACGGGTGCGGGTTTCCTTTGGGGTTGGTAGATGTGGGCTGGGCATCCACTCCTGCTGCCCGGGTTACGACGCAGGATTTTTTTTCTTCTTCGCTTTTTGCAGATGGAGGGCTGGGGGTTTCTTATAGAGACTTTGTTTTCTTGGGTGAAGAGGGCTGGGTGGCCTTTGGTTCGTATCCTCTTCTTTTCTCTCTGTCAAAGTTTATGGGCTGGATGGAGGGTACGCAAGGGCCAAATCGTCAGCTCATCATGGCTTCAGGCTACTGCTAATCATGGCATATTCGGCACGGACATGATGACGCTTGTGCTCAGCACGTTACGAAACCACTTGCGGCACGGCTGGACGGAGCGGAGTGCTTCGGCTCCTTATTTGACACACACTTTCTTTGTCTCGGTTATTGCAATCCATCCATTACTACCTCATCTGCTCCAGATGCCCCCCTTCTCGAGAGAACCAGCTGATCTATTGAAGTGCACAGGACTTTCTCACATCGTCGTCGAAGCCCACAATACCCCTCCAGCCAGACCCTCTTGTGGGTTGACGCTACATCGAAGCAGACCCCGCCATAAATCAAAGAAATCAGAGACTAGTCGTTTACACTTCGAAAAGCGTTCAGATCGTATAGGATCGTATCCGATGCAAATCGAAAGTCATCTCGCCGTCGTTACATTGGTCATGTCCGTCATCATGATTGAAGAAAAAAGAAAAAATAATGTGGGAAAAAAGCGCATACCGTCGCACTATACTGTGTACCGCTGCCAAGATTTACAAGAGATGGAACGAGTTGGGAGAAGTGATCCAACCGCTGGCCCACATGTTGAGGGTCAACGAAGGGTTACTGTCTGCTTCATTACAGCCCAATGGTTGAGTAGCACCACAGACCCGACTCTGAGATTATTGAAGGAGATCGCTGGCATATGGAGCCGTATCATCGTGACTGCATCGTAAGTCCCAAAACATGCGACAAAGAAGAAAGCAAAGGAGACAGCCCCGTCCCGGAGCAGCCCAAGCTGTTGACCGATCCTTGGTGGCGTGGTCAAATGAGGAGTAAGAAGGCTATTGCCAGTATGAACAAAACATAGGAGATGCTTTTCAGATGAAGCAGATCGAGATGGTGAGTATATGCAGTGGCAGCAATGTGGCTGCCAGTGAGAGCGCTAATGCCGAGACGCCATTCATGCGTGGAAACATGCTCCGAAGATGTAGGTACGATGCTAGTAGGTTGAATCGTTGGGCATTGCTGCAAAGCGTTGCTCGAACGATGCGGGTGGCTCAAAGCTATGCGAGAGATTTGACCGAGGGAAAGTATTGCTCGGTCGAGCGCCAAAAGGCGATCCGAGGCGGATAGTTGCTTGGCCATGTACTTCCGCTGACACAGCAGGTGAATGTCGAGCCGGGCTGGGCATGACTGGGCCTAGATCGGCGAAAGGGTTGAACCCGGAGGGATCGTTCGTGAGAGGTAGCCGTCGAGCACCCTCAACCATATCACCCAAGCTGAACCCTCGACTCCGCACTCGACGGTGACTTGACTCGGCTGGGGCACCGAACAACTCGTTCACGAAGGTGTCACCGCGGGTTCGCGCGCGGTCCTCGAAAGAGTTGTGAAGAGCACGACGCTTGAAAACTCTAGACATGGGATGTGGTGAGTGGAGTTGAAAAGGTGAGCCAAGTCGAGGTCCCTGTGCAGATGAAGAAGGCGCATGCCAAGTTCGGGCATTATGCCTGTTCGCGCTCGTGTTTGGCGTTCCGGACGTTGATTGGAAGGGAGATCCAAGACCGTTCCCAAGACCCAGGCCCAGACCCAGGCCGATGTGGAGTGATTGAGACTTCTGGTGCGCAGACGATCGTACGCTCGACCAAGTCCTCCCTGCAGGCCGAGGTGTGACGTCCTTTGCCAGTTGCGAAAGCGGGTTGCCCATTTGCATCGAGGTAGCAGTACTTGTGGCCAGAGATAGGTTCATGTCTCGTGTTGAGAATGGCGCAGCCCCTTGACTGAATGGCGACGATAGTGGCGGCGGCTGCGAAGACGGCTCACTGGGGGGCGAGGACTGGAATGGGGAAGGCGAACGTTGGAGCAAGCGCTGGTAGTGAGCCGAAAGAGTAGGCTTCTGCTTGGCCAAGTCTCGTAATCGCTTTCGACATTGCTTCTCACTGGGGTATCGCGAGAACGACTTGCTTGATCTAGCCGACACCGAGCTGCTACCGCCTTTGTTGGGCCTAAGGGTTGCGGGGGTACCTGAAGGCGATGCATAATGAGCTCCCGCGCGAAGTCCGCGGGCACGGGATGTGCGTGCACAATTCCATGTCTTGCGAGCCATCCTAGCTACGCGGTGGCACACACCATTCGGAGGGGTTGTGCTTGGAAGGGCCTTGAACGGAGTGACGGTGGGGTCCTGAAGGTACTTCATGTATGTCATCCAGAGATGGTGGTCCATATCTTCCGTGAAGGTGGCCCTCAGCTTCATCTTCTTGGCTGCGCGAGGTTTTGGGGTTGCGATCAACGGCGATGCAAGGTACGGGGACGTGATGGGTGGGGAGCAATACAAGAAAAGATCCGTCCTCTCATCCTCGGGACTGGTACAACTGCCTCCTCTCGACATGAATGAGCCAATGCTATCGCAGGATGAAACTGACGAGTCAGAGAAGCCCGAGGACGACGTTGGCCTGCTCGAAGCCGCACTGTATGTGGTGCGCTCGACATCGGACCAGTCCTGTGGTCCATCGTAGTGATCAATAGTCCGTACCTGAGCGGCAGGTGTCTTGGGCGGAGACAGTAATCGTGCGAATCCCATGCTAGGCGATAAGAATGTGTCGTTTTGAATGGGTGGAAACGACGAAAGGCCAGCTGACACGGTTGGGAGCAGTTCAGGTGTTTCAATGGTGGGAATAGGTTGTTGGTCCATGACCTCGTCCATGCTGTCGTGGCTCATGATGAGGGTGGTGCGGCGGCGGCGAACCTTTAGCACTTGTCGTGGTGGTGGTGGAGGTTGCAGTTGTTCGGGCTGCGGCTCGGGTTCTGGCGTTCGCGGCGCTGGCCCATCACGGTAGTGGAACATGAAGTTCCTCGGGAGAGTGGTGGAGAAGTTTGGGCGTTCAGACTCCATGGTAAGTGAGCTGTGAAGACAGACAATCTGCGCCTTGCTTTAAGATGCGGTTGCCAAATTATCCCAAGAGTCGAATCTCAAGGACTCTGCAAGGAGTTGCGGAAGTAAGCAGACGGCACCAAGATGGGCGTGGAAGCCTCGAATAAGATGCAAATGATCAGTTGCGGCGTTGGATCGAGATTATGCAGGGCGGAAGGTTTGAGATGGCTCGGGTCCCAGCAGGCGTTTGGTACTCTGCAGACGCGACTGTGCGGCCTGCACTGTGGTTACACTGAAGACCAGATAGATTACGCCCTTGTTAAGGCTAGTAAACAATGGCAGTGTCGCGCGTTCGAGTGCGCGCGGGCGACTAGGGGCAAGCCGGTCGCAAAAGATTCACAAGCAAGGAAGAATCGCGAACAGCTCGTGCAGGCGACGGCGCGTACGTAAAAGACACAAGAAGAGCGTCGCAACAGCAGTGCGCAACGACAATCAACAACGAAGGTGCGCAGTCGTCGAAGGGGGCGCGTCCAAGGTCGCGATGGGCTCCAGGGAAGGGTCGGCGCTGGGTCGACTTTGACGATGCGGTGAGAGTCCGGCAGCGCGGCAGGAGCGAAGCGGGCGCCTTGGTCAAACGTCCATGAATCGCGTGGGATAGAGTCGAAGTAAATGCAAGGAAACAGTCGTCGTGGTAAGGTCGCCGTGTCTCGGTCAGCGCACGGAGGTGCGACAGGCGAGCGCGGCTCGAAAGGGTCGTGAGGTCGTGATCGTGAAGGTGAAGGTGGTGTGCGGTGAGATTGGGCGGGAGCAGCGCAGAACAGGCTCTCGATGGGCGGGAAGCGGCTAACAGGACGCTAAGGCGCAATCGGCGACAGCGAAGAGCGGTGGGCCTACAAATTTCTCCCCACGCTGGCACCCGTGTGCCAGAGCCGGCGCCTGCTGTCCACTGCTTTTCGCGCAGCATCCCGGCGGGCCAGCCAAACAGCGTGCGTGCTGCCCGACTTTATTTGCATGCGCCGCATTCCAGTCGTCTGCGGTGTTGCTGCGCATTACACGTGGAGGCCGCTCTGTCGCAGCGGCGGAGCGAACTTGACGCGTCCCGACGCGCTCGCTTTTCCGCACTAGCCCCGATCCACGGTGACATGGCCCGTGCCTGGGCGGCCTCGACAACAACCCATGCGCCCCGACGCAGCCCCTGCATGCGCTTCTGCACACGCACGAACACCTGTCACGACTTTTCCCATGGCCCCATCCATGCCCTGGAGTCCTGGAGTCCTGGAGTCCTGGAGTCCTGGACCAAGCACCACGGTCCCGCTGCCAGCCCGCTGCCAGCCAGCACTGCGAGTCTCCCCCGGGCCTTGTGCGGGACACCCAACGGCCATGTTGCGCCTCGCATTGCTTTTCGCTCCCCGCTCTTCGTCCCCACTCCCCTGCAGTCTCGCAGCGCAGGACGAGCGACACCGTCGGCTGCAGTGGAGCAAAACACACCGTACAGTAAGAGTACTCTGCATGGCGCACCAGGCATACAGTATCCGAGAACATGCGTCCCGCTGCTTCACTCGTTGCAGCCCTCCATGGTGCGCTCCACGGCGGACTGTGCTTTTCTCGCTACTGCACAGCACCCGGAGCGCCCACTCCAACACAGCAGTCTCCCTGGCAATGGTCCGTCTTGAGGCGAGGCAATCCCGTTGACAGCCATTTGCTACCCCTTGATTTGGCATGCTACTACTGACGCATGACCATCTCCACTGTGCCAACATTTGTTCCATGGACCATGGGACGTGGTTGTCGGCTGTGCAAGCTCTCCATCGAGCGAGACTACGGACCCTGTCTCTCGCCAAAAGTTGACGCACTACGGAAGACGTTGCTGGATATCCCGCGCTGGGCTGCAAGAACGGCCCAGGTCAGCTGCACCTCATCACACACACCAATAGCTCCAGTTTCCAAAAGCGCAAGTGTATCGCCCTTTTTGGCTGTGCGACGATCCTATTACCCCTTCACCAACTTCCATTGGCTGCATTCCACATTCTTTGCCAAAGTAAGTGTGCAACTGCACCACCAGGGTCTCCACATGGCCGTGGTCAGCACAACGCCTGAACTGCTCTCGATCCGGCACAGCTGGATCCTTTCGAGTCTTGCGCACAGTTGAAGATTGCAATAAACACTGCAGACGCTGTAACTGCACTGCACGTGTATACAAGAACGGTGGGTGTTGTAATGCTAGCCACTAATGCCCCCAAGGTCACGCACACTGTGGTTGCAGCACTTCGTTGGACAGACCACGATGTGTCCAGCGTAGAGTCTACAGTAGTCCTTGCCCTATGTGGGGAGACGACTGTATGATGCCCCCATGCCGTAAGACAAGAAGCGCGTGGCCAACTGGACCGGCTTCTTGGGCATCTCGGGCAAATTCTCCAATCGCATGTTTAAGATGATGTCCGCTCAATCTTCGACTTCCTTCTCGCATGCTTGCTCAGATCGATATTGACGCGTAAAGCTACTGTAGCTAACTGTGCACTTGACACAAAGTGGCCACGAGCCTCATCCGAGTATCAAGTCAAAATGCAACTTAATGATCGTGCATTCTTACTTTCGGTACGTTGTCGTTATAATGATCGTCATAATTTTCTTCAGTAATTTTCACATGAAACTCTTGTTTTCTTTTGTTCGCTAAATCGCTATACACTTTCCTACTTATATTCAATGATGCTGTATTCACATCTTCATCTATATTCTCAACTGTCTGATTGAAGTCTACAATCCGAGAGCAGAGTTGAACGCATCCGCAGCTGCCTGTCCAGTCAAACTTGATGCAGCAGAGGTCGCGCTATCGCAAGCGTCAACAGCAGCCGCATCAACGTCGCACTTGTTGGGTAGTTGTTGGCAGATGAAGCTAGAGATGATGCCAATCTTCTGAGCGGAGCCGTGATTGAAGGTGGCAAGGTCGGAAGGCTCAAAAGCATCTTCCTGGCGGCCATCTGATGGAAGCCCGAACTTGATGGTTGGGTCACAGCCGCCGAAATCAGCTGCACCTGCACCAGCAGTAGCTTGCGCATTACCGGACGCAGCCTGGCCGTTGCCAGCGTTGGCATTTGCGCTGCCAGCATCGGCCTGAGCATTATCAGTGTCAGCGTTCTCGTCATCGGCCTCAGAACCATCGACGATGTCACATCCATTGGCGGCATTGTTGGAGTCGGCGTTGGCGCCAGCATCCGCACCAGCAATGGCAGTACCGTTGGCCTGGCCAGCTCCAACACCCGCGACTGCAGCAGCAATTTCGTCTTCAGTGAGATCATCAACACGAAGGTTCAAAGTGTTGATGCACCCTGCCTCATCATCCGCGTCGTCACAGGTGTTGCCGGCTCCAGTGGCGTCACCAAGGTCGCCAGGGGCAAACGTCGAGGCCTCGTTCGCAAGTGTTGGGTCTCCACCGATTGCAGCAATCTGGCGTGCAAGCTCAGATGCGATCTCCTTGTTCAATGCCTGAGCACCGTCGCTGGCAGGATCCTGGTGCTGCTGAAGAGCTGCAATCTCAGGGTTGACCGCTTTGATGGACGTGCAGGGCACTGACGCCAGACCGACCGAGCCAGTGTTGCGCTCTAGTGCGCGGAAGATGAGAGCATTTGTCATGGCGTCCACATCGCCAATAGCTTTCGCGTTGGTGAAGGCCTGGTCGGCAGTGGCTTGCTGAAGGCAATCTACAATCGTTAGTGACTGGCTCTTAAGACATGGTCTGGGAGAACTTACCAGCATCAGCAATATCGCCAGCACCATTTGCAGCGGCAGCAGCACCCAAAAGGCCAAATACGGCGTCCTGAATTTGAGCCGGGTTATCTTGCACCAAGATCTCGTTGACAGCTCTCAAGATGTTCTCATGGGCGTGTTCCTGGGGCACCTCGCGCTTCATCGCCTTGGGAGCAGGACGGGCAGCAACGGCACCAATGAGGGCAAGGGTAAGGATTTCGTACTTCATGATGAACAGAAGTGTAATTGTGAAGAAGGGTAAGGAGTTGAAGTAATTGTTAGGTTGAAGTAGACCAGCCGATCGATTCTCCAGGAACGATTGAATAGAAAGTAAGTAGAAGAGAAAGATAGCGAAAGGCTGCTAGAATGCAAGATGATCGGATGAGATTCTTTCTAGTAGAGTGAAGATGCACAGCACTTATATACACCTCGTGTCAATGTCCCATCATGCTATGGCCCTCCAAGCCTCGCGCTTCGCTTGACACCTGAAATGCAGGTGCGGTAACGGAGCCGCCAACCTCGACGCATGCGTACCTGAAGGAATGCATGATGGCCACTCCTGATCCTTCATTCAGGACCCGATGCCTTGCAACCCTGTGGATGGTGGTGTAGTTGAAAAGATGACTAACGTCTTCAGGGACGAGAGACCTGGATTTTCCTCGTTTTGATTGGTGGATCTGATTAGGCTAGTGCTGCGCCAAGCGATCTGAAGGGCCGATGAGACGCTTCCCGAAGTTTTGGAGACGTCAACTGCTTCAGTGTCTCGTTTATCGAACGTTCACCTACAGCGATAACGAGACCTCGGGATCGAAGCTTGTTGTGCGTAGTCTAGAAGTGTGATCAACATATCTTGATACTTTGTGCAGATATTATACGCGCTCTTCCATATCAGTTGCAGACACGCTTGGTAAGACGCCCGACAAAATCCCTCCCACGCACTCGAATCAATTTGATTCCAACCGATCAACCAGCCAAGAAACACACTCGATCAAGCAGATATCTTCGCGCAAGGTGCACTCAGAGCTTATCGGGAACACGCAATTCAGATCTTGCTTGCCCTTGCAGCCGCCGTCGGCCAAACTTCGAGAAACGTCACGATCGAAGCTTGCCTCACCCCGGACCCTGCTCAGCATGTTCAAGCATCAGGAATAAACAGTGATGCTAAGAAAGCTTGGTCTTTTGCCGAACATGTTTGTCTACGGCCTTTCAGTACTGCGACATTCGGCTCGTCTCAACTCCGAAATGCAACCGCCGCCCGCCGCATCACGATTATCAAACACCCAGGGTATAATGAATAACCCTCAATAATATCTCGCCTTCGTTGCGAATTTTAGCCGCCGGGACTGAATACGCCGTTCCGGCACTGAGATCTTCACTGAAAACATACCCGCTCACACCGACTCGCGCCCAGACATTGTGTGTCTCAGACAGGCTCACCCCACGTATGAGCACCTCTTTCCAGCATCAAGCCACACTGTGAGTATCAAGGTAACCCCTAACTGTTTTGCCCGGTCTGTACCAAGCTCCTTTAATATTCTGATACAGGCACGAACTGCATGTTCTTCGTCTCCACACAGCTATGGTACCACTACTCCGAACTCCACTACTGACCCTATACACCTTGCAGTGACCCCATGCTCATGTTACTTTGGGCTGTCGCTTCCCTAGACTGAAAGTTAGAAATAGGTCTACTTGGTTCGACGAAAGCGCCACAACGCAATCCTTCCGCCGCACACTCCGCTTCGCACTTCCATCCAGGTACCCTCCTCTCCAGCTAGTCAAAATAGGCTACACTTTGCTGCAACACATACGTCATACACGCACTGTACTACCACCATCCCATCTACCACCGCAGTACTATTCATTCAAAATGGGGGGACGCTCCAAAGCTGCGACCAAGCCGAAGATCAGTATGATTTCTGGGCCTATGGATGTCAAACATGTGGGTGGTGTCAGTATCATGGGCCACACAGGATTGGACATCGATCACTATTTCACCCAGACTTCGCTGGAACCTGATGAAGTACCTTCGCATACGTTCGTCGCTACTGGGAAGACCGAGATCAAAAGATCAGGCACTATTGGACATGCCATACGAAGACCAAGCATGTCTTTGAAGGACAGTGCCACACACACAAGAAGCAAATCAATTTCGCACCATCCAGAAGCGCAACAACTGCGTAACCATTACAGTCAATCTCAAGCAATCGCGAGATCTGACAGCGTGACGAGCTCTCAGCCACTCAGAATACGGCCAAGTATATCACGCTTGCGGCGAAGAGTAGGATTAGACAAGGATGTGTCTGCTACGGCCATCAGCGTTCCCTCTGCAGAAGCCAGTGGCAACAACAGGCAGGCTCAAACAGATCATTCGCCACTGAACGTCCAAACTTCGCGAGCCTATGATACCGTCGCATCATCCATACACTCCACCGCATCCGATCATGTGCCAATGAGCACAGGTGCGACCTCGTATCGACAGACACCCCCTGCCCAATGGCCACTTCCTAGCACTCAACAACATTCTTTACTCGTCCAGCACAAGCCAAGAAGAACAAATACGACTGCATCAAGGCCACCCGCGAGACCACATCGTGCAGACTCGGGTACCGCAATCGCAATGACAGATGATCTTAACAAGCCTCGCCCTATACCCTTCAAGGAGATCATGGCTGTGGATAGTTTCGCTGAACGTATGAAGTTGTACGAGAAGACGCGTACCTACTGGGCATACGCTGACCATGGTTTGGTCGATTGGACTGGCCGTGCTGCTGCTCCGAAACCGGCGGCCTACCATGATAGCTGAAGGGTCATAAGCCCGCTACTATATCTGCACTTGTCAAGCGACCGAATGATCCATATGCTTGATCGATAATTATATGTCTTTTACAGCGCGAACCTTCTCCCTCACATCACATCAACACTCAATGTACATCTAATATCATGGACTCAAATTAATGATTGCTTCTAATATAAGTGTCATGCAAACTCACAAGCACAACAAGAATAGCAAACTACATGTACTACATGGGATCACAAAAACGCAACCTGCAAGCGTTACTCATGAGCTAAGAATATATACTTACATTTCTGATTTCCTTACACGCGAACCTAGATCAAGTTCATCAATCATATATCCTCGATCAGGCTACAGATCGGCCCATAGCTTCCCTGTTCAATGAGTAAACTGGGCCTTAAGCGTTTGTGTTCTATCGTACCAACTCAAATATTCGAATCGCGGAGTTGGGATGCTGTCAAAAGCGTTGCCCGGAATCCGAATTCTAGGCAGTATAAGCTCAACACCCTCATATCTGCTTTATCCTATCTAAAAAGTAGCATCCCTGCAAACCCTGGTAGCACTCCTTGAGAAGCTATGGGTGAGGAAATCCCCAAAGTGAAAGCTACTTCTAAGTGCAATGAAGGCAAACACTCTGCACAGACGATACTTGATCATTCACTGCAATGTGAACGTACGTACATGTACGGCCGACCATCTGAGTTTACAAAACCATAATCTTCCTGGCCTTAGGAATTCCACACCACACATTCACGAACCACATTCGACTCAACTCTTCGACTACAAACCTCTAAATCACACACGAATCTCAAGTCCAAACGAATGCTTCGACTACAATGTCCGACCCCGAACCTCGACGCAAGATGTCATCTGCAACAAATGACAGCACTCGGCCCTACGTCCTCCTCCTCGCTCTGCCTCGTGATATCCGGGACATAATCACCAAGCACACCCTCCGCCAAAACAACGGCCTCCAAGTCCAAGTCAGCCCCAATGCCACAGGCTCCCCAACCATGCACATCTTCGCCAAATCAATAGAAGACTCAAACTCCACCACCCCAAACAACCCCCTATCGCTGGTCTGCAAACAATTCCACACCGAGACCCGCAATATGATCTTCGCGTCCAACCCCTTCGTAGAGATAGTATGCATGGGATCCGCCATGCCCAACAATCACGGATACACAGCCTTCCTCAGACACATCTCCACGGCTGCAAGGCAGCAACTGCGTCGCGTAACAGTCACTGGAAATACAACGTTAAGCAGGCCTCCCATGATGTTCACTCGACTATCCTCTCTCGCTTCCACATATCAGACTCTCTGTACGGCGAACCCACACATAGTTGTTACACTGCGGATCCCGGCGATGCGACAAGTCAACATCACGACATGGTTCGATGCCGCGATTTCACTGCATCGGACATTGCGTGGTGATAGTCCACTGTCACGGTTACTTGAGGCTAGTGCGGTTCCGTTGACGCAGGCCTGGCGTATTTTGTTTGAGAGAATCTTCGGTGTCGAGGACGATGTTGTGTTGGGGAATTTGCGGTTTGAGTTTACGGTGGAGAGGTTTCCGGGTAAGGAGATTGCGGTGGAGTTGGAGGGTTATCGGAGGATGGGGTTGGTGAAGTCGCCGGTGGAGATGTTTGAGTTGAAGAGGGCTGTTAGAAGGCTTTTTGATGAGGGCATATAAGGAGCTATTGGAGGAAGTTATGGTGGTTTGATGTGACTTGGTATCCTATTACTGCGAGTCTACAAAGGCATCTGCAGTCCAGGAAAGCGGGCTAGTACTTTCCACGAAAGGGTCTGGTTGATCAACACATGGATGATTGGGACGGCGGAGTGACAGCAATGACGAAAGACCATGTGGTACATTAGTGGTACGCGAATTATGCTCGGTTGCACATGGACTTCTGCTTCAAGTAAGCTCGATAAAGCGCAGCACTTCATCTTAATGGAAATTGATGTTGTCTTTATAGGTGAAGAAACTCCTACAGAAAGCAATCTATTTATGAGGTAATCTGAGTCAAACCTGACACCGTTCACCCAAGTTGAAGAAAGGATAAGTCCACCGTGAGATCGAAAGCCCATAGCCCAACCCCACTCATGATACTTACCTACCCACCACCCTGTCTATTCCCAAAACAAAGATCAAGTATCATATTGCCCTCGTACTTCTCCCTACAGGCCATTGTCGCCTCTCCCTTCCTCGTTCTATCAAAATTATAGATATCGGGACACACTGGCGACTCCTCACCCGTACACTGAATCGGCTTACACACATTCGCTCTGGGATCCGGATCAAACGTCACAGACAACCCTCCCTGATACCCAGGACAAGTGTTGACTTTGTTCAGCTGATCAGCCGCTGTGGCAGTGGCATCGGTGATAGTAGCATTGATGCCAGGATCTGCACAGTCTAGAAGGGAGACATCGTAAATGAGTTGGTGGTAGGTAGCATTCTGAAGGGGGTTTTGTACAAGCGCGTACTCGAGCTGTAGAATATCTGCAATACTGGTGTTCTTCGAGATCTTGATGGAGACACCCTGGCCACGGAGCTTGTCGTAGTCTTCGCAATATTTCGTAGTGACGTTATTCATTAGTGGGCAGGTGGTTCTGAAAGGCTCGGTGTAAGTTTCGTTTGGTTTCATAATCTGCATGAGGTCATCTTGATAGGCATTCCAAGAGTCGTTAGTACGAGGACCGTTTAGAGTCCATGCACCAACTGAGAACAAATAGAGAGTATTGTTGCAGTTGTTGCGTATGGTGACATTACCGTAGTCACCGCCCACCTCTGGTACTGAGCCGTATGATTGGGTTCGGCGAGCTATGAGCGCTGTCACTGTGCTTGTGAACCTCTGGCTAGCGATGAAATTTTCGTCCGTGAATAGACACACTGTTGAGGCTTCATTACCTGTCGTGGTTGTAGGAGCTGCTTGAACTGCAGCGGAGACCACAGGAGCTGTTGATATGGGTTCTGACCTGCTGGCTCTTTGCTTCACCATGAAGCCAGAGAAGGAGAACGGTACCGCAGCTAGCACTAGGAAGAACAAGTGGGTGTTCGAAACCGTGCTCATGTTGCTGCTGGTGATACACAGTTATGCAGGGGGTTGACAGGGAAGAAAGGAGAGAAAAGCCCTAAAGTTAGAGTGGTCAATTCGAATGGCCAAGATTATAGAAGATTGCGAGTACACACTTTACCAGGGCGCTTAAAAGGTGTTGATGATGATGCTACTACGGTTTAGCTGTGAGTGTATCTATGACGCGAGAAAAGCCAATGGTTGACTCTCCATATACGTATGGCTCATGATTCATTTGTCCAAGCATAACGGCGCAACTCGTGTTGAATCCTTGAGTGCCATGGTCATACTGCCCAAGTTAAGACTGCTGCACATCGTTGACTGTGACACTGAGTGCAAGAACTCTGTGGCATTGACCGTTCTCGCGATAAGTACCGGTACATCACGTACGTCTGTAATGCGTTCAAATGATCAGGAATGATTAACGTATGCGTATCACAAGTTCGTCAGCCCACACAGCGGAGAGAAGCGATCAAGATTAAGCAGCCCTCGGGCCACCAAGGATAACAAGTCCGTCAACACCCTGAGTAAGCCACGCCCATCCAATCAAAGACTCCGTCAGGGAGCCCCGAGATCCTACCGAGACATGTGACCTTCATCTCCGCACCCCAAAGTTCAAACTCACGGTTCCGTCCACCAGCGCTCGGTAGTCCTCCACATTCCGCACCGGAACTGAGCCGCGTTTCCGTCTCGAGATGCCGACGCAACCCACTAAAATGAACCAGACCCGAGGCCGTCACATGGAGGAGGATATCTTCCACGCGCAAACTTCATGCGCAATTGTTCTTTCCTTTAGGAGTGTATTCGCTTGTTGTGACTGTTTTACCGTTGGAGAAGCTGTGCAGTCATAAAAGTCAGGACATAGGCGCACTCCACAATGCCGTCGTTAACCCACACTCTCCGCACCGCGCGCACCTTCTCACGCAGCAGCACACAGGTAAATCTCAAGCTTCAAATCTAGAAACACCAAATAATAGAGAACAGACCTACCTGAACCTCTCTCGTAGCTTCTCCTCCTCCCTCCGCCGCAATGAAATCAACAAAGTCTACCCCTCCCCCGCCGCAGCCATCGAAGGCATGTCCTCTGACAGCACCCTCCTCGTGGGCGGCTTCGGTCTCTCCGGCGTACCCGATACCCTCATCAACCAAGTGAAAAGCACCCCGAGCATCACAGGCCTAACCGCCGTCTCCAACAATGCCGGCGTCGTTGGCGGCGGCCTGGGTCTGCTCCTCGAAAGCAAACAAGTCAAGAAGATGATCGCATCCTACGTCGGCGAGAACAAAGTCCTCGAACAAATGTACCTATCCGGAGAACTCGAACTCGAACTCACACCCCAAGGCACACTCGCCGAGCGCTGTCGCGCAGGCGGCGCCGGCATCCCCGCCTTCTACACTCCAGCTGCCATGGGCACCGTCGTGCAAACCGGTGAACTAGCCATCCGCCACAACACCGATGGCAGCGTAGCCCAATACAGCACACCCCGCGACGTCAAAGTCTTTGCAGGGAAATCCTACATCATGGAAGAGTCCATAAAGGGTGACTACGCCTTCATCAAAGCCTACAAGGCTGATCGGCTCGGCAACCTCGAATTCCGCTTCTCCGCCCAAAACTTCAACGGCGCCATGGCCCGTAATGCCAAAATCACAATCGTAGAAGCAGAACACATTGTCGAAGTCGGTGAAATCGCCCCCAACGCCGTACACGTCCCCGGAATCTACGTAGACAGAGTCATCCAATCCACGGCTGAAAAGAAGATTGAAAAAGTCGTCAACGCAAAGGAAACCGAGGATGTGGCTAGTGCACTCGGTGGAAGCGGCGATGCAGCCAACAAACGCGAACGCATCGTCCGCCGCGCAGCCAAAGAATTTAAAAACGGCATGTACGCCAACCTAGGCATTGGTATGCCCATGCTCGCCCCTTCTTTTGTAGACGCAAGCGTAGAAGTCCAACTCCAATCCGAAAACGGCATTCTAGGTCTAGGCCCCTACCCCAAAAAGGGTCTCGAAGACCCAGACCTCATTAACGCGGGTAAAGAAACAGTGACCCTCTTACCAGGAGCTTCGTGTTTTGGCTCCGAAGAATCCTTTGGCATGATCCGCGCGGGCAAAATCAACCTGACGATTCTGGGGGCGATGCAGGTCTCTGCAAAAGGGGACTTGGCGAATTGGATGTTGCCTGGCAAAGTCAAGGGCTTTGGGGGCGCAATGGATTTGGTGAGTAATCCGCAGGCGACCAAGGTGGTGGTTACGATGGAACATACGGATAAAAAGGGGAGGCCCAAGATTTTGAAGCAGTGTGAGTTCCCGCTTACAGGCAAGGCGTGCGTGAGTCGGATTATTACAGATTTGGTATGTGCTCCTCTCTGTTTCTTGCTGAAGTGGGTTTGGTGTGTTTGAGTGTGGATTGCTGACCTGTGTGATTTAGTGCGTGTTTGATGTGGATTTCACAAATGGACTTACGTTGGTGGAGTTGGCGGATGGTGTTACGATTGAGGAAGTGAGGTTGAAGACCGGTGCGGATTTCAAGGAGGCGGATGATATCAAGCCCATGCTGTAGGCATTGCCGCTGGTTGAGTACACCATAATCTTGTTTATAGCTTGCAATGGCCATTCAGAGGTGTCCCAAATACCATTAGTTGGAACTTCTCCTTGGGCCATGGGCTCCTCGTCCACTGGTTGAATCAATGTTGCGCATGCGGGAAAGAATTGGGAATCGAATTTACAACAGCAGGACAAGCTGTATCCGCAGTCGTTGCTATACAATATTGATCTATGCCAAGTAACATTTCGACGCCCCCAACGCTATCCTATACACAATAACACCTCCATCCACCACACTACTCTCTCCTACTCTTCACAACCAGATTACTACCCTGCCCATCTGTTGCAGGATTATACTCCGTCCCCTTGTTCTTGTGATTCCCTGAACGGACTGGCACAATTGTCGGGTTAGCCTCCTTGAGCGCCTCAGGCTCCGCAACCTCAATATCAATATCGCTCTCTCCGTCCCCGTCAAGCCCAGCCTCACGTCTATGCTGCTGTCTCTCCAACCATTCCTCATCATCCTCATCCTCGCTATCATCCCCAGCAGCCACAATATATTGGCCATCACCACGGTCCTGATCCTTGATAAAGCCATCGATGATCCAGTATTGTATTGCGTTCATAATAAGGGGGAAGATGAACATGACAAATGTAATTTGAAGCGCCGTGTTGCCTTCAGTCCAGCGGAGGGCCCAGTCGCCGACCCAAGCGATCCAAGGGAGGAAGGCGAAGATGGCAAGAACACAGAGTTTCATGCCAATGAGGCCGAGGAAGTAAATCATGGATTGTTTGAGCCACCAGGTAGCGCGGGGTGGGTGACCATAGTTGCCGCTGCGAATGGATTCCGGCGGGTTGGCAAGGGGTGTAAGAGCGAAGCCGCGGTGAAGGATCTTGAGGAGCAGGACTAGGATTGGGATGCCGATGGTAGTCTGAGGGTATTAGATTTGTTAGAGGGCAATGACATACGAAACGAGAACTTACATCGATGGCAAGATTGAGCAGGTAGAAGGAGCAAGGATTTGGTTGATCACCCTTGTCGTCTGTTGCAGTGTACTGGGGTGTCGCAGCCACGGTAGTTGCGACATCGAATGAGCCAGACGACAGCATGGACATCAGAATATTTGCCAGATGCAGCAAGACAGAGCCAAAGACCTGCTTGGACACATCGAAGAACCAGATCTTGACAGGCCGCCTTGGCGACTCTCTCATACGTTTGACAGCAAGCGACGAGACAGCAAGCAGGCCCAGTGCGCCTTGCACCAGCAAAGCAAAGTTGCCAAGTAGATTACACTCCCCGCCACCATCTTCTTCGTCCATGGGGCTAGCTTGTGCGTTTGCGTTGTTTCCAGGCTCAACCTTGGGAGCTGGCGTCGCTGCGGCATCAGCCCTTGTAGGCGCAGGTGCACCCGAGGGTAGCACGGGCGGGGCTTCCTCGTCATTTGCATTCACAGTATCGTCTGAAGCTGTAGGTGATGGTTTGGCAGACTCGGGCGCCGATTTCGCGGGAGCAGGTACAGGCTCAGCCTTTACACCGTCGATGCCCAGAAGCTCAGTTTCGAAGACTGCAAGCACCGTTAGATGTGATTCTCCGACCCTTTACAAATAACAGACATACTCAACGTTGACCCCGCGGGGATCTTTCCATTCTGACTGTTGCCATACGCCAGGTTCGGTGGTATGGTCAGCTTTCGTGCCTCCCCTATACACATGTCCAGCAGTCCTAGCTCCCAGCCCTTTATGACCTGGCCATTGCCTATGGTGAATTTGAAGGGCGCCCCACGGTCATAACTCGAGTCGAACTTGCTACCGTCACTCTGTAGCGTGCCCTTGTACATCATCGACAGCTTGTCGCCATTCTTGGACTTGCGGGTGCATTCTACAGGCCGAGTGACGTCGATGCCGAGGTCCTGCGCAAACGATAACGAGGGGAGCAGCGCCAGCGAGAGCACCTGAAGCGTTGTGAATAACCGCATGGCGGCAGGAAGGCGACGTGATGTCGCGAATGAAGACGGAGGGCGTCGTGTCTTGGGAGCAGGGGACGTCGCGCACGCGGGCGGCGAAGTACTGAGGAGCCACAATGAGGCTTGAGAGCCAGTCGCGGAGTTTCGGCCGCTCTCGAAACAACGTACTTCCGATAGGTTTCCAAACGAGGCGCAGGCAGTCGGAGGCTTGGTCCGGCCCCTTCACGGACAGTGGGAGATACGTTGGTGCAAGATTAGAACGATGTGCTGAGAGTCGACTTGGCTGTGTCGCACACTAGACGTTAATGCAAGCAACATCACTGCGCAAGGCAATCACAGCCAGGCCTAAATTGTCAGCAGGCTCCATATGACGATCATTCACCCCAGATGATTGCTACCCACTCGCTCTAGACCCAAATGCACAATGTGCCATATATCATGGTCATGCTTTAACCAAATTTACCAACTAGAGGGGTAGTCAGAACATAGCGCTCTGTAGCGCAAGCTGCATCCAGATCCACGACCTCACATGCATACTCCAACTTTGCTAGCGTTCCAAGGCAGATAAGATGGAGCTAGGCATACATAACAAATGGATTAGTTCCCCAAGAAGTGGGCATATATCTCCAGTAGACATGTGTAAAACGCCGCTCATGCTTTTTGAATGCAGAAAAATTCGGTGCCAGTACATGCGATCTATACAAAAAAAAATGAAACACTATGCTACAATGCTTGTAACATTACTCAAGATTCTCCGGTCTCTTCACTGGACTCGCTCGTGCAGAGCTGTCTCCTCCAGGTGGCCCCATGATACTGGGCCCAAGTTGCAAGCTGGATCTTACGCCTACAACCCCCCGACTGGGAGCATGCGCTACAGAGCCTCTTCTGTCCCGATGATCAGGATCTGCTGTCCTCACTGGGGCATACGTCTCTTGGTTTTGAAGATGCGCATTCATCCGTGCTTCCTCTCTCATCTTCTTAATCTTCATGTAATTGTATGCTGTAATACTACCAATCGTGACTACAAGTCCAGTCAAGTTGATAGGGGTAAGTGGGTCTTTGAATACGAGGTTTGCAGTTCCGATGGTGACGACCTCCTTGAAAATGCCGCAAATGCTAAGAGTGACGACTGAAGTGCGCTTCAGTAGAGCAAACTCGGAGGACGTCATGAGGAAGGCGAGCACACCAGGGAAGAGGAGGATTCCAATGCCGAGTCCAGTGCCTTTGGCTTCGAACAAATGTGTCAGACCCTCTGCAAGTGCGGAGAAGCCCTCGACGGGTATCGCAAGAATGAAAATGCTGAAGAACATGACGGGAGCCAGAAAGAAGATGGAGGAAAAGGGGTTTGCGGTTGCGGGGTTTCGGAGGAGAAGGATTTGTGTCAAGGACCAGCGGAATCCGGACGAGCAAGCCGAGACCATGACGAGGATGAATCCCAAGGCGTGGAATGCTGCTTCGCCAGCGACCATCATCACCACACCAGCCGTCATTATGAGGATGATGAAGACGAGCCTCCACGAAGGTTGTTCGAGGCGGAACAAAAACGCAAAGATGAGTACAAAGCCGAGCGCAGACGATTTGCACATTGCTGCTGATGTTAGTCGTAACTAGCGTATGACGACGGCGGGTACATACTGAAGAAGGTCAATGAGATGAATTTCAGACTGGTGTTGCCCAACCCAATGTCCATGCCAGTTGCTGCACCACATGGTCCTAACCTGCTAAAGTAGAACCACTTGGTCATAAGTGGCTTATTTGGGTCTATTGGCTCTACGCGCGCTCCCGCTGCATGGGGATTGAGGGAATCATGGCGAGGACGGAAGGAGGGTATAAGGAACAGGACAAGCGATGCAAGCGAGAACTGGACAATCATGTGTAAACAGGTGGTGAAGAGTGGGAAAGGAAATATGTTGGCCGGCTGGCCGTCGCCTTTTTCTTCCTTGAACATCCATTTGTTGTAGACGGATATCGATATGGAGAATAGGTACCTGCAGACTGTCAGCTGTCACGTCTTGCCAAGAGTGAGTGTGTGTGTGAGGGTTTTTACCAGAGTCCGATGAGCACCCCATTGATCATCATGGACCGGAGCAGGTTCTGGTCTGCGAGCTTCTTCTCCTCTTTGGTGTATGTGTCTTCCCCAGGCACGATGCGCTGGTCGAGTAATGTGTTCCTGCGCTTTCTCCGCCGCCGCCTCCGCCTGTCTCGTTTGGTGAGGCCCGTCTCCTCGTCATCTTCGAGGCCGTCGGCGCTCATGTTGTCGAGTTCGTAGTCGGTGCTGTCACTGCGCGAGTCGGAGTCTGAGCGCTCCGCATCCGAGGACTCGTCTTCTCCTTCTTCGGCAATGTGGTCGGCGGGGCGGTGTCTGCTGGGTTTCTTCGGGGCGCTGAGGGGGGGAAGGGTGGCGCCGGCAAGGGAAGAGGAACGTCGTCGAGCGGCGGTGTGGTCATCCGTCATAGTCGGTGTGGGCGGGTGGACGAGTCTTGCGAAGTTGGTACGGGCAGCGACTCGGGGGCCGTCGTCCGAGTCTAGTTCAGAGAGCGAGCTGTCAGAGGGGAGCGAGGGCAGGGTGCGCAGGGGGAAGTCATTGCCGGGGCTCAGCAGCGGGCCCTGTGGTGTAGCGGAGTCCTGGAGCTGCAGCCAGCGGGTTATGGCACTCGACGTCTCCGTCATGGCGATGCCAGCAGCAGGTGCACTGGGCAGGCGCACCTGATCCGGCCCTAGCTCGGCTTGGCTGCGAGTGAGAGGAGCCCGTTTCCTAGCGGCCGGCCATCAGGGGAAGCTCTAGCGGGAGATGTGCGTCAGGATTGCTTCACGCAGGTACGGTCGCGCCCAATGGCCCTGGGTCCCGGGCAGTGGTGTGCAGTGTGCAGTGTACCGTGTACCCTCGCGACGACGCGACAACCCGGCTCCTCCTGGCCGCAATGTGTTGCACCAGCGCATCGGGTCTCGTCTGCGGCCGGCAGCGTGGCCGGCCCAACTCGAAACAGGGGCCAATCACCGCCGGGGTCGCGTGCCACGCCACAGCAGCCATCGAGGCTATCGAGGCTGTCGAGGCTGCCCAGGTGCACACTGCACGCATAGCAAGCGGGGAAATTGCGGCGCTCCACACACAGTCCACGGTTGCGTCTCTCTACTCTAGACCAGGCCTGCATGCCCCTACTGGGTACACAGCCTGGCCAGCCTGGCCACCGTGCAAGCATCGACCACAGTCCACAGCTCCGTCCCGTCTCGAAGCATTACTGTGACACACACCATTACGCAACACGAAGAAAATTGTCTGCATCCAGGTCACTGTGCACACCATCCATCCAGAATCCGCCCGCGACCCCCCGCGAAAACATGACTATGCACATGGCTGTTGAGTACCAGCACACTGAGGATATCCTGAATGCTCAACATCACCTAATCTTCGCCATCATAACGCCTGCCTATGCAACATGTGTCCAATGCCCTGCCCCTTCAAGCTCCCCTCAGTAAACATTCCAGCCTAGACCGCCGCTGGCGGAGCAATCGGCGCAGACGGTAGCTGCTCAATCTGTCGAATCAGAAAACTCTTCTCGTCGATGAATTGTTCATCCTCTGTCCTATCTTCGAGGAATGAAGGGAGGAAGCGTAGCAGCTTCTCGCGGTTGCTGATCAGAATTCTCTGTACCGCCACTGATTTATTGGGGTTTGCAACAAACACCTGCTTTGATGAGTATGCATGTTCAATCGCATCAGGAGACAGGCTGACCTTGAAAACATGGAAGCCCTCGTAGTTGATCATCTTCCGATCGTCTCGCAACAGCTTCATGATAATCTTCAGGTGCTCGCCAGAGTCCACATATTGTGTCATGACATTGTAATTGGCCCGGTCCAAGAGGATCTCGCCCAAGAGCTTGATTGACTGCCGCTTTGTGACGTAGCTTTCGGAGCCTATGAGCATGGTGTTGTACTTTGAGAAGAACGCGTCAAAGTTGGTTTGTAAAAATGTAGCCACCAGTGGCTTGTGTTTGGTAAGAATTTCCTGCTGCCACGTTAATTGGGCATAATGGTGAAGACTGCCACTCCTACCCTGAATGTGTTGAATGCATCCGCGCTGACTTCGAATGCACCCTTGTCTATCCATCCGAAAAACTTCCAGAACACACCATTTCCAGATGAGGGGAGATCGGGATTCACATTCGCCAGATCGACTGACTTTCCGTCGTCCAGTGGCTCGTCGTACAAGAGCAGAGCGGCGATTGCATCATATTTGAGTGCTTCCCGCAGTATGCCTCCACATGGCATGGCGCTTTCTCGTCTATCGTAGCCTCGACATAACGCGATTATGATGTCGGGTCGGTATTGTACAACATGTTGGAGAACTTGCGGCTCTGGTTGCCCCACGGGCTTGTAGCGGAATGCAGTTGAGAATATAACCTGGGCGTCCTTTCGCGACTCAAAGGGGAGTTTATGGATGTTGAGCGCCAGAGCATAGAGGAGGTCTTCGTTAAGGATACTCGTGAGGAGTTGGAACACCGCCTCTGGGTTGACTTCTGTGTCTTCGTCGAATTAGCATGGTCTGCACGAGCCTTGCCTGTGACGATGGAATCCAGGGAGATCAGAGAGAACATACCCGGTGTGCCTTGTAGTCTAACTTTCATCTGTTGCAGGTCCAGCGCAAGTCCCTCCTCTAGCTACAATGGTCAGCAAATCGCTCAGCATTCCCGCGGGGAGCCAATCGTGCCGAACCTTGGGATTGGGCTTGTCTTCCTGGCTCAAGCGCAAGGCCAGCTCTTTGATCGACCGCGTGAGCTCGAGGTTGCTCTTCTGTTTGTTTCGAAATAGGAAAGCCATATTGAGTTGGAGTGGAAAACCCCCAGAGCGTGCTTCAAGGTGGGGTGTCGGCGTGGACGCAAAGGGCTGTATCTTGCAGCCAGGGCCGGAAAGCTGCTATCTCAGCGGCGAAGACATGCAGGCGGTTATGTTCAGTACGTGGTATCGATTCGACGGCGGGGGGGATTTGTATGCAAGGATGCGATGCGCGTTTGTTGTCCTGCGTGATGCGGCTGCTCATGAATGGTGGAGGATGAACCCTGCTAGCGTTGGTGGCAGCCCGCGGGAGTCTCGCCCTGCACTCTTCGGCTTCCCATCTCCCCCGGCCGCGAGTCATGTATCTTTTGACCTCATCTATCGTTCAGGGATAACACATGTATTGCTAGTCACAGTCACTACTTGCATACATGTCCAATTAATGACTAATTCTATGTAGGATAGCCTGAGCTTTCTCCAGGTCACACCTTACCCATATGAGCACATCACCAAATGCCACTACACTCCTAACAAAGGGTTGACCTGACGTGTGACGTCGCAAATGCACAGCTCGTTTTGCCTGTTCAATGGTATCATTGTGTGAAATAGGAGTGCTCAAGTGCCTGTTGTGGTCAGTACATCTGCTGCTCGATGATCACAGCACCTTCATACCTTCGACGCAGTAAGTCTTGCGCCGCTTTCGTATTTCACCAGACTCCCAACGAGGGTTTGCTCCGAGACAGATAATTCTGGAAGCAATTCGGACCAGTCTTGCGAGGGATACTCATGGAACTGCACCTTGCCCCAGTCTGGTAGGCTGGCTGCTTCCTGGTGCATGTTAGAATCTTCGCCCCTCGAAAACCCCGTCTGAAGACGTACCGGCCAGACATGAAGATTCGGCGTACCGAGCTTCTTGAACATGCTTTGTATAAGCGCCAGATCGCTACCAAGTTCCCCAGAGTCGAATAGTGTCTGGTGAGCAGGGTCTAAGACTTCGGCAACGGTGCAGCCGGCTGCCCACAGATCGAGACTGCACCCATATCGCTTGTTGCCGAACAAAAGCTCTGGTGGCCTATAGCATGTTGTGCCAACATCTGTGACCTTGTTGTCTGATGGTTCTGAGCCCGCGATATTGGGTGCCCAAGATATACCGAAATCTGAGAGATATGCTGGGCCGTCAAGAGATTTTAACAAAATGTTGGAAGGCTTGATGTCGCGGTGAATCACCCCCTGGCTGTGGATGTAGCTGAGGCCAGAAAGCATGTCTTTCAAACACTTCTTGCCCTGGACTTTGGAAATTGTCTTGTTTTGTAATAATTCACCCAATTCATGGCGTATGAATGGAAACACGAGCACAAAATGACTGCCATCCTCTCGAAAAGTGTCAAGGAGTGGGATGACGTTGTCTGACGCAACAAGTCTGAGGATGGCTGCCTCGCGCTTGGAGTCATGCGGTGGTTCCATCACTGAAGGGGTCGTCACCTTGAGTGCGACTACTCTGGTTTTGGACGGTGTCTCGGCTGGAAAATAGCTGTTGTCGTCCAAAGCAGGAGCCTTGTAAATGACAGAGAAGAGTCCTTCACGGTGGTAAACAGCATTCTGATATGTTCCGATGGTTCTACCGCCAGGCGTTGGGACATAGTCGTCGTCCTTGGCTGGTCAGTACTTGTCAGGGTAACCGCATGCAGACTCTTACTTCGGGAGAGGGCAGTTGAAGTGACCTTTGTGGAACACCTGCTATCTGGAGCCCGCATAGTCGTTCATAGTCGGCCTAGACTTTGTTAAATGGCCGTCTCGACAGCTTCTGGGACTCGTCGTACTTCTGAATGTGCTTCGTCATAGATTTTGGCTTCAGCAGTTGTGGCCTTTTGCCGAGCATCACCAGCGGGGAGGTTTGCATCTGAGCCCTGCAGAGCAGATGTTCTGTGGAACTATTAGACAGCACGTGCCTTGGAGAGTAAAGGTCACACGATCAGGCGCTGGTGACCAAGGCAAGTGTTAGGGCCTTGATGTTTGGAAACCTCGCTTGAAGTTATCTTCAAGACAGCGAAAAACCCCTTCAGGTAGCAAAACTGAACGGTACTTACATTTTGGTGACAGCTGTCAGACGAGCAGTGAAGCCCAGACTTGACCGCCAGTTTGAGGGAGCCATGTGGCCAGCAGCCAGAGGTGCCCAGGTGCAGACTGGATCGAGTCCGGACAGCTCAAGGTGAGGGATGCTGGTGTTGCGACAGCGAGTTGGCCACGGGCTGGCAAAGACACCAGGATGGTGCAGGATCAAAAACGCATGGCCTTCACTTGGGCAGCCACCACGCAGGTAGCCCAATTGCGCCGCATTAGGACGAGCATGAGTCGCCGCCGTGCATTGTGCATTGGTGGGCCCTGGTCTCCTCGACGGTCCGGGGCTCTCGAGGGTCCATATTTGTTGGTAGCTCGGGTTACGTCAGATGTGCCAGGTCCTCGGCCTAAGCCCAAAGCGCGAGCGGCCCCAAGCCACCACTGACAGCGGAGGTGTGACGGCTTCCACGACTCTTGACACGCTCCTGGAGCTTTCGTCGCATGTAAAGCTCCCATACATCGACTCTGTGGCTGTGCGCCCGTCCCCCGCCTCTGCGCCATGGAGCTCCAACGCAAAGAATACCCGGCACTGCTGGTGAGCCGTTTGCGCGCCTTCCACGGGCTTCCGCTCACACTGTGTACAGACGACCCTCTCGCCCGCGCAAGCCGTCAACGTCCTGAACGACCGCGTGCGGCACGTGAGCCAATTGAACGTCCAGATCGCCGACTGGCTACAGGTGCGTAATGTCTAGGAGTGATACCGCTGGGGGTTCCGCGGTTCTGACTGTTGCGCAGGAGCGGCGTCGCGTGGAGGAGCAGTATGCCCAGGCGCTGCGGAAGCTGGCCAACAAGCACCCTCCAGACGAGGCTTCGGATCTCGGGTATGATATAGCATATGCAGCACACACAGCGCGGCGGCGCATGGACTGACGGCCCGTAGCATCTTCTCCACGCCATGGCTCAAGATCGTCAGTGCAACCGAGTCCGTCGCCCAGTCGCATCAGCACCTGGCCACCAAGATCGAGGCCGACGTCGAGCGTCCTCTGCGCGAGTTTGCCGCGACGAACCGCGATGTGCAGGCCATGGGCAACATCTCGGGCAATCTCACCGCAATCGCAAAGGACATTGACACGGCGCAGAAGAAGGTGGCCAAGCTGAGAGACAAAGGCGCAAAGGCCAAGGCATCTGCTGTTGGCGAGGCTGTCCAAGACGTCGAGAAGGCCGAGCTGGCCTGGGACTCGCAGGCGCCCTATGTATTCGAGCAATTGCAGGCCATCGACGAGACGCGGCTAAATCATCTCCGCGATGCGCTCACACAATTCCAGACCCACGAGGTCGACCAGGTGGAGCGCAGTCAGGCCACTGCTGCGGAAACCCTGAACACACTCTTGAACATCGAAACAGCGGATGAGATTCAAACATGGGCGCTGAGGATGCGAAGCGGAGAGCTACCACAGCCTTCGCGCAAATTGAGCAATGCGGCCACCCCCTCGAGGAGCCTTGCGCCGCCCCCAGGCCCACCCACGCCTAGTGCAGCCGACGATAACAGAAGTCAGAAGAGTGGCTCCGGTACGTAGGCATGGAAAACTGTGTAACCCTCTCTAACGCGCTTAGTACAAGAGAAACACAGTTCGAACCCCCTAAAGCGATTTGGAACGGTACTTGGTCGCCGACGGCAGAGTGCCCACCCGTATGGCCGAGCATCGTCGCCTGAACGGAAATCTTCGAGCAACCTTGGTTCAGCGTTCAGCAGCTTTGGCAAAGGCAAATCCAAGGATCGCGAGGCTCTCGGAGCTTCTCCAGAGCGAGAGCCACGGCCAAGATCACCTCTAAGACGGCTATCACAAGCACCTCGATCGTCCGACAGGCAAGAGTCTCCAAGTCATTCACGTTTACCAAGCACAGATGGGCCAAATGGGACTATACTGGAGTCTCCAATGGAGACAGAGAGGCCTAGCACGATGAACGGGACCGCCTCAGCGCAAGACTCGATACCAGAACTCAGAGAACCACTCTCACCTCCAGTTATTGCCGAGCCAACCCCTGAAGTAAGCTGCACTATATTGCATTCCAACTCATATCTAACATGATATAGCCTGAGAAGGATGCTGATGGCTTCACTGTACCGCCATCTGTCGTGGATGCTATAACCGAGGCAGAGCGGGAGGCAGGATTGTATGGAACCTGGGTCTGCCCGAATTTCCACCAGCTAACCGTGAGACAGTGCGCAAGCTGAACATAACTCCGCACCGCAATTTAAACTTGACATTAGAAACGCCCCGATACAAGAAGAGGACGATGATGCGGACGCAGCTACGGCAAACCTGGTCAATACCCTTCGCGCAGTATGCCAAACCCATACAATCTCAATTCCAGATACTGATGAGCATCTAGCAAGCCGCGCAACCGAAGCGCTCAAGCACTCTACGTGGCCGTCGAGATGTTCGCAACACAATCTTCGTGCCAAACCCCGCCACGCCTGAGCTTCAAAGCATAGGTGAATTGCCTCCGCCCATGCCCTCTGCTGGATCTGTTCCTACCTCTGTCCCTAACTCGGCAACATTCCCCACCCCTGCCATTCCTCCACAGCCCACATCTCCAGCATTTAAACCTCCACATCGATCGCTACTGTCTGATGACCACGCAGCATCAGACACGCAATCCATTCGGTCCGGACGATCACTGAGCAGCGCTGCTAGCACCACTATCAGACATCCAGATCTGCATGAACCAGGATTAAGCGCGTCATTAGTAGAAACTGTCAGCGCATGGTTTGAGCACGGCAATGTGACGAAAGCCATGGTAATCGGTCAAGTTGCACTTGCGTTCAACCCCATCGACATCTCTGCAGGACCATTTGGCACAGAGAGCATCAGACTAGAGAACTTCCCTGTCCTTGAAAAGGTTGCACCTAATCCGGCATTCATCGAGCAGTCAAATGACAATCCCGGTCACTACACTGTCGATCTCTCCAGGATCACTAAGACTTCAGTAGCATTCCACTATCAACTGCACATCGAGGACAGCAACATCGCCACACTTCCCCCAATCATCCTCTCTCCAGCCTGGAAGTCGGAGGCGACACAGACATCAGCGATCCTGCATTACTCCCTCAACCCGAAGTTCAACCTTGGAGGCGCCACCAGCGTTACCGTCCGTGGGCTCGTCCTTGTGATCCGCCTGGAACCTGGCTCGAAGGCTTTATCTGCCCAGTCTAAGCCATCGGGTACATTTTCGCGCGACAAAGGCCTCATCTACTGGCGTCTAGGCGACGTGACCTTTTTCAAAGACTCGGTCGCGCAAACAATCCGCGTCCGTTTCTTTACTGATGGCGAAGCCAAACCCGGGAACGTGGAAGCTCGTTGGGAAATCAGCGATGAGCAGTCGCTCACCCTTGGTAGTGGCTTGGGTGTCAGCATGAATGCGCCGCTAAACGAAGCAAAGCAGGATGGTGAGGCCGACCCCTTTGCAGACATTGATGAAAATGCACCGCCAGCTAGTCCAGCGGTAGGGTGGAAGCCGGTGAATACGGTGAAGAAGATCACCAGTGGAACGTATCAGGGCGTGTGAAATGTGAAATGTGAGAGGGGGGTAGGGGTACAGGTATTGCCACCCGCGAGACTACAGGGATTGAGAGGTGAGGCGGAAGCTTTGGATAATGGTCTCGAGAGACATCTGGAAGTTGTAATTTAGAAGACTTGACCCTTTTGATGTTTTTCGTAGATTCTTGTAGATAGAATTGTGATTGATTAAGCTCGATTAAGATTGCGTTGGTTCTTGTCTCTCTCGTGATGTCCGTAGGGGAGGTTTTGCTCTGCACTTGCTCTGCAGAATTTAAGTGCTGTTTTATTGCGATAGAATTTGTCTGCAGGCTAGATTGCGATTAAGCTTCCAGTCCGATGTCTACTAAGCTGAATGGGAACTTCTCCACAACCTCGCAGCCTCATCTATGATGTTCGGCACACTAGTGAGAGGCTCCGCTGTATCCGAGTCCCCCCATCCATCTGGATGCCGCACAACAACAGCTATCCGCGTCTGGCTCGGTCGATCGCCCTTTCTCGTCATCATTCGTCGAGTCAACAGCACGTCGTTGATTTTGAATCACGATCATCGGTAGATCTCAACGAGGTAGTCAAGACATGTAAGGTACCACAGACGCTTGACCAATTGCGTTCGCTGGGAAGGGTGTTTCTGCGCAAGCGATGCAAATCTCAGCTGGCAGCAGTCGTCAGGCCTGGGCAAAACATACGATGGCAATCCTTGGAAGGCCGTTTGTGGACTGTTTTTGACGCAACACGTGGTGGCAGGGGGCTAGCCACGCGATCTAGGTGAAGGTCTTGACTAGCCGCGAATGAGGCGCGGTAGCGGTTGGATGCTTGATCAAGTCATGCCATGGTGTGGTCTCCAGGCTCTGTGTGTGTAATGGATAGAGAGGGAGCATGGGCTGATTAGTGATTCGGCCCGACTCTCGAGTGAATGGCCATTTGCGGTGCTGCCCTAAGCAGAAGCCTCGAGGACCGTGTACTCGACCTGACCACGCACAAGCATCGGGTCGACGAGTAGTTCAGAGTGAGGCTGTGGTGCGGCCATGCATTTGGTGCTTGCAGGCGACGCTAGACTGCTTGCGCGGTACATGGCAAAGCTGCTCCAGGGCTCCGGCCAAGCGCGAGTCGGCCTGGCCAATCAGCGCATCGGGCATAGACGGCGTCTCCTGCCGCCACACGCAGAAGGCAGGGCACAGGACGCAGGCGGCACTGGCTGCTGGTCAGCCACACGCCGCGGCAGGCGGTAGGGCGGCCTCGTGGAGGGCAGAGACTGCGCTGAAGAAGGCCCGACGGGGAGGGCAACGGGGAGGGCAACGGGGCACGAGAGCATCGACTGTACGGAGTACTGTACGCTATAGAGGTCGCTGTGGCTGCGACACCCCCAAAGGGGCGAGGCGAGGCGACCGCGACCGCAGCTTGGAACGGCGACGTCATCGGCCAAGACGACCACAGACCGCGAGGCGTCAACCGTCAAATTCGCTCCGCACGGCGCTGCATCCAGACAGGAGGCTTCCCGGCGCCAGCAGTAGTCCATCGCGATCCCACGATCTGTCTGCGCTGTTTCTGTCCCACTTGCTCGGGGGGTGTGCATGTACATGGTGCATGGGGAACTCGACGCTCAAGGTGGCCTGTTTCCTCCCTCTGCGCAGGCGATCCCGGCTGGCACCCGCCCACCAGCTCCCTCCTCACCCAGGTTCCCAGTGTCGGGCAGGAGCGGCGTTTGCAGGTTGACCGCCTCAGCGCTGTCCCCGTTCCTCTGTGTCGTCGACTTCACTGTTGCTGCTGTGCCGCCGCCTCGCCGCCCTCTACAAGAGACGCTCGCCCTGCTGTCTGCTGTCTGCAGTCGCCTTTTGCCTCCAACCTGACATACGTCATCAGCATATGCGGCAACTACGACCGCTGCCCTGGACCCGTCCAATTTTTCGACGTCCACTGCCATCTGGACTTTCGTCTCTGTGCACTTCCGCCGGCCCAGAGGGATGCCATAATGAACCAGAAGCCCTTGCCCTCTCCCACCTTGCAGAGGGACAAGTCACAGCCGGACGCCGCCCCTGCCTCGCAAAACACCCCGTCGCCAACGTCCGCGCGACCGCCGCTGCAGCGCCTTGCTGCCAGCGACGCCACTTACCAGAGCCACTCATCCCAGGAATCACACCGCACAGCACAGCCATCTCTGGACTGCGACGATGAGGCCACTGACACCGATATGAGCGAAGAGAAGAGCCAGCAAGGCGACGGGGCCCTTGAGGGGAACGAGCGTGGAGCGCAGATGTCTGAAGAGCTGCCACATGGAGAGTCCTCGCCTGATGAGCAGGAGATTGAGCGGCTCCGTACCTTGCAGCTGAAAATGCTGCAGCAGCAACAGCGAGCGCGCATACGGGGTACGGCGACTGCAAACACGGTCGCAGCCCTGACCAGCCGTCGCATCTCGCCAATCAAAGAGGAGCCAATGGCCACCATGTCGCCCACGCTGGAGGGCGCTTTCAACAGCCCTAGTCCGCTACCCACAGGTCTCACTACATCGACAGCGTCAACAGAGTCAGCACGCACCATCCGTGGCAGTGTGCCCCCCACACCTGCAACAGGCCAAGCTCTCCGTACACCATCTTATCCGTTTCCCACTGTCCCAGGCACCCCAAGATGGTCCTCTTCGTTCCACATGCCCTTTACTAGTTTGTCACCCACGGTGTCGGCCATGCATCCGAAAGAATATAAGTTACCCAAGGAGCGCGTCGCCTCCGAGACTAGTACCCCGGCAGCCTCGGCGACTCCTTTTGCACCTGGCGGAAAGTTCTATCACAGCCCGGATGGCGAAGACCCTCGATTCCCAACTCCGAATCTGTACGATCTGGTACTGCGACTAGGTGCCGAACCAGGGCTCGCGGCATGGTGGAGCACCGTCACCTCCATCATGCACGATCACTACGGGGCAGATCGTGCTACATTGGCCGTACCCGCCGATGCTTCCGATATAGAGAATGTGCCATGGGGACAAAAGACTAGCTTCACCGCTACTGAACGTAACGGTAGTCAAAGTGGCGCAGCATATCAGGAGTCAAGCAGTCTTGAAAGTCAGAGTGAGCCCGAGCAAACACGGGGCCTGCAGGACATTGACACTTTTGACATACTGCCTACTGCCGTAATTCCAGAGAGAAGACCGAGGTTGTTCACACATCACTCTTTTGCCGGCCATGAACGGCAGAAACAAGGTTACTCACCAGAAAGCCCGACACCAGGGGTGGCTGCACGTCCACGAGGTCCCATGAGAGCTGCTAGTCACGCATCCCAAGTGGACGGGCGACCAGAACATCCCCTACGACAAGTCTCACAAATATCATTGGATGGTACTACAAGCCCATTGCCCAAGTTTACTCCAGCAGGCGAACCCACATTCAGCGATCCCGAATTCTCGAGTGTTGGGGAACCATCATCGCCTGTCGCAGTGTATACCGTCCTGCGTGCTCTCGATCACGAACCAGACGCATTGATAGACAACACTGGAATCAATCGTGTCCTTGAAAGAGGACGTCTCGTAACACTAACACGAGACTACTCAACATCGTTTGCAACTGCCAATGAGAACGCCCCAGAGAAGGTCAAAACAGATTCATCCAAGGCAGCTGCTACGCCTCTGGAGACTCCAAAACAACCCGCTGCACGGGCACGTACCACACTTGGAACAAGCGATCCCAGACTACAGCCCCATTATGAAGAGTACGAACAATATCCTAGCTCGCCCTGGGCTCAATCACCTGCACCATCACCAGCAATCCAGAATGATGCTGACGCAAACCCGTTCTTCGCAACCGGCAATGTGGATGAAGAGACGTTCAACCCTTCACGATCTCCGCAGGATTATGCTCAATACGGGCAGGTCGAGGCCATCGGCGTCGACAAAGCGAGTACTGTTACACATGTCCCATTAATTCACCCCACCTTGTCTCAAGTCATGACCTCAGCGGACAGTGCGACCCCTTCCCAGACGCCATCCCTTTTACGACAACAGTCTGATCAATCGCCAAGTGCCTCTTCGAGAAGGGAAGAATTCGTGCGGAAAACGCCCATCGCGATCCTTTCGATTTTATCCTCCATCGTCCCCTACCCTCGTAATCTGACGAACTCTCTCAAGCTTCTAGGACCTCATCTTGCAACCTCTTTCTCCAATGCATGGCAATTCACCAACACCCAAGCACAGGTCGCCTCGATCAGGCAACGTCGTATTGCCACTGAAGACTATAGCTTACCAGGAGAACAAGATAGTCTGGATGACCTTCTCCACCTAGATCTTGGGGATATCACAAACTCTGCGGCTGGTAGTGTTACGAGCCCTTCTGATTACTCTGGCAGGTCGAGGCACAGCCCGGGTGGGTCTATTGCTGGCACCCCTGGTTGGGATGCGTCATCACTCGGCTTCTCCAGCAAGCACTCCATGGCAGGCACACCTGGGCACCTTGCAGGCAGCGAAGCCATAGAAAGCTATTTCGATACCAGAAAAAAGATGACTAAAGGCTCAACCCAACTGTCCTCTAACGTTCCAGAACAAATAAGCAACAAATCCGAGAAACACCAGTCAAAACGGGTCAGCTTAAACCCCGTAGCTGAGCAAGTGGGTGAACCCCCGAGTGCATCGCGTGAAACGAAAGCATCCAAAGAGGATGCGCATAGCGTACGTCGCACACAGCCCTCTGGATCTCACACTTTTAGCCATTCTTTGCTTCACTCTTATGGCGCCGATTTTAGTTCTTCGTTCCAGTCGCTGCCCGCAGCAACGACACCAGGAGGACGGCCATCAGGGCCCCCGGGACACGTTCGGCGAGGATCGGTGGCGGAGACTTTTGAGATGCCCCCTCCTTCTGAGAGTCTTCTCCGAACTATAATTGACTCTCTGCCTGTCCAAATCTTTACGGCAGCTCCAAGCACGGGGGCTATCACTTGGGTTAATTCTAAGTTTTTGATCTATCGTGGTCAAGACTGTCGCCAGGTGTTGCAAGATCCGTGGGAGGCAATACATCCTGAAGACCGAGAACCGTATCTCACAGAGTGGAACAAATCGTTGCGCACCGGTCAGCAATTCCAGAAAAAGGTTCGCGTGCAACGATTCGACAAGTGCTACCGGTGGTTCTATGTACGTGTGGCACCTCTAAAGAACAAACGACAACAGATTGTCCACTGGATAGGGACTAATATGGACTTTCACGAACAACACATTGCTGAGCAGAATTCTGCTCGTCAACAAGAAACAGCTGCATCAGAAGCAAAGTATCGAGCTTTGGCGAACTCGAGTCCTCAGATCGTTTTCGTCGTATCCAATCGCAGAGGGTTGACGTTCTGCAACTCGCAGTGGATCACCTTTTCCGGCCAGACGGAGATGCATGCGCTCGGAAATGGCTTCCTCGAGCATGTACATCCGGACGATGTTATCAAGTGCAAGCTCCCAGTATTAAACGAGGATGGTGTCGCCAATGTTCCGACGACTTTACCTCCTGAGCACGTGCGAAATGACTCAAGCTCGTCGGAGAGCTCTTCAGAAGGCGACAGGACAGTCACAAGTCCTGGAAATTCATCACCCGACAGGTTGGACTTACCACAGGCTAAGCTGTCCAGATTAGCAAGTACAGGGATCTTAAGCGTTGCTAAAGATGCAGATGGGCGTGCATCGTATTCTACTGAAGTGCGTCTGCGGAACAAAGACGGGGACTATAGATGGCATTTGGTCAGGATACTCCTTGAGAATAGCCTCGCGGAAGATAGCGAGGAGGAGACGTGGTATGGCACTGCCACCGACATCAACGATCATAAGCTGCTGGAGCAGACACTCAAGGAGACCATGGACGCCAAATCGAAATTCTTGAGCAACATGTCGCACGAGATCCGAACACCCTTGAACGGCATATCGGGCATGGTCAACTTCCTTCTGGATAGCGTCTTGAATTCTGAACAACTGGAGCATGTTAACATCATCAAAGCCAGCACGGACAGTCTTCTCAATCTCATCAACGACATTCTGGATTTATCCAAGGTCGAAGCCGGTATGATCAAGTTGTCAATGGAGTGGCTTCACGTGCCCTCTCTCCTGGAGGAGGTGAATGACCTTAACATGGGCTTAGCCATCCAGAAAGGATTGGAGCTCAACTACCTGGTTGAGGAAGAGGTGCCCACAATGGTCAAAGGTGACAAATTCCGGATCCGACAAGTTCTTCTTAACGTTGTGGGTAACGCCATCAAATTCACCAACAGAGGAGAGATTTTTGTTCGCTGTAAACTACAACCACCGGAGCGTTCAGGGCCTCTTGGAGAGCACGAGACTATGGTCCGATTCGAAGTTGTCGATACGGGCCAAGGCTTCACCGAGGCTGAGGCTAAGTACCTGTTTAAACGGTTCAGTCAGATTGATGCTAGCAGTACCAGGCAACATGGCGGTACCGGTCTCGGCTTGGCCATCTCTATGCAGTTCGTTGAACTTCATGGCGGAAGAATGGACGCCCGAAGCGTGCCTGGCAGAGGCTCAACGTTCTTCTTCACCATCAAGTTCGGCCTCCCTACTCCTGAGGATTTCCCGAAAGTACAGCCATCGACTCCAGGAACTCCATTGATGGAGCCTGTAAGTGTGGTCCTACCGCCTTTGTCGAAGTCGTCACAGCCCTCCCAAGGATCGGCCCTGCAGAAATTTGTGCAATCACAAACATCTGGCATGTCACCAATCAAACGCGTATCTAGTGTTTCTTCCGAACGGAGCGAGCCTGCTAAGTCACCTGCATCAAGCTTGGCGACCTCAGAACGTTCGCGCGAATCCCCAGCGCTCTCTTCTGGTAGTTCTGATCACTCCTTGACGAGCATTGCCTTGACAGGAAAGTCAAGCATACGATCCGAACGATCGTCAGCATCATCGTATCTGCAAGAAGTCAGTCTTCCATCCGATCCCAACCTGCACCTCGCTCTGCCTTCGAAACGGCCCGAGAGCGAACGCGAAAGTACAGACAACTCTTCTACATCCCTGGACTCGGAGAGCACAGCACACCCATCATCGCCACATCGCAGCTTGTCTCCTCTCGGTAGCGCTTTGCAGCCTCCAATGTATTCGATCCTGGTGGTCTGCCCGTTGGTACACAGCAGGGAGGCTACTATCCGCCATATCAAGAACACATTACCTCAGGGCATTCCACATCAAGTCACTGGACAGTCAAGTATCATTGACGCACAAAGGATGATTGGTGGCGACAATCCCGTGCTTTTCACCCACGTCGTCTTGGTCCTCCATGATACCGCTGAGGTGCATGCAATCATGGACCAGATATATAGCTCCGTGGCTTACGGCAATACCTCTGTGATCGTGGTGTCTGATCCTTCGCAGAAGAAGGAACTCATCAAGGAAGCCCCAGTCTACGATTACGAACAATTGCATGCGGACCGACGACTGCAATTCATCTATCGGCCGCTCAAACCGTCTAAGTTTGCTGTCATATTTGACCCTCAGAAACAGCGGGAGTCAAGCACTGACCGGAACCAAGATTCCGCTCAACAAGTGGTCGTTAGTCAAAAGCTGGTCTTCGAGGAGTTGAAACGGAGAGTTGGCGGCAAGAACCATAAAGTCTTGCTTGTTGAAGACAACAAAATCAACCAGACGGTAAGATAGGAACGAGGCCTTTGTGGATTGATAATGCTAACGTTTGCTCAGGTCATTCTGAAATTTCTGGCCAAGATCGACATCGAAACCGAAACTGTACAGGATGGTGTTCAGTGCACCGATGCCGTTTTCTCGAAGGAGCCTGGCTACTATTCGATCATCTTGGTAAGACTCACGGCTTGTTCGTCTGCTAGTAAGCTAATCTTTCACAGTGCGATCTGCACATGCCTAATAAGGATGGCTACCAAGCCTGTAAGGAGATCCGACGATGGGAAAAGAAGCATGGTTACCGCCGCCATCCAATCATCGCGCTATCTGCGAATGTTCTTGGTGATGTTTACGCAAAATGCGTAGAGGCTGGCTTCAATTCGTACGTCACAAAGCCTGTAGAGTTCAAAGAACTCTCACTCGCCATGACCAAATTCCTGGACCCAGCCGATCCATCGAAGCAACCCGAGATTATGAAGCGGAAGTAGCAACATCTACTACATTTACTCGCACTACATATACCATATCACAGCACCTCTTTCGACTCGCGACTAGAGCATTTTAGCGGGCGCGAAGGTATGCACTACAGGTGCAATCACAACACGTGACCTTCGCCAGACAGCAGAGCGTAGACTATGACCACATAGACTCATGAGCACACGTTACTTGCGACGCGTCGCCTTTATAATTCACAATTGTGCGTGGGGCGCACGACGGATGCAATATTTTGGGAGCCTCACATGTGCATTTGAAGGGCGTCGGGACACGTATAGGTAGGATCAATGGGAGGCGTTTTCTTTGTCGTTATGATACAAGCACGATATCAGCAGGCGTTACTGGTTACCATCGGGTTGGTGGATCGATGGAGACGGAGAGCCAGAAAAGACTTGCTGGCGAGCTGGAGCATGGCTGCATACCTCAAGGCGTGCGATTCCGTGGTGCGAGGCTTGACTTTGTACGATTACGCTAGGCTCGGGGGAAGGGAGATATATCCAGGACAGCAATATTGGTTCAGTTACTTGTGTACCGTACTTCTCCATATTCGAGAGAGATAGGCAGTGCACATGACAATAGCGCCGGGATGGCCACAGCACTTCAGATGTCGTAAACATCACGACTTCCCACGACGAATAGTCAGCAGGATCCTCATTGGCCAGGCCCCGGTTCAGACTGACATCGGCTATGCGCTTATTGGTGCACATGTACAGGGGTCCCAACTTGTCGTCATCGTAGGCCGGAGCTTCCTCACCCTCTAAAGTCCGACGTCCACCCCTCCGTTATATTGACAGCTGTTGTCTACTCGACACGTCCTTGAGCGTCTGAACCCAGCTAGGAGTCGTTCTTACTACAGGCGCGACCACAGGCAAGACACTTCGCACCATGGCTTCCGCGACTGGCATCCCAAACGCTGCGACGATCCGCGGAGCCAGTGAGGAGGAACCGCTGCTTGGAAGCAGAGGAGATGCAAGCCAGGTTGAGGGCCAACCACTTTATGAGAACCTCTGGATCGGTGGGTCTTGACCTGGAGAGCGTAGTCCATACGTACACGTCAATCTGACGCGTAGCCTAGGCACCGCGCCTATTGCGCAGGCCGGAATATGGATCGTGAGTGTCCTCCAACAATTCACCTTGCAACATCCAAAGTCTGACCACCACAGCTCGCAGCCATAGTCTGGGGAGCCATCCTCTCCCACAAACTCATCTTCTTCTCTGCGCACCCTGTAAGCATCCAGACTACCCATCCACCACCCGGCCTCGTCCACATTCGACCCTTGCTGACCACCATCACCAACAACACAGCTCCTCAACTCCGTAAGCCACAACACCACCCTATCCTCCCCCTCTCGCCAACCATATCATTAACCGCCATCTCACCCCACAGGCCGGCTTCCTCCTCGCCATCCAAGCAGCCCTCGTCGTCCAACCCACCCACACCCCCGAGCAAAAACGCGCAGGCACACTCGCACACTTCGCCTTCCACGTCGTCGGCGCCAGCGCCCTAACCGCAGGCCTCATCATCATCGAGATAAACAAGGCCGGGCCCGGCCACGAACACTTCGAGTCCCCGCACGCGCGACTGGGTCTCGCATTCTACGTGCTGGTATATATCCAGGCGCTGGTGGGCTTCACGCAGTACTATGTGCCTAGTTTGTATGGGGGCGTGGACAAAGCAAAGAGTATCTACAAGTATCATCGTATTGCGGGTTATGCGATTGCGGTGTTGGGGTTAGCGACGATTTGTGCGGCGAGCTGGACGACGTATTCGTTGAATGTGGCGCATATTCAGCATTGGGCGGTGATTGTGGCAAGTGTGCTTGTGTTGGTGGGTGTTGTGCCTCGGATTAGGCTGAGTAAGTTGGGGTTGAAGAGGGATGAGGGTGGCGTGAGACTGCCGTAGGGTTGGGAGCGTAGAGAACTCGTGAAGAAGCAAGCGTTTTGGCTGGATGACGGATGGAACGGAAGAGGTGATGGATGTACTGGATACCATGGGATATGTACGACGACACGTAGTACTGAACGGCATGGTAGGGGCGTTAGGGTATAAAGCCTATGTGACCATGATGAGTATGACAAATTGATCTTGATCTATTATACATTATTTGATCTTCAGCTTTCTTTTGGGGCTTTATGGAATCTTTTTACAGAACATATGAGAATCAAAGCAGCATGGCAACAGCGCCTACAACTCCCCCAACCGCTCCCACTAACCCCTTGGCCGTCTGTACAGCCGCACCCGCCGTCGCAACAGAAGTCGTCGCCGCCACGTTCACACCACCATTTCCACTCTGCGCTCCCATGGTCGACCTAACCCCAGCAGCACTCGCCCCTCCATCGTCTCCCTTCCCACTACCAGTAGCCGCCGCCGTCATCGCACTACTCCCCGATCCCTCCCCCGTAGCAACCGCTTTCCCCTTGACCAACACCATCGTCTCCTTCGCCGCACACACAAAATGGCTCAACGTCGCCTGCCCGCCCACCACCGTACGCATCTGCACGCAAAACGGCGCGCTCGAATCTGCACACGCCATTACACGGGGGTTCTCGTAGCATGCTGCATCAGCCACACACGCATCGACGCTGGCAGATGCTACACAGCGCGTTACGATGCTATTGTTGCAAGAGGCGTCGTCGGCGTCGGCGCAGCACCCGAACCAGTTTAGAGAGGTGTTTTGGCGGCAGGAGCCTGTTGCGCAGGAGAGGGGGTATTCTGGGTGGATGGGGTTAGTGGTGGGAAGTGGGTTGAGGGCGGGGGGGGGGGGAGAAGCGTACTTGCGAGACCTTCGACGTAGCCGCACAAGGCGTTTTGGTCTGATTTTCGGGCGAAGAGGGAGAGGAAGGGGGGTGCGAGGGATGTGGGTTTCGGTGTCCAGCCATTGGTGTTGCCGGTGCTGCTGGTGCGTGTTGGTTCAGGGCCATTGAAGGCAACGGCCTGTGTTGTTGCGCTGAGCGCTAGAAGGGTAGCGAGTGTGTGAATAAACATGGTTATCGAGCAATCGAGCGGTCGAGTGAGCGACGGTGTTTTTTTGTTGTTCAAAGCCCGGCGTAATTACAGTCTCATGTGTTTCGGATTCCTGTGTATGGTGACTGCATCCTCCTCCTCCTCCCATGCATCATGTTACCCGCATACAAACAAAAATTGTATCAGACCCCATGTGAAGGGCGAGGGCGAGCAATTCTCGGCCTCTCAGGGGCACTCATTGCCATTTGTAGTCCCTTCTTAATACCTAGGTATTATGGCTCTGCCTTTATTTAGCTGCACTCCATCCCCTTTCGGAAACATACGATGTTCGAGGCCGCTAGTGTGCGCACCCACGTGGTTGGAAAATGACAAAACACCCGACGGTGTCTTCGCAGGATGCGACTTGTCCCAATAGGTCCGGGCTGGAGCGGGCTGAGCTGACGGTTTACGCTGCCAAGATATAGACTAATGCTGTTATGCAGTGCAGGCGAGGACCTGAGTTGCGACACGAGCAAGCTTATGTGGTCGGCCTAAGATTTTGGAAACGAGGTTGACGGAGGTAACTCCGTTGGTTTTGGGGGGCTGAAAGGGAAAGGGTCAAAAGAATTAATCGACGCGCCAAAGACGAGATAATCATCTTGGGATTCTCAACATTGCCTTGGTTCTGGGAACATACTCTGTATCCTGGTTAATCGCTTTCCTAGACCCTGGCGGCGCTGATGTGTAATGTGTAGGACGCGGGTGGTAGTGCATTTTAAACGAGGCTGTGCCGGTAAGGACATTGTCGACCGAGATTCGCAACTCCCAGATTCGTGCAACGCCTAACCAGAACGTCGCATCCTCAAATGTCCTGTGCTCTTGCAAAGAAGACGGAATAATACTGCCCAACTGTGTTAAACCCTGTTGATTTACCATTTACACTCCTGTGGCGCTTGCCACTGCCTTTTGTTACAATATGCGTTGCTGAGAGCGCGTTCTTGTTCTTTTTTTTCTGATGGTGGGTTAGACAGGATGCTTCGAGTCTACTCGTTCTTCAACAGGTGCGCATATCGAGTCTAGAGAATTTGGCAATGGTCCTATATTGCCACCCGAGGCGCGGGTTGTTACGTTAGCGTACACCACTGGACATCCTATCCATCATGTCCTAATAGAGTCTCATTCGATGGTGATGATTTCGGAAATCCGTCGTGTGCCTTTACGTCTGCTTGGAGCAAGCCGAAAGTCACGCTGAACCTTGTTAGCGATCAATGAATTATGACCACACTGTCGCGGCTCGAGGTGTGACCAGAAACTAAGCCCAAACGTCTCTAAGAAACCATACTTTTTGGCTGTAGCCTCGTTGCAGCTCCAGTATATCAGTGCCTCATATACCTCTACTGCCGCTGTCTCATCGTCCGTAATCGACACACCTAAAATTTGCTAATCCCCTGGGTTCAGTCTCTTTTTGTTGAAAACGCATTCAGAGAGCCTGACAGCATTCTCTGCACGACAGCAGCCACCTGATGTCAGTTGGAAACGAACGAGTTAGTGTGACCTACACTTCTGAGAGGCGATCAAATTGGTGCATGGCAGACCAAAGCAAGCCCGGCTGTAACGGTGTGTGCATCTCAACTGGCAACTGGCAAGTGAGAGCATTATGCACCCGTAGACCAGCCGTACAATCGATGATACCCTATCGCGATGTGTAAGAACGCGCAATCAAGTGATTCGCGTGATATGGGCACGTCAGACCACTCCACTATGTGAAGAGTGCTTGTAGGAATTACATCATCCCCGCGATATGACCGCTTTGTGCGTATCTCCACTTGGAGACTAGGGCCGGTCTGGTTTGTGAGATGCCCTTCACGATAGACGATCCTACGATCCTAGGCAGTAAGAACGTCATTCTGGGCCCATCCAATAGTTCCTGATATTGCATCTCGTAAAGTACAGCCGCGACGATCCCGACGCCAGAAGTACCTTGTCGGTATAAGCCCTTGCACATGGCAAGTCATGCGAAAGCTGGGTGGAGCATGTATTAGAAGGTGGGTGTTCTCTTCCACGAATCGACGAGCGCTGATTGGCACGGTGCTTCTCTCCAGGAGGACCGTTTTCCAGCGAATCGGAAAACAGCCATTGCGACTGCCGAAGAACCTCAGTTTGCAACTCTTGGGAACTGAGATGAACATGAGTCGAAGAATGGGTCGGTGACGTAGCGGTAGGCACCGCACCCATAATGTTCTTCAACCCTTGGTCATGTTCGGAGAAGACTTGGAGAAGATCGGAGACGCGCGTGCGCGACAGAATCTTTCGCATCATGTCAGTTTTGCAGCCCCGACCTTTGGCGAACCGTCTGGCGTGACCGAGTATACTTGGAAGACCTTTGTATATAAGCTTGTGAATATTCCCAAAGGCCTGACTACGAGCGCGAGCCGCAATCTTGGGTCGAATCATTTCGTGTAGAGGGCAAATCTGGTGCGAGTCGAAAGGCAGACGATGTACCGACTCTGCAGCGACACGACAGAGAGTGGAGTGCTGGCATTGAGGTGGTTGTATCCTGAGAGGCGTATAGGCTGGGAAAGGAATTGACTAACGTACGATGATGTAAAGTGTGACAAGGGGAGTGACGCAGCATCGGATTTCCAAGCATCACATGGGAATCTTGCGTGAAGCCCATGTTGATGACTCGACAATAGCATCTGCTGAGAATGGTATTTTGCAAAGGATCGACGTGGCACGTACGACTCCACCAATCCAGAGGATGCCGCGTTGGTGAGGGAGATTTGGTCGGAGGGACAAGGGCAAAGTACCCGCGGCTAAGGTGACACAAGAGTACCAGTCCATTTGAGGAAGGACGCGCGCAGTAGGCGCTGCAATCAAGCCACATGCTGCTTGTCTGGTTCGCGAGGGTTCATTGTGAGTTTGGAGTCTGTCTGGATGGCAAGGGCGGCGGACGGCCGTTCAGAGGAGGCTTGCCAGGCGTGGCGGCGTCGTCGAGCGACCATGACCAGTCTGGGCAAGGACGGGCCGTGATGGCGATGGCAGGCGGGGCAGGCCCCGGGCAGCGGGCGGTGTTGGGACTTGGGGCCTGCCGTGAGTTCCGCGGGGCAGCCCGCTTTTTGACGTCATGTTCAGCGTCTGGGGCCCACCGCGTCATTGGCGACTCGGGCACATGGCAGTCGAGTAGCGAGGGTGCAGCGTCCACGCACGAAAGCGGGTGGAGAGGCAAGAGGGGTCAGAGCAGTGTGTAGCCGGCTGGAAGTGGGAGCCTGGCCTGGCGGAATGCGATGCCTGCCATCTTGGCCCCCCCGAGTGGCTGCATCACTGCATCACTGCATCACTGCAACACTGCAACACTGCAACACGCCGGGACGCGCGAGAGGGCCCGCTGGATCGCTGGTGATCGGGCCTGGTGGGCGGTCCGACTGGCGCCCTGCCGACTGCGGGCAACGGGCTCAGCGGCCGTGTCACCCGCGCAGCAGATGGAAAAGCGCAACATTTGCATGTTGGCGCGCGCGCAGGCATGGCGTGGCCGGCGGTGGCAGACTGTGGCCGCGGGCAGCAGCCAGCAGCAGCCAGCAGCAGCGATCGCAGGACACATCGTCGATCTGGCCGCAGGCACGTCACACGCAGGCCGCCCCGCCAATCAGCGCCGCCGCCTGGCGCGAACGGGCTAGCGCGCGGTGATGGATTTCTCAGAAGTCCATGTTCTGCAGTGCCCCATTGTTTAGCTTTCCCATGCCAGGCCGTCCCACGGGCGACGCAACCCAGCGTTGCTTAAGACCCCTCTGGCCCTGCACCCCAGCCTGCCGCCTTCTGTTTGCTTCAATCCTTCATCCTCTCTTCCCGACCCGCTCGAGGCATTCGCCACCTGACACGCACTGCCCTCGGCCCTTCTCTGTGCTGCGTCACTTATAACCGTCCGCTTGCAGACTGGAATTCACCTTGCGTCACCCACCAGCCCCAGCCACGACTTCTGCCCATAACAACACCACCCTGCCCCGCCCCGGCCTCGCTCACAACGACGTGGCCATCTTCTGCACCACCTGCACCAGACTCCCTCTTCACCTTGCCCCCACTTCAATTGCCCAGCATGACGGAGATTGAGACTCCCCACAGTTTCGATTGGGCCCACGATGCCTACACAGCGCTCAACGACAAGAACAACCTCGAGAGCATCAAGCAGCAGGCCAATGGCTGGCCCTTCAGTGCGCCTGACCCTAGCCACAGCCAGGCCGCCTTCGCCATCCCACCCTCGCTGCTCTCGCATGCAACCATTGAGCGATATGGCCAAGTCACTCCACCCGAGGAGCACTCACCTGCTGAGCCACTCCGTCGCAGCTCCCGCGAGAGCTCCATTCCAGTGGAGCAGCTCAGGAATGAGACTCTCTGGCCAGAACAACGGCCTACTCCAGAGCAAATACACGTCTCGCCGCATGAGGAGCAGCTGAAGCCTTCCCCAAAGCGTCAGCGCACTAGCCGGCAAGCCTCGGCCAATCAGCCGCAGGCCAACCCCACACCCCAGCAGGACTTCAGCACCGCCAACCCTCAGCCCCCCAAGCGCAAGCGGGGAAGGCCCAAGGCGCAACCGCAGATGGTCGAGGCATACACTGCCGACGGCTTCCCCTTCCAGGTCTCGTCCGCCCGCCAATCGCATCTCGAGAAGAACCGTGTTGCGGCCCACAAGTGCAGACAGCGCAAGAAGGAGTACATCAACGGGCTCGAAGGCCGCGCGCGCGACTTCTCGAATAAGAATAAGATGCTAAAAGAAAATGTGGCAATGCTCCGCGAGGAGGTGCTCGGTCTGAAGAACGAAGTTCTACGCCACGCTGGATGTGGCTTTTGGGCAGTGGACGAGTATCTCGCACGTTGCGCTGGAGATCTTCTAGGCATGGAAGCCCCTTCCACCCGTACCGCAAACTCGCGACATGACAGCAATCAGGGTGCACCCATGGCACCCATGGTATCGGGTCCTTATCAGGGCCAGCACGATCAAGCAGACGATACCATGTCCTTTGGCTCCCACGACAGCGACGAATTCGGTGGCCTCGAGCTGTTGAAGGACTTTGACGATGAGGACATGGACGAGCTGGAGAAGATAATATGAAGCTGACTGTACAATGTCGGCTTCCGTCTTGCGTCTTCCGTCATCTTCGCTGCAAAATCCTTGCTGCAATTCTTGTTCTTTTCTTACCCACCTTATGATACCCCCGAACATGGAGCCACAAAAGCCTTTTTTCTGCCTTTACCCTGATTGTATACATAGCACACGCAGCTGGCCATATTGCCATACTGCTACGAACATGAGAATGACCAGTCATCTGAGTCGAAGGAGAACCGATAAGAAACATACCATAACAACAATGAAAACGAATGTATAAGCATGGAACTAGGGATCAGACCAGCCTGGTTATCCAAGTGCATCGCTTCAACATGAATACATTTTTGATCTCGCAGTTTGGCTTTGTGAAGAAAATTGTACCTTTTGCCAGAATTACTAAAGAATGTACGTGCTCTACCATCAGGCAGACATCTGGACATACATACCATGGCAATGCCATTAATCCAGAATCGTTAAGCTGCCAGGCAACCGCCAAACGAAAATAAACTGAGGGGTAAACAATACACCCATAGCAACTTCATCGCTTACCCCTGCAGAATGAAACCCGCAGTGTGAAGGTTCAAGTTGGATTTACACAGTATTACAACAAGACTGCATCGACCCACCCAATCACGAAAAACCCCAAATAATGTAGTCCCAAGGATTTGAAAATTTCTCCCTCTACCTCTTACCAGCCAACCACCTACCCCACTTTGAAAAAAGAAACCCTCTGCCCCCACCATCCCTCACGGCGTACTTCTCCATTAGGATACATGATGCACGTCCCACGTCTAGAACATCTTGCACTACTTCCCGACTACATGCCCATACTCCCATTGTCGGATTTCTTTTTTTACCCCAAGTCAGCACCTACCTTAGGATGATGATCTTAATAGCGGTAATAGTCAAAGTAGGCTAACAGACTTTGAATAATGCAGTTGCAACTACTGAAACTGAATTCACAACTACGGAAACAACGCGAATGGTATAGGTTCAGAAAACCACATATCATGTGACGCCATGACAACTTTCATTTGACACAGCGTTCCGCAACTAAGCCACTGTAAACCCTTGCCAAGCAGAGTTAAAAAAACACCCCTGGCTCATCTTTTCCCGCTTGCCGCAGAATACAGTCGTAACACGAAATGCTGAAAACGACTATACATACAACGTAAACATGAACAGAACAGCCCTCCATCCTTACTTCTGCATACCATCCACAAACTCCAACGCCGCTTTCCTGTCCACGACATCAATGCTACTCGTCTTGTTCGAGTAACTCACACCATAGCAGCGATCCGCCACGAGCACCATCTCGGGCCTGAACGTCGTGCAGATGAACTGCCCTCCGCCATCCTTGTTCTTGCCACCCTGTCCACTGAGCTTGGTGAGCATCTGTGCAACAGCTGTGCGATACTGCGCATCGAGATTGGCATCAATTTCGTCAAAGAGATAGAATGGCGCTGGGTCGCACTTCTGGATCGCGAAGATGAGAGCAAGCGCACATAGCGATTTTTGACCACCGGAGAGCTGGCCAATCTTCTGTTGCTCGTCGTGTTTCGAGTTGAAGGATACGGCGATGCTGACACCAGTGTATTCGGCGACTTTGCTGCCCTTCTTGGCTTGCGTCTCCTCCTCACTGTCGTCGTCGGAGGCATTGCCACGGACATCGCGATCGGACTTGCGGTTGATGATAAGTCGACCTTGGCCAATGGGTACGAGCTGCTGGAAGACCTCGTTGAAAGCCTGTGCGACTTGGCGGAACGTACGCGCTATGGCTTCGTCTTTACGCTGGTCAAGGACATCAATGAGATTCTCAATGGACTTGCGTGAGGTGTCGAGTTCCGCGCGACGGTCTGTAAGCGTTCGGCGTTGCCTTGTGAAGTTCTCGTACTGTTCGAAAGCCTTCTTGTTTACATGGGCAAAGTTTTTCAAGGCTTGATTGGCTTTGGTGAGTTCTGTGGTGACCTGCACAGTCCCGTCAGCAAGCAAGCAACACTGTAATCTCCATTACACACCTTTTTGGTATCCCATCGCGCATATTTGCGATGGACGTCTTCCGGTAGCGTACCGATTTCACGGATATCCCGCCTCACCTCAGCGAGCCGGGCCGAGTAGCGATTGCGATCTGAATCTTTCTTGGACATTTGTAACGCCTGCTTCTCCATGGCCTTGGCCAACTGCCGGTTCTCCGACTCCTTTCTTGATCTCAACGCCTCAAGCTCGCCCAGCTTGGTCCTGATTTCCTCAATCTGAGCATCGATTCCATCTATTTGCTGGTCCAATTCCTCGATGGCCTGATTCACCGCATCTAGTGCACGTTCTTGTTCGCGTAGCTGAGATGATTGCGTCGTCGAACCACTTGGCCCACCTTGCTGCGCTTGAAGGTTGTCAAGCTCCGGTTGTAGGTTTTCGTCGATGTCGAGCTCGGCTTCCACTTTCTGTGACTGCAAAATAGTGCGTGCCTCCTTACTACGTGCATACTGACGTCTGAGGTCTCGCACGGTGCTCGCAAGAGTCACTAGCATCTGCTCCTCGTCGTTGGAAAGATTCTTCTCAAACTTTGAAGCGATTTCAGCCTCCCAGTCGCTCTGTTGTGCGCCAAGTTCGTTGATGTTCGATTGTAATTCCGATACAGTTGCTTCCTTCTTTGCTAGGGAGTTCCTCATTTCTTGGAGTGCTCTCTGCTTTGCACGAAGCTCATTCCGCATAGGTTCATAACTGTTCTCGCCCCTGGTCCTTTCATGCTCTCGCCTCCGAACCTCACTAGCAGCAGCAGTGAGTCGCTGTCGTTGACGCTCCAGTTCGCGGTCGATCTCGCCTCTTCGCTGCTGTAGTTCCTCGTACTGTGCACGCATCTGACTGACCTTTTGATACGCCCGAATTTTTGATTTGGAAGGGTCGTGGTACCCGCCACGGTATTGACCTTTCCGCGACGCGTTATCACCATCAGGAGTGTAAGCACGCACATCGTACTTGGTAGCATTGCTCTTGCATGCAGTCAGGTCTGGACAAACAACTACTTTACCGAAGACGTGCTTGATTGCCGCTGCATATCGTTCATCGTACTTCATCTTCGGAAGCAGAGGCTGCATATCACCTGTCGTGGGGATCTGCTTGTCCGACGCGAAAATGCGATTAAGAGGAATGAAAGTCAATCGCCCACTTCGGTCTTTCATAAGTCTGTCGATGAGCTGACTGGATGTGTTGTCATGATCAACGACCACATGAAAAAGAGATCCTTCAGCTGCCGCTTCGGCCGCTGATCGATACCTTTCGTCAATGTCGATTAGGTCCGCAACAGTACCGTAAACGCCTGGGAGAGCGCCCTCACGTTGGTATCTTCGCAGAGACTCGAGTCCACGGCTCGTACCATAATCGAGTAGATTTGAGAATGTTCTCTCGGCTGTGCTCAGTTCGGATTTGATACTCGTAAGGTCTCTGTTCACCTTGTTCTGTTCCCGATAAAGATTTGTTTGCTCGTCGTTGATGGCTTTTTGGGCATCCTTTGCTTCCTGAACCCTGGCTGCCAGATCTACGCTTGTATCTCCCTCGCTTGCAATGGACGACTTCAGCACTTCAATCTGTGCCTCCTGTTCCTTGATGTCGTTTTCGAGTTGTGCAATTTCCTCGTTCGTCTGCATGAGCACAGCCTTGCGCTGACTCAAATTCGTGTTCACCTCCGCAATCTGGGCGCGCAATGCGTCGTCGCGTTGCTTTTTAGTGGTATACGAGACTGTACGACCCTGCTTTTCCTCAAGACGTTTTCGTTGGCCCTCCGCTTCGAGCAGCTGTGATCGTAAGGCCTTCTCCTCTTCCATTTGCTCATTGTACCGTGGAATCAATCCTTCAAGCTCGGCTCTACGTGTTTGAATGTCTGCCTGCAAGGCTTTTATCCTGGTTTCGCGCTGTGTCTTCGACTTCTGTGCAGTCGATTGACTATCCTGCAGGCCCTTTAGCTCGAGCTCGATCTTCGCTTTCTGCAATGCAGCCGCCTTTCGAGCTTGCTCAGACTGTGCACGATCTTCACCCAGGAGCTCGAGATGCCCCCTTTGCTTGGTGATATCGGTATCAATACGCGCAATATCTGCCTCATTCTGCCGAAACGCTGCTTCGTTGTTCTCTTTTGTGTCGCGGCCTTCGCTCTCCAGACGGTCGATCTCTGCGAGCTGTGCATCAAGGTCAGCCTCCTCCCGTGATTTGAGGGTATACATGAGCGACCTCCGCTCTCGATCGTTCCTGCTCCATGCCTCCAGCTCTTCCTTCTCTCCTTCCAGCTCGTCTAAGCGCTCGTTGATCGAGGCGACGACGCCATCAATGTTGCTGCACTTGCTATCCGTTTCTGCGAGGAGCCTTAGACTATCGGCGCGGCGCGTTTCGTATACGTTGGACCCTGAGATCTCTTTGAGGAGTTTGAGACGCTCCGAGTCTTTCATGTTGGTGAGAGCGGTGACACGGCCCTGGGGCACAATGTAGTAGGGATTCGACCGTGAGAAGCCAGCGGATTCGAGAATCTGCATGACTTCGGCTTTGGTGGCATTCTTGCGATTGACCGAGTACTCATCCTTCTTTGCGCCAATGGTGCGACGCAAGTAGAACTCTGGCTTGCCCGTCTGAAAGCGGTCTTCAGTGTTGTCGAATATGACCTCGACGTACGCTGACATGACAGCGGATCCAGAGCCCTCGTGCAACAACGCCTGGCGCTCCTCGCGCTGCAGCGAGTGGTAGTCATCGCCTAGCACGAAGCGCACGGCGGCGAAGAAGTTACTCTTGCCGGAGCCATTGCGGCCGACGATGACGTTGCAGTTGGGCGAGAAGGGCTCCATCTGCGTCTGGTCCTTGTAACTCTTGAAGCCCTGGATGGTGATCTGCTTGATGTACCCCATTATGGCGGTTGGGCGCGCTCACTGCGCGGGATATTGGGAGCGGGATGGGTTGGGATCCGGGTCGCGCAGGGTGTGGCAATGCGATTCCGTCGACGTCGTTTAGGTCATGGTCTGGGTGGGGGTGGTGTTGGCCGTGAGCTCAATCGCACCTGCCTGCCCGCCGGCGAGACGCGTGAACTCTGGCAGGCGCGACTAACACGCTAACAACGCGCCAAGCCAGCCTCCCTGCACCATCACCACCAACATGTCACAACTCCATTCGGATATTCTGTCAAAATGATATATTCCATGTCATTATGTATAGCCCATCGTGCAGCTTATGTCAAGCAAGACCCCAGCTGACACTTGCACTCTGCGTTCGGACAGCTACTCGTTACTTCTTTACTCAGGCATCCCACGACAACGTCCACTTGTTCGGTACTCATCGCTGTCTTTACCAGACCCTGGCGGTTCTCACGCGCGTTCTTGTCCACTGCATCTGTGACGTTGATACAGTCGAACACTCCCTGCTCTGTAGTCCCCTGGAACTTGATACTGACCTTCATGTATGCGATCTCCTTACCTTCACCATCATTAAGGACCACCCTGACCGATTCGGGCGCATTGCACCATTTCAGCACCCTGCCACGCCTACCCAGCGGCTGTCCTCTTGGAGTTTGCGGGAGACACAACCCAGAGCAGAATAGGCAAATCGTCAACTTGCGATCGAATAGGTAGCAATTCTTGCCCCCTGTAGCAATCATATACGTGTCAGCAATCTGGTCGATGAAGGCCGTCTGCAAGCCCTTGCGGTATTCTTCTGGAATGTTTTCGCCTGAGACATTGAAATCTACCGCCTTTTTCTTGCTTCTTTGGCCGCTCCCGTCGGAAGCCTCGATGTTGTCGAAAAGGTAGATATCTATTTTACAGGGCACGGGGCCAACTTTCTTGTCTGTACACTTCTTTGAGAGTTCTGCCTTGAGGTTGTCACGAATTATGTCGTCATACCAAGCGCCGTCATGTTAGCGCTGGTTGCTGATTTCTATGTTGAACGAATGTGACTGGGCCAAGCTTGGTCGGAGCAGTGGCGTTGGTATTAGCACTGCGGTCGTTGATACGGTTGAAGTCGATGCAGACACCGTCAAATTCACGGTCATTAATGATAGTAGCGTGGTGGGTAGCTCGCCCGTCAACGTTGAAACTGCTTCTGGTAGCTGGGCATTCTCACAACCTCGTCTCACTTCGAAGGTTAGCCATGTGACCATGCCTATAAGTCTGTATGAAGGGCGCAAGCTAACGACATTGCTCGTCACTGTTCCTGCGAAAAGGAGCTGCTGTGCTTGTTGCAGCCAAAAAGCTGAGAACAATGGGCAGCAGTATCATCATGCAAGAAGCTCGAAGATTTGCGAGTCTAGTTTCAGTATATGACTAGTGGAGGGGTCACCTTATGTCTTTAAGAAGAGCATACACCTTGAATGTACGGTGACCGACACTTTACATCACTGAGTACCTGTGTGACCATGTTGGCATTGACGTGCAGTGCCGCTATGTCCACCCGACATATCTGACAGTTCCCAAAACAATCCGAGATTCTTTGTTGTACTGCTTTGAAAGCGCACAGTGATCGCCGGGCTCCTATATCAGCCATGCCTCGTTGTATAGATCAATTTCCATTTCAGAAGACAGGGGCTAAAAACCAGCCTGAAATGATTTCAATGCCAGGTATGGCCATGCTGAGATCGTTTCAGGAATCTAATATTGTATAAAGACAAAACTAATACAATATCATGGCGAGAGTGGTTCGAGGATACATTGCGACTGATAGCGCAATATCCCATATCTACTTACAGCTTAAGTGTGCACTTGAAATGGGGGTGAATCAAAGGCATATGATAAGTGTAACATCTTCCCATTATATGCTGGATTACCGATGTTATATCTTGCAGATGTATCTCTGTCACAGAAATAATCGTTGCAAACCGTATCCGGTCCTGCGGGCGTATTAGCCAAACTGAGCCCCGCTGTTGTCGTGTAACAGCGGCACAAATGCCCGAGGCATATTGTACATTCCATCAACCGCTTGGAGGACACTTAAATTCGGGATCCAGCGCCAGTGAGATACTAGAGTGTGCTTTTTTCGAGATCGCATGCGTGTGTTGCACTGGCAATAGTCATACTCAGCCGGACGAAGAGTCCGAGATCTGACGATCAGAACCATCTCACCACAAGCCCCATTACAGCTATCTAGGCTCCAATACCCGAACAGCGTCTTGCCGACATGCGAATCCAGTGAGTAATGCGGCAAATGACCGGTACATCGACTCCCATGCGTAACAGCGTTATCGACTGTGAAGTCCAAACGCCATACTAGATCACGATGAAGTTGCACTGCATTCCAAGAGGACCCAGAAGTAGCGGTGATGTGTGCTGCATAGACCTCTTTATTCAGATAGATAAACGAGGCGGAAAAACACCCTGCACTTCGTCAAGGCGATGGTGATGTCTCGCTACACAACCAACGCTGGGTGCAGCCCTCCTAGCGAGAGTCTGCCCATCATTGCCCAACTTGATCATGGCCGGTATGCGACTTGCAAAGTCAAGGCTATCAATCAGGTTGTGGAGTCTAAATTCCTGAGCCGTGAGGCGTGCTAGACTCACCAATCTTGTTGAATTGGCAATGGTCCCAATTCAAGAGGTACATCTCATCATTTGTTGCGACTCTCTGGGCTTGCCAAAAGTACGCACAGGGGCGGAAAACGCACGGCAACAAACAACGGACGTGTAACAGCCTTAGCAGATACACCAGCCTGGCCAAAGCGCTAATAGCCGTGCCCGGCGACACTGGCTTAGTACTGAGTATCCAAATCGCGATTGAGTTCTGGGTAGACCGGGATTTCGCAAGACTGTACCTTGCCTTGCGAATCCCGTGCGTGTGTGGCGCACCCACTTGCATGACAACCTGTGTTGTCGCGTGTGTCGCAAACACGGAGGATTGTGTAGGTTGCCTGCCAATATTATGCAACGACGTCATGTAGAACATGGCCGAATGTTTATATTCTTGCCGTGGATGCGAAACATCTTCAAGAAACCTGTCGGTAGTTGTTTGCTGTTGTTGAGATTCAGGAGCGCTGCGCTAGGTCTTCGTACGGAGTTAGAGTTCGGTGTGCTGAGTGGGCGATTCGGTACCGTAGTAGGTTGTGAGACCAAGATGACCAGTCCGGCCATGTGTGGTGCGCGCCAGTGATTCTACGGAGCATTCGATGTCCTCTTTGCGATAGGCTGCATCTTCTATACTCCGGGTCCAGGAGGCACATATGTGGTTGTGAAGTGGAGCAAGCCAACCGAGTGCGACTAGGCGCCCAGTGCCCAGTGCAGCCAATGGTGATGGTGAGGACAGAGGACCGACTGCTGAGTGGACGCTGCGGCTGGCATGTCTTCGAACCTGGTACAAGACGTTGGCCGAGTCTCATGTGCAGTCGCCACCTCGGCAGCCATTGCCGTCGAATCTGACGATGGAGTCGTCGTGAGTTGGGCATTGGGTCCTGCTTGTGTCCCTGTAGCGAGCGAGTGTCAGCGCGTGGCCCGCCCCTGTATGGGAAGCTCAGAAGCTTCAAGAACAGACGACGTCTTGACTGATGCCACATGCAAACCGATGCCACGTCCTGCCGGGAGCCTCGTGGAACCCAGCTAGAGGCACCTTTGGCCTCCTGCGATGCTTGTGACAGGGAAGTGGATCTGACTACGAAGCCGTCGATAAATAGCCTTGGTGCGTAGCGGAAACAAGGGGGCCTGGAGAATGCAAAGTCCATGTGCGATCACGATGCACCTGGGAAGCCCTCCAGCTTTGGTGCAGCTGGCGGCGGCCCGTGGCCGCGTGACCCCGCATGCGAGCTCCCCGTGTTGACGGCCGCGGTCGCAGGTGGTTTCCCGCCAGCAAATTGGAAGCGGCGAAGCTTGTTCGGGACGGGCGCAACGCTCATTGGCTGGCTGGGACCCCATCGAATCAGCGCCAGGTGGACAAGACGAACTCTGGCAAACCTTCAGCCTCCAGATTCAGACTCGATTCTCCTAGCTCGCCTGCCCACTGCTTTATGCTCTCCCACTGAGAGGTCTCACCTATGCACGACCACCCCCAAATCGGCCCGCCTCCGTTGCTTCCTCTGGTTCATCCGTGAGCGGCAGTTGGCGCCTGTCCTGGTCTCGGCTTTTGACCTACATCGATATCGACCTGCGTCACTGTCCCAGCAGACCGCGTCAATACAACTCGGTATACGCTGCACTCTAAAGCAGGCACTCTGACGGCCGCCCTTGCCATCGAGCGAGCGCTAGACGCCGACAAGCTCTACCCAAGGGCTGTGACATCATGATGCAAGACCCCAACTTCAACCACGGCCATGGGTCCAGGGTTGCCATCTCGAGACTGGATCGTGGGCCTCAACCGCCACCCAAAGCAAACGCCCGAAACAAGGAAGAACGAGTGTATTTACCTTCCCCTTTGTCCGTCGCCTGCTCTGGTCTGACTCTGGTGATTCAGCACAAGAGCATGCAAGCAATGCCGTAAGCGAAGTTCGTCCCTATCCCTATGCAGTCTTCCACTCCGAAGCATACTGACCATGATGCAGAGGTGAGGTGTTCTGGCGATCTGCCACGTTGTGCAAATTGCCAGGGGAGTGATGCATCATGCGTCTACGAGCAAGCACGGCGGGACCGTCTGAAGGAGTATGACCACACCATCCAAGTGCACGTTCAACCTCAGACTTACCATTTAGGGCAATGGATTTGAATGCGTCCCTGGTCACTCTTCTCAGGAACCTGAGCGTGCGCGCCGACGCCGATGACCAGGAGACCATCCGAGCTGCACTAGAAGATGTGGGTGCGGTTATCCTTACATACCAAAGTCAAAGTCACTCACCTTGTTCAGGCTCAAGACGATCTCATATCAAACACGCCAGCCATGTCCGTGCGATCACAGGGCAAGAGAGCTCGCAGCGCATCTGCTGCCGAAGATGAACCAGACAATGAGCAGCATGGTGAGGCTTTTGTTACTGCGTCTGTCGGATCTAATGAGCATCTTGATTTTCTGGGGGAAAATTTAATGCGGAATCGAGAAGCTATGGAGACTGGATATATAGGCCAGAACTCTGAGATCCAGTGGTTAAGGAGTGTTCAGCGTCAATCGGAAGCGGGCAATACGGACCCCCATGGGCAGCGTTATGGACCTCCAGGTGCAAGCCGGCATGCTGCCAATGAGAGAGCTGATGCACTACATCAACGTAGGCAACAAGCGACTCCAGGTTCAATGGGTCACGCTAGTAAGTGACAGTCCTTGAAACGCTTGGAAGATCAGACACTAAAACACGGCCTCTTCAAATATGTAGCCGATGCCACATTCTATCTGGATAGCGACAATATTGAAGTGGATATTGCGGTCGATCCGTTCGAGATGCCTGACCCAGACATGGCAGAACGCCTCTTGGACTGTTATGTGGACACAGTACAAGGTACTTTTCCCTTGATGACCGAGAACTTCGCGGATCAAGTTCGTCGGTATATTATGTCAATCAAGAGTACGCAGGCGTTTCCTATTCCAGATCAATGGCGTGCGAAAATGGTACGAAAACTACCCTCTACACAAACATGTGATCGTCGTTAACGTGATAATAGTGAGTTTCTATCATCTTTTTAGCATTAGGACCTACAGTATTTGTCGTTGCAAAGTGGAATCAGGAAACCTGAGAACTTTGAGAAACACTTGTGGGATCATTTGCACAATTATGATATCAATGCTGACCAGTGACCCTGTCTAGGAACCTACTATTTGCCATTGGAGCCAAATACTCACACCTCATCAATGCCGATTGGCAGGGAGATGAAAGGGACCAGTATGTTGTCTCAGCCCATGAAAGATATATTTTGACCATACAAATCTAGTCTGATCTATATGACGCGAGCAGTGCATCTATTAGGCTTGAGAGACACCGTCATGATCATCTCTGGGCCGAATATGAACCTGGTACAAGCAGTAAGTTCGACTCGCCCATCCACGGGATACGGCTAACTTATTCGAACACCAGACTGGTGCACTAGCATTCTATTTTCTTGTCATTGGCCATGTCAGCCGTGCTTGGGTAATGATCGGGTTCTCGATACGGCTCGCCCTGGCACTCGGTCTACACCTACGCAACGAGGATCCGAGCCTAAACGATGCAGAACGGGAGCCGCTTGTGCGTACCTGGTGGTGTCTTCATACGATAGAGTGTCTGGTAAGCTCCATTACAGGACGACCACCTGTCATTGCGTCAGAAGACTGCACCGTTCCTCTCCCCAAAATTTCAATATCGAAGACAAAGGATGCAAGTGAAGGTGGTGCACGAAGGGGGTTGCGCAGACGGATGGAGTACAAGTCTTCTTCATCCAATGCAAGCCCAGAAGAGGTAACGTCTTCGACGACCGACAGCCGGTACCTACTCAGTCACATAGACGTGGCCAACATCTCGCAAAAAGTTCTTCTCAGTCTATACTCACCTCGGACTGCAGCCGAAAATTGGGTGGTACGCATAAATCTTTCCTTTTCACAGCGCCACACCCTCACTCGTACTTCCAATATCACAAATAGCCTCGGATAAGCGCGAATGAGCTGGAGCTGACCTCGTATAGTACGTGCAAAATAGAGTTACGGAGTTGCTCAAGGATCTGGAGGAATGGGCAAAGGTAGCACTGCCTTCAGATGCTGCCAAATGGGATCCCGCCAGGCCAGTGACCCAGAGCCGCGATCGATTCCTGCTTCAAATCTCCTATTTGAGCAACAAAATTCTCATAACACGGCCTTGTCTTTGCCGCATTGAGAGACGTATATCCGGAGAGAGTGATAGTTCGATCAACTTCAACGTAAGATCCGCCGAGACCTGCGTCGAGGCTGCTCGCGAGTTGGCAACACTGTTTCCTGACCAACCAGACCCTGCTTTTATATACTCGCAGGGACCTTGGTGGGATGTGGTTCACATTAGTAAGTACAGGTGACTTTGTATTATGCCATGGCCTCGGCTAATCAAAGCAATAGTCATGCAATCACTTGCCGTTTTACTCCTCGACATGGCCTACAGAGGCAAGAAGACCAACGGCGAACAGCACGATCCCCACATCTACTGCATCAAAAAGCTGATCCGCTGGCTATGTGCTATGGAACCCCACGATCCAGTCGCAAACCGTGCCACCCGCGTAATCTGGAAAATCTTGAAGACCTGTGCTCCAGTCCTGCAAAGCCAGGCCGACGAGCTTCTGGCTGAATTTGTGGAGTCCCATAACCATCATGAGCCGCGAAAGTACACACCCAGTGATAAACCCTACGCAGATCAGAGACATGGTCTATGGCAAATGGTAGGAGACTCGGAAAACGGCTCATCAGCGCAAGTGCCATTCTCCAACCACGCGGCCTTCCCGCTACAGCCCACGAATCCAATGCAGGATCCCAGGTATACACCTTACCTACCGTTTACAACGGGCCACTATCAAGCTCCCATGACATTTGGGTACCCTTTCACCACGAGCTTTGATCAAGGCGCGCCCGTTGTCAACATGCAAGATCTATGGCTGGACCCACCATTCGCCTTGAACGAGCAGCAGCCCATGGATTTCTCAGACTTCGCATATACGCAACAAGATGTGCCGCAGAATGCAAATGTGCGCGACTACTGGCAGCCTCCGCCGGAGCACACGGTATCTGCAGCTGGACTGTCGGGGATGATGTATCCGCCTGAGCATCAGCAGCAGCGGGCGCCCGAGTAGTGGTGCTGCAATTTTGTTTCGAAAATCCAATAACGAAATGTTTCTGTTGAGAATGAATATCACGTCTTGTATGCATAGGAATTTGATAATGCGAACAAACTGCACGGCCTCGGCTGCGGTGAGTGGATATGCTGTTGGTGTAAAGATAATGATATCAGAGTGGAGTCATCATCACATGAGGTCTTACTTTCTGGAATGCATTGTATGAGCATTTATTTAGCACAAGACCATTGTCTAGCAAAGTCTAGGCATCTGGACAAGACAGGCCATTAAGAATGAAAGGCCTTCGCGAAGACACGGAGATGTGGTTTCGCTTTCCCACCAGCGGTCGCACAGTCATCACTGTCGCAGAGCGAGATCCAACGGCCTCGTAACGCTAAGTTCCAAAGAACGAATTGCCCACCGGGATGGCGCAGATTGGTACCCATGAAAAACGTCATCTGTGTATCGATTAGTACAAATACACCCTACCGTGATTCTATATCGCCAGATTAGATCAAATCGAGCCAGCAAGTTGGTCGAGAGATTCAGAGATACTCGTCCTCCATCTCAATCTCAACCGAACACCGCACCTCAGGCAACGAAAAAGCTCGACTCTCTTCTCCCAGAGTATTCGTAAGCTCAACACCATGTTCTGGTGATGCCGCTATGGCCGCCAACAAAGGCTTCTCGTGGAAATTCTGCTTTTTGTCGCGGCCTTGCTCCACCACCGCGTGCAGGTGATGGAAGAAGAACTTGACAGTGGCGTTGACGGATCCCGGTTGTGCACCATGTTGTGGAGAGCTTGGGAGAGATTGGGGTCCTCTTCGATGTCTTGGAGGTAAGGAAGCAGAAGAGACCGGATATAGAGATGAATCTCACGGATTGGGATGTGGTTTGTCTGGGTGAAGTGGTGCAATAAGTTGTCCAGCTAGTTCAATGGTAGTGCCTCTAGTGGTAGGTAGATGCGCAAAACATGAACGCTACCGTTGAGAATGGTAATGATATCTTTGAGTCGGTGCCCGGTCTCGCCTGTCACGGCTGCGACTTGGACGCCACTGGCGAGAGACTTATTGAATAGCTCTTGGAGACTAGTCATAGAAGAAGCGCGCTGCTGTGAAGCCGCGGTCTTTGTGGTGCCTGGGCCAGACAGCGACGTCACAACAGCATCAGTTGTGTGAGATGCGGGAGAATTAGTATATGCGCCCGAAATTGAGGTTGTACCAGTAGCACAAGTGGTTGGAGTGGAAGAAGCAGTGCTCTGATCTAGACATGCGAAAGACCATGTTGGACGCGTGCTCTTCTTTGGTTTACCTCCAAAGCTACTGTGTACGAAGTCCATATTGTCGGTGTAAAAAATGTGCTGCTTGATGTGAGGCAGCAAAGGTAGTCGTGGTGGAGATGCTCTCAGTTGTACTGCTCATTCGAGGCTGCAGATGGAATGAAATGGGGAGGCGAGGTTGAGTGTGCGTGGTATGGAGTAAAGAGGCCGTGGGTCGTGACGATGGCATTACGGTGGAGCGCCAAGTCTGTGAAAGTGAAGGTGAGGTGAAAGAAGATCTGGCCTGGCTACAGCGGCCGCGAATCTGCTGATTTCATCAGATATTGACGAGTGGGTTCCATTATGACGACACGGCAGCCTGGAGCACAATAATGCGTATTGACCTGAAAAAAAGCCAATGAAGAGTTTAGAGAGAGAGACAGGGGAATGTGTCAACGTAGTAGTACATTGTTATAGCATCCACAAGAAAGGAAAGCCTCCATGGATCTAGTGCCATATACCCAAGCCAGGAGGGGATGGCATTGTCGTCATGTAGCCGACAGCGAGAACCAAATGGTCAACGCAAGAAAGGATTGCATCGAACAAGTTCCCGCCAGCCCGCAAGTTAATGTTGGAGGATACTTTGAACTGCGATCAAGACCCCAGGAGGATTCTCGCAGTCCCTTTGAGTACTCCGTTCTACCGTGATGATCTACTCTCATGTAGTGTATATGGTCGTCGCAGGCCACCAATTGTAGGCTTCGCTTCGAGGTCCGCGGACCGTCTATGGTCTGTAACAGCTGGACGACGCTTGCACAAGTGCCAATGCTAGTCGAGCCTTCGCGTGTGGCTGGTGATATCGAGAGCAATGAACATTACCGCTCAGCCTGGCCATGGATGCCGAGGTGCAGAGGACGTGCAGGCGGAGATGGCTGCGACGCGTGAGGTGTGGTTGAGGTTCGGCGATGTTTTCACGAGCGAACACGCTAGCTCGGCTACTGGTAGAAGCTTTATGACGTCAACTCCTTTTGGATCCTGGGGTATCACAAGAAGCGGACCCGGGCGCTCTCCAACAGCTTTCCCCGCAGTTTCGTTGCTGCTGTACTGAATTAGACTGCCCTCTTGGACGACTTGGTTGCTATAGCACAAGGCGACATGTCTTCCAGCAATCTACCGGACCGGGAGGACTATATTTACAACTCGCAGCTTGTAGGTCTTGGAGCATTACAAGTTACAACCGAGGAGCCGAGCTGACAGTCGTTGCGTGTAGGATGCCTTCACTTTATACCACCTTTCGCGTCATACGAGTAGTCACAATGCGGTAGGGCCAGCTTTGCCTGCTCTTGGACACGCACTCTCTGGCGCATGTGGAACAGCTGTGTCGAAACTCCTGACATACCCGCTTGATATTGTCATTACGCGTCTGCAAGTCCAACGACAAGTCCAACGCAATTCCCCACACCCACACTACGACGGCATCCTTGATGCAGTCGAGAAGATATACGAGAGAGAAGGAGGTTTACAGGCATTCTATAATGGCGTCTTCCACGAGACGGCCAAGGGCATCGCGGACAGCTTTTTGTTCTTCCTGGCCTACTCATATGTTCGCGAGAGGCGGCTAGTGGCGCGAGGCTCCGGACAAAGCTTGCCAGCATTGGAGGAGATTGGTGTCGGAGTGGTAGCAGGAGCCTTCTCCAAGTTCTTCACAACGCCAATCCAGAACATCGTCACACGGAAGCAGACAGCAGCGATGCTAAGCCACCAGGACTCAGGAGCCACCATACCTCCCCTATCGAGCACGCGAGACATTGCATGGGAAATCAAGCATGAGAAGGGCTGGCAAGGCTTTTGGTCGGGTTACTCGGCCAGCCTGGTCCTGACGCTCAACCCTTCAATCACAATGTTGCTGCATAAATTTCTGCTGCAACTACTGGTACCCAGAGCGAGCCGTGAAGACCCTGGAGCGCGTACGACCTTCCTTCTCGCAGCCGTCAGCAAGGCTCTTGCATCGACAGTCACATACCCCTTCTCATTGGCCAAGACACGCGCACAAGTATCTTCGCAAAAGCCTACAGCCACACAAGGAGAGACTTCAGAACTGAAAGACCCAACTGCGTCATCGCACCCGAGATCATTACAGGCAAGAAAGCGCACCGTCTTCAGCACCATCCTCCGCATTGCCCAGACCGAAGGCCTGTGGGCCTTGTACGAGGGTCTCGGTGCTGAAGTGCTCAAGGGCTTCTTTTCGCACGGTATTACCATGTTGATGAAGGATCGCATTCACAGCACCATCATCAGCTTGTACTACACCGTGGTGCAGTCATTGAAAAAGCTACCCAACCCAGGGGAAGTAGCAAAGACAGCTACTGATGAAGCCAAACACGTATACGAGCAGGGCAAAGAGCAGGTGTCCGATGTCTACGCAAAAGGTGTCGAGGTGGCAAACAATGCCGCGGACAAGGTCAAAGAGGCGGTAACAGAAGGGTCACAGCAAGCTCAAAACCTTGCAGAAAAGGGCGCAGAGCATGCCGGTGGGGCAGCGAGCACAATGTCATCTACGGCACAGAGTGCTACACAATCTGGTGTACACCAAGCAGGCAATCTCTTCTCACAGAGCAGAGACGCTGCAAGTGGTGCTACGCAACGTGCTGGTGATGTTTTGGAGAAGGGCAAGGAGGCCGCGAGCAATGCGGTGCAGTCAGCGCAAGAAGCAGCGAGCAGCGCAGCGCAAACAGTGCAAGAAACAGCAAGCAATGCGACTCGGCAGGCCAAAGACGCTGTATTGGAGGCAAATGTGAGGGACATTGATGGTCCTGAGACGGGCATCAAGGAGTGAGTATGCGCTCCACCTATAACATTTCCAGCAAATTGTACATATACCCCGGCGATCTGATTATTGTTATATAAATAGTGTTTGGTACCTGGTAGGATGGGGCCTAGTAAGGAGTTTGCGATATAGTTGACAAGTAATAATTGAGTCATGCGTTACTGACTGGGTCGATGGGTTCTGGATGGAGAGATTGTGCCTTTTCTACTGTAAGATTATTTTGGCAGACAGTACGGGCGTTTGAGAAAGTCTTGTAGTCAAAGCCTAGGCATGTATACATTATGACACATGTACAGTAACCTGGATGTCTGAGGTCAGTGAGGTGTCATGTGGGTCGTGTTTCAGTATTCCACCGTGCCTGACAGTTGTCAGCACCGTGATGCGGCATCGATGCCCCTGGGCAGATAGCTTGCATCAGCGAACTAGGATTGATCTGCCTTTTGCTACCCATGTGTGTGTGAGAGAGAGAGTCAACCCTTCTCCCAGTGCACTCTCGTGGGAACAGCCAAACGCTGGGGGAATTAGGGTTTGACGGCGAGAGGTTGGCTGGGCCTCAGGTGGCTGTCACGCACGTTCGCCGGCGCTCGCAGGGACCGAATGGCAAGGATGCGCGGTTCCTACAGAAACTGGTCCTTGCGCTAACCCCAGCGCCCACTTCCTGTGCTGTCATCACACTTGGGCACGACAACACGGCGCGCCGCACTGCAGCGGTCGACCAACTACTAACCGGCACAGCCACAGGAACAGGAACAGGAACAGAGTCATAGTGAGTGCCCCGCAAAGGCATCGCATCGGCTGCCAGACTCCAGGGCCCGCCAGCGCATCAGCCCGCATACACCGCATCCGGCCGGGGCACCGTCAACACCCAGACGGGCGAGGAAAGAAGGAGGCAGGAACGACCAGCGCACCGCCCATGTGCTAAGCCTACACGTCGCAACTGCGCAGACTCTGCTCCCCGCCACCGGGCACCGCGCCATCTGGCCCTACTGTCGTGACCTTCAGCGCCCGACCCCGCCCGACTGCCGCACCGTCTCCTGAGCACTGCAGACGACCGGCTGCGCACGCACCCCACCACCATGGCCAGCGACATGACGCCCTCGTCGCCGCCAAGTGGGGGATGGGGCAGCATGCAGGAGGAACTGGCCTACTACAAGTCGCAGTACGAGACCCTGGACGCCGAGTTGCAGGAGTTCCAGACGTCGAGCAAAGAGTTGGAGGCCGAGCTGGAGCGCGATGTCGAGGAGAGCGAGAAGCGCGAGCGAAAACTGCAAGAGAAGGCTGAACGGCTCGAGTTTGACGTGGAGGAGTGGAAGGTGCGTTGGACCAGGCGCACTGTTGCATGCGCGCAACAACCCCGGCACTGCGAACTGACATGTTCTCCTAGGCAAAATACAAGCAGAGCAAGACCGAGGCGAACAATGCGCAAAACACACTGCAAAAGGAGATTACGACCCTGCGCGATTCGCAGCGCACCCTCCAGCTCAGGCTGCGCGACATCGAGGTGCAGAGCGACGAGCACGAGCGCCAGGCCCGCAACCAAACGTCTTCGCTCGAGGACGTCGAGTCAAAGTACAACGTGGCCATCGAACGCGGTGTCATGCTGGAGGAGGAGCTCAGGATTGGCGAGCAGGAGCGCGAGGCACTGCGAATAGAGACTCAGCGGCTGCGGGACGAGTTGTCGGACCTGCGCATAGAGACCGAAATTGTGCAGGAAAAGCTACGTGTCGCAGAGGCCACCATTGAGAGATTTCACCAGCGCAAAGTATCGAACCATCTTGCAAGCGACGCATTGCGCCCACGTTCGCCAATCTCAGAGGCGTCGACGACCACGACCACGCTATCGTCACCCACCACGGCTTCTACTCCACCACACTCCAAGACAGACGCCCTCCTTCCTGAAACCACGCCCCCATCGCCGCCTCTGTCCGATGCACCGCTTACGACACGACGCGTACCCTCCACTCCTATGCCGAGGCGAAAGGCGTCTGTTGCGACCATCGACCCTGCGGCAACACCACGGGCTGGCGCCTACTCGTCACGAGCGCCACGACATTCGAGAGGGCCGAGTGTATCGACGAATGGTAGGCAAATCGTGGGCAGTACTGGCCGTACCACTCCCTCGATCAGAACGACAGCACCGCAACGTGCTCCTCGACCAAGCATGGGCGGCGCTGCAGCACCAACTGGGCTACCCAGATCAGGCTCACTTGTTCATATCCGGGGACTGATTGGCCAGATGCAGAAACTCGAAGTCCGCGTAAAGTCAGCCCGCTCCAAGCTTCCAGCTCCCACCAGTACCCCACCGCGGGCAAGTCCACGCAATGGCAGCGCAATGGGGAACCACGTACCGAGTACAGTGACTTTGAGGAGCACCAGGAAACGCACTTCACACGCATCGACAGCCTCGTCCATCAACGAAGTTCCACAGTCTGGTGTAAGCCGGCTCTCATTCGGTGTGTCGAGTTCGCGAGAACCATCCAACAGTCGACCCAGCAGCCGAGCATCGATGTCGTCGGCGTCTGGTCCACAACGGCCAGGAAGCAGGAGCAGCAATCGCACGCCGCTGGGCCACTATCAGTCTGGATCCATCAGCGGTATAGAAGGGCGGCTGCCACGTCCACGCAGCTCCATGAGTGGCATCATCAACGGGCATGGTCACTCCAATTCGCTCTCCATGTCACTCCGAGACTGCGAGACTGGCAGTACAAGTGATGGAAGCAGCGCAACAACGCCCATGGGCCGGAGAGTGACCATGGACAAGACGGGCATCCCCACGCCGAGCGGACTGCCGAGACGACAGAGCGCGGGGCGGAGGGCCAGCGCGTCGGGCTTCGCAGAGGGCGGAGGCATGGGTCCTCCTGCAAAGCCACGCAAGATGTCTACCTATAGCGAGGAGGAGACGTTCTAGGGGCACGCACGCACAGACGTGGCGTGGGTGGGTCTCGGTACCTTGCATGTGAATTTGCATGTGATTCTGGTCGATGTTTTCCCCTCCGGTAGCACGATTTCACGACACTATACCTCATGGGACCTGGAGTTCGGCAACGCGAGACGGCTCGGTCCTTGTAGCTTCCTGCTGATCATGTTTGGGCGCAGGCGGGGCTGGTTTGGCCATGTGGCTTTCGCATGCATACACTGGAGGGTTTACATGGCATCGGAGAGGCAAGGCGGGAGGAGGGAGCGCGGGTTCAGGGTCGCGTTTTTGCAAGTTACATATTGTTGCATCAATACCATTTTCCTTTGTTTGATACCCCTAACTAGAGTCGAGAATCAATGTCAGTGCCAGATGGTGGGCGTCAGCCTCATGGCGGGGAAAGGCTTGTGTGGTTGGGGTGGTGCGGTGCACAGGCGTGGTGTTTGCGCTGCAAAATCGTATGATTCTGATGTCAAACCACCTCGCGCCGTCCCGCGCGACGCACCAGGACCCTGGACCCAGGTACCGGCGCCGCTGCAGGTCGCAGTCTAGCTTAAATACATTTGCTTGCCTGTCGCCAGCTGTCTGTCCATGTCGCTGTCACGCTATCGTTCTATTGCATGCCTCGCGGAGGACCCATGTCGAAGCTCTATTATAACACCACAGCGTCGACGACGGACCATCCGGCGCATCGCCAGCCAAGTCTTAGCACATGTCCCGCGTCATCCACCTCCCCAATCCAGTGCCTTTGACATCTGCCGTCAGCGGCCTCTCCTGTCATTGATTGGGCCTATGCAACGGACTCCGGGGTGGCCTCGATCGGAGGAGGAGAGCCGGGCATCATCGTGAGCCACACTCGTAATCTCTGAGTCGCGTCAGGTGTGTCCCACATCCACGGCGCTACTGTGAGGAGAGCAAGTACCCTCGAGACTGCTCAGTGTTTCATGGCAATAGGAACGTGGAGGCACTGATAAGACAGCTTGTTGAGAAAGGCTGCTTTGAGGGACTCGGCACCGTCAACCAATTCGAAAAGCGGGGACTACCAACCAAGAAATGGCGGGTATAGCGGGTCAGCGGCCGCCCAAAGGCCATGTCGTGGTGCTGCTGAGAGATAGGATGAACTCAACGCGCAGGTGCTCGCGCGTGCCGTTGGTTCTCTGGACTTCTCTGGAGCTCGCAAGGTCAGACTATTGCGGCAACGCCTCCCAACACGCTCGATGCACAGTGGAGATGGCCCAACGTCTTATGCGCCGAGCTGCCTCGAGATCTGAACTGTACCACCGTACCTACCAGACCAGTCGGCCCTTTCAGTACACCTGATGGAGGCCGCAATCAAGTACGTGGAAGCTCGTGTATGTAGATGAGGGTGCAACTGCACGATGCAGTTCGGCTTCCGTCCGGCTCCCGACGACGTGCATCGGTGGTTTGCATCGGGGCTGACAGGGGCGTCATGGGGAACGTGGTGCAGAGCCTTGCCCTTATCGGCATCGTGGGCGATGTGCAAGACCCGGCTGAAGCTCAACAGCTCTCGGGATAGCCTGGGGTGTTCCGCCAGTCCTTCAAAAATTTAATAGAATACACGTCGCCCACCCGGCACCGCATCCAAGAGTTTCTCACCTCTTTGCTGCCCCATCCCCCCTCCTCCTCCCCCTCCCCGCCTCACCTCCTGCTACCACTCTCACAGCTGGTGCCACTTGCTTTAGTAGTGTACCCAATCGTCTTTCCTTTTGCAAGTGCCAATTGCTGTTGTTGCTGCTTTCCTCCCAGGCACAGCGACAGACTCTTGGTTCGCCATCGGTCACACGACGCTTATCTTACATACATCGTCAGCATAGACTATTCTCTAATACCCACGCTCGGCGCCCTCCCACCGCCAAATCTCTGTCAGACGCCAATTCGAAAAGGTGCACCGCCATAGTTGGGGACCGCTCCCGATCTACACCCACCCACACTAAAAGCTGAGACCAGCTCCTCGCAGCTACCCTCGCCCGTTTAGAAATCTGCCCGACCTCCTCACCGGACTCTGCACCGTCCCCTCACTTTCTCCACACACACTAGGGTTCCCTCGCTTCTGTGCATGGGAATTTCGACAACCGACACTATGGCCGCAGCTGCACAGAACGGAGCCAACGGCTCGGACTCTGTCAATGGCGGCTTGAGTGCGCGGGCAGCGCAACTAGCTCCGCACTTCATCGGCGGCAACCATCTCAACGCTGCTGCGCCGGGCAAGGTCAAGGACTTTGTCGCTGCAAATGACGGACACACAGTCATTACCAATGTTCGTAAAAAAAAACCCCCCCGAAGCTCTTGGGAACAGCGCCCATTGGAAGCGTGGTGGCAATGGTACATTTGCTGACATGAAGGTGCTCGACAGGTTCTTATTGCAAACAACGGTATCGCTGCCGTCAAGGAGATCCGCTCGGTGCGGAAGTGGGCATACGAGACATTTGGCGATGAGCGGGCAATTCAGTTTACCGTCATGGCCACTCCCGAGGATCTGCAGGCCAACGCAGAGTACATTCGCATGGCCGATCAGTATGTCGAGGTGCGTTTACAATCCCGAGTCTCTTGCTAGTGATGGGCGTAGGATGGCTGACAGGATCCTGTAGGTACCCGGTGGCACCAACAACAACAACTACGCCAACGTCGACCTGATTGTCGATGTGGCGGAGCGGATGAACGTCCACGCTGTGTGGGCAGGATGGTATGTGTGCCCCCTACGTCAAGGAGAGAATTTCTGTTAGGCCTCGCTGACACGTCATCTAGGGGCCATGCGTCTGAAAACCCAAAGCTCCCCGAATCGCTCGCTGCCTCGCCCAAGAAGATCGTCTTCATTGGTCCCCCCGGATCGGCCATGCGCTCTCTAGGTGACAAGATCTCCTCCACAATTGTCGCACAACACGCACAAGTGCCCTGTATCCCGTGGTCAGGAACCGGCGTAGATGAGGTTCTGGTCGATGACAAGGGCATTGTCACCGTCGAGGACCATGTCTACGAGAAGGGCTGTACCAAGTCGTGGGAAGAGGGCCTCGAGAAGGCCAAGGCCATTGGCTTCCCCGTCATGGTCAAGGCTTCTGAAGGAGGTGGTGGCAAGGGTATTCGGAAGGTCGACAGCGAGGAAGGCTTCGAGCAATTGTACAAGGCCGCTGCATCGGAGATTCCAGGATCACCCATCTTCATTATGAAGCTTGCGGGCAGCGCGCGCCATTTGGAAGTCCAGCTGCTGGCTGACCAGTATGGCAACAACATCTCCCTGTTCGGACGTGACTGTTCGGTGCAGCGACGTCACCAGAAGATCATTGAAGAGGCACCGGTAACAGTTGCTGGCTCAAAGACCTTCCAGGAAATGGAGAAGGCGGCTGTTTCGCTCGGCAGACTTGTCGGCTACGTCTCAGCTGGTACCGTCGAATACCTCTACTCGCACTCTGACGACAAGTTCTACTTCCTCGAGTTGAACCCTCGTCTGCAGGTCGAGCATCCCACCACCGAAATGGTAACGGGTGTGAATCTCCCAGCCGCCCAGCTCCAGATCGCAATGGGTCTGCCCCTGCACCGAATTCGCGACATCCGATTGCTATATGGCGCCGACCCCCACACCAGCTCTCCCATCGACTTTGACTTCTCCACCGAAGGAAGCGGTCAGACTCAGCGGAGGCCAACTCCCAAGGGTCACTGCACGGCGTGTCGTATCACATCTGAAGATCCCGACGAGGGTTTCAAGCCTTCCGGTGGTACTATCCACGATTTGAACTTCAGGAGTAGCTCCAATGTCTGGGGTTACTTCTCCGTCAGCTCTGCTGGTGGTATCCACAGTTTCTCGGATTCACAATTCGGGCACATCTTTGCTTACGGCGAGAACAGACAAGCCTCGCGGAAACATATGGTCGTTGCGCTCAAGGAATTGAGCATTCGCGGTGACTTCCGTACCACTGTCGAATACCTCATCAAGCTGCTCGAGACCCCCGCGTTCGAGGACAACACCATCACAACCGGCTGGCTTGATGAGCTCATCTCGAAGAAGCTGACTGCAGAGCGACCTGACCCTATGATTGCCGTTATCTGCGGAGCCGTCACAAAGGCACACGTAGCAAGTGAGGCTTGCATCAGCGAGTACAAGACCAGCTTGGAGAAGGGTCAAGTCCCATCCAAGGATGTCCTCAAGACCGTCTTTCCGATCGATTTCATCTACGAAGGCTTCCGATATAAGTTCACAGCCACCCGGTCCACCGTTGACAGCTTCACCCTGTTCGTCAACGGCTCGAAATGTTCGGTCGGTGTCAGGGCACTTGCTGATGGTGGTCTCCTAATTCTCCTCAGCGGAAAGTCACACAACGTTTACTGGAAGGAAGAGGTTGGCGCTACTCGTTTGTCTGTTGATGGCAAGACGTGCTTGCTTGAACAGGAGAACGACCCCACTCAGCTACGCACGCCATCTCCCGGTAAACTTGTCAAGTTTCTCGTGGAGAACGGTAGCCACGTCGGTAAGGGCCAGCCCTTTGCTGAGGTCGAAGTCATGAAGATGTACATGCCTTTGATCGCCTCTGAAGCCGGTATGGTCAACCTCATCAAGCAGCCGGGTGCCGTCCTGGAGGCTGGTGATATTCTCGGTGTCCTAGCTTTGGATGATCCATCCAAGGTCAAGTCTGCCCAGAACTTCCTTGGACTGCTTCCTGACCTTGGCTCGCCACAAGTTATGGGAGCCAAACCTCCTCAGCGATTCGTTTACCTTGTTCATATTCTCCAGAACATTCTTCAGGGTTTCGACAACCAAGTTATCATGCAGAGCACGCTCAAGGAGTTGGTTGATGTCCTCCGAGACCCAGAGCTACCCTACGGCGAGTGGAACGCTCAGGCCTCGGCTCTTCATGCACGCATGCCGCAGAAGCTTGATACTATGCTTTCTCAAATTGTGGAGAAAGCTCATAGCCGCAAGCTCGAATTTCCTAGCAAGGCACTCAACAAAACATTCTCCAAGTTCCTTGAAGAAAACGTTCCCAAGGGCGATGCCCCTCTTTTGATATCTGCATTGGCACCTTTGACCGACGTCATTGTTCGTTATTCGGAAGGCCTGAAGGCCCATGAGTACAATGTCATGACGAAGTTTTTGGAGCAATACTGGGATGTCGAGTCGCTCTTTTCCTCGCGCGCATCGCGCGACGAAGAAGTCATCCTCAAGCTTCGTGACGAGAACCGCGATGATATTGCTAGCATCGTCCACACCGTTTTGTCGCACACTCGAGTCAGCGCGAAGAACAATCTTGTCATCGCCATTTTGGATCTGTACCGCCCCAATAGACCAGGTGTTGGTAACATTGCGAAGTACTTCAAGACCTCATTGAAGAAGCTTACGGAGCTCGAATCCAAGCAGACAGCCAAGGTCTCTCTCAAGGCTCGCGAAGTCCTCATTCAGTGCGCCATGCCTTCGCTGGAGGAGCGAACCGCCCAAATGGAGCACATCCTGCGATCCGCTGTTGTTGAATCAAAGTATGGCGAAAGCGGTTGGGAGCACCGTGAACCCAACTTTGACGTCATCAAAGAAGTTGTCGATTCTCGCTACACCGTCTTCGACGTCCTGACTCAATTCTTCGTCCATGCAGATCCTTGGGTTTCCCTAGCTGCTCTCGAAGTGTATACTCGCCGAGCTTACCGTGCGTACCAACTGCAGAACATCAATTATCATAATGAGGGTGAGCAGGCCTGCTTCCTTTCCTGGGACTTCATACTCCGCAAGGTTGGCGAGGCCGAATACGGTCTTGCTGTGGAGCCATCAGAGCCCGGCACGCCTAGTACGCCCGGATTTGAGCGTCCGCCTCGCATCCAGTCACTTAGCGATATGACTGCTTGGCAACACAGGCTGGACGGAGAGCCCTCCAGAAAGGGTATCGTCGTTCCTGTCGAATATCTAGATGATGCCGACGAGCTTATCAGCAAGGCACTAGACCTATTCAAAAATGTCGGCACTTCTAAGAAGGGTGGTGTTAGCCTCAGAGAAGGCTTAACGTTGAAACGCACTCCCACTTCTGGACTCGTGGACATCAAGTCTTCCGATGAGCTTACTGGTGTATTAAACATCGCTGTCCGCGACATTGAGGGCTTTGACGACAAGGAGATCCTGAGTCGTATCCAGCCCATCATCGAAGATTACAAGGAGGAATTGCTGTCGCGCCGCATTCGCCGCATCTCGTTTATTTGCGGTCACAAGGACGGCACTTACCCCGGCTACTACACTTTCCGCGGACCTAGTTATACTGAAGATGACAGCATCCGTCACGTCGAGCCAGCGCTTGCCTTCCAGCTTGAGCTTGGGAGACTTTCCAAGTTCAACATCAAGCCAGTCTTCACCGAGAACCGTAATATTCACATTTACGAGGCTGTTGGCAAGGGTGCTGAGAGTGACAAGCGCTACTTCCTCCGCGCTGTCGTGCGTTCTGGTCGTCTACGCGAAGAGATCCCTACTGCGGAGTACATGGTCTCCGAGACTGACAGGTTGATGACCGATATTCTGGATGCCTTGGAAATTGTGGGCACATCACAGGCTGACATGAACCACATCTTCATCAACTTCTCGCACGTCTTCCCACTCGACCCTAATCAGGTTGAGGAGGCTATTGGCGGATTCTTGGAGCGATTCGGTCGACGACTCTGGCGTCTCCGTGTCACAGGTGCAGAGATCCGAATTATTGTTACGGATCCTCAAACCGGCATTCCATACCCCCTCCGTGTTATCATCACGAACACCTCTGGATATGTCATCCAGGTCGAGATGTACGCTGAGAGGAAGACTGAAAACAACAACAGGTGGCTGTTCCATAGCATTGGCGGTACTACCAAGATCGGTGCCCTCCATCTTCAGCCTGTCTCGACGCCATACCCAACCAAGGGGGCGCTACAGCCCAAGAGATACAAAGCCCATCTCATGGGAACCCAGTACGTGTACGACTTCCCAGAGCTCTTCCGACAGGCTGTAGAAAATAGCTGGGATATTGCTGTCGTCAAGTCTTCCAGTATACGGGATAAGCGACCGCCAAAGGGAGAGTGCACAGAATACTACGAGCTTGTCCTCGACGATACCGACAACTTGGTCGAAGTCAATCGTGACCCGGGATCCAACAGCATTGGTATGGTTGGTTGGATGGTCACAGCCAAGACGCCCGAATACCCTCGTGGCCGCCGCTTCATCATCATCGCCAACGACATCACCTACAAGATTGGATCTTTTGGACCCCAAGAAGACAAGTTCTTCCACAAGTGCTCCGAGCTTGCTCGCCAGCACGGCATTCCTCGCATCTACCTTTCTGCAAACTCTGGTGCTCGTATTGGTCTTGCTGAAGAACTCATTCCTCACTTCTCTGTCGCTTGGAAAGATTTTAACAAGCCCGAGGCTGGGTTTGATTACCTCTACCTGACACCTGAGAAGTACGAGCACTTCGTCGACGGAAAGCGCAACGATGTCATTTGCGAGAAGATCGATGCAGACGGCGAGACACGCTTCAAGATTACGACTGTCATTGGTGCGGAGGATGGCCTTGGTGTTGAGTCGCTGCGTGGTTCGGGTCTTATCGCGGGTGAGACATCGAGGGCTTACGAGGACATTTTCACCATCACCCTGGTCACCTGTCGCTCAGTTGGTATGTATTTTCATGCGAATCATTGAACCTTTTGCTAATTATCACTAGGTATCGGAGCTTACCTGGTCCGTCTTGGCCAGCGTGCCATTCAGATTGAGGGCCAGCCCATCATTCTCACAGGCGCCCAAGCTATCAATAAGTTGTTAGGACGCGAGGTCTACACTTCCAATTTGCAGCTTGGTGGTACTCAGATCATGTACCGAAATGGTGTTTCGCACATGACTGCCGATGATGACTTCCAGGGTGTCTCCAAGATTGTCAAGTGGCTCTCGTATGTGCCCGATAAGAAGGGCGCTCCGGTTCCCATCTCTCCATCTGTGGACACATGGGATCGCGATGTCGCGTACTACCCACCTGGCAAGGCTGCCTTTGATGTCAGGCACCTCATCGCTGGAAAGACAGACGCCGATGGCTTCCAGGCTGGTCTCTTTGATGAAGACTCTTTTGAAGAGTCTCTCGGAGGCTGGGCTAAGACCGTTGTTGTTGGTCGTGCTCGTCTAGGTGGCATTCCCATGGGTGTTATCGCCGTCGAAACACGATCTGTGGAGAACGTCACGCCAGCTGATCCTGCCAACCCTGACTCTATCGAGCAAGTTACATCAGAGGCTGGCGGTGTATGGTACCCCAACTCGGCCTTCAAGACCGCACAGGCCATCAAGGACTTTAACAATGGTGAACAGCTACCGTTGATGATCCTCGCCAACTGGCGTGGATTCTCTGGTGGTCAGCGAGATATGTACAACGAGGTCCTCAAGTACGGATCGTACATTGTTGATGCCCTCGTCAAGTTCGAGCAGCCCATATTCGTTTACATTCCTCCATACGGTGAACTCCGTGGTGGATCCTGGGTCGTGGTCGATCCAACGATCAACCCCGAATACATGGAGATGTACGCTGACGAGGACTCTCGCGGCGGTGTTCTTGAGCCTGAAGGTCTGGTCGGTATCAAGTACCGTAAGGAACGTCAACTAGAAACCATGGCCCGTAACGACCCCATATATGGAGCCCTGAAGCAGAAGCTCAATGATCCTGCCACACCACAGGACCAGCTTCAGAGCATCAAGTCGCAGATGAACGAACGTGAGAAGCTTCTTCTTCCAGTCTACGGCCAGATCGCCATTCAATTTGCCGACCTACACGATCGTGCTGGTCGCATGAAAGCCAAGGGTGTGATTCGCCAAGCACTCCGATGGCAAAACGCTCGCCGCTTCTTCTACTGGCGTCTCCGCCGCCGCCTGAACGAGGAGTACATTCTTAAGAAGTTTGCCGGTGCTGCCCAGCCCTCACACGCGACCGCCCAGCCCACACCGGCAACACGCGTGCGTGGTCTCGAGGTGCTCAAGCACCTCTGTAATATGCCCAACTGGGAGAATGATGACATGAGCGCGGCAACATGGTATGAGGAGAACAGAGATGTGGTTGCTGATAAGCTCGAGCAACTCAAGAAGGAGGGGATTGCCGGAGAGATTGCGCAGCTCATGCGTAGGGATCCCGAGGGAGGACTGAGGGGTGTCATGGCTGTGTTGAGTACGCTACCAACGAGCGAGAAAGAGGAGGTATTGAAGCTGCTCAACAAGGCATAAGGGGGAGGAAGAGGGATATGTGTAAAATTACGACGTTCGCTCATGTTTGACGTGGCATGTGGCGGTGTTTTATTCTTTCGGGACGAGGATTGTTATTTCTCGCGTTTGCTATCGAAAGATGGTGTAGTGTTGTTATATACCATGGTTCTTTCTTTCGAGAAGAGACAGTAGATGTACGATGGGTGGAGAGGTATTGGGAGGTACCTTCTTCATTCTGAAACGTAGATGTATTCACAGATGAATCAGTAGAGTCTCAACACAACTTATTCTTCACTCTCTTCTGTCTATCTGCCTTATTTACTCGTCCGCTTGCAATTGGCGTTGAACAAACCACCATAAATGGATGCTTCGTGATTGGATGTATATGTTTCTACAAAGTAAGCCCTGTAGTACTATGGCGTAATGCCACGACCGGGAGATCTCTCGGGGCATTATTCCATTCACACCAACAATGCGGGGTTGGGGCCATTTTGTTCTTTTCAACGCTTCTTAGCTTCATCCCCATCCCGGAACTTACGTCACACACACGCGCGCGCGCGAGCGAGCAAGTAGGAAAGTGGAAAGTGGAGTATGCATGCGAATCGGCCCGCTTTTTTTCTCAGGTGGGAGGTAAGAAGAAAGTTGAAAAACCTCTATGAATCATTTCTAGACACATACCAACAGTCTTCCTCGAACACATCGGTCCCCTGAGTATTCTATTTCTAGACTCCCTGAGGGCTCTTTCACAACATCCTCCATCCTTTCCCCCCCCCCAAAAAACAACAACAACAACACTACACCCCATTGAAAACAGAGAGCGAGGAAAGCAAAGGAAAAAAAATGGTCTACACAATCGTCGTCCACCTCGTCGCCAAAAACGACGCACAAAGCATCGACAAGCTCAAGGCAAAACTCGTAGAAGCGAGTCAAGTCTACAGCAAAGACACCGAGACACTGAGTTGGTTCGTCATGCAGGATTTTGCTGAGCCGCGCAAATTCACAATTGTAGAGAGGTATGAGAGGGAATCTGTAAGTTTGCTTTTTTTTTCTCTTTCTTTTCCCCATGGTGTCTCGGAGGGGGGGGGGGTTTATAATACCGAGGAAAATCAATCTTTCCAATGGTGTGGGGAAAGAGCTGGTTTGGTGGCTGTGGTGGTTGTGGTGGACGGATTGGGGCGGGGGGTTTGGGTGCCGATGCGTGGATATGTTTGGATCTATTTAGGCTAACGAGACGTGATTTCCCAACACAGAGCCAGAAGTATCACTTGGAGAATCCGTATTGGAAGACGTTTGATCCGTATGTGATTCCGTTGTTGGAGGAGCCGATGGATTTGAGGAGGTTGGGCGAGTTGGAGGGGTCGGCTATGTAATGGCCACCGAGGGGGCTTTGAGGAAGGGGCAGAAGGGAGGGCAGTCTGTGTAAAAGAGGAGTTTTGATGGGGAGAGTGAGGGATCATACATTGGAGAAGATGCATGTATGTATCGTATCTCCAAACTTGTTCTCGGGTAAAGCCTGCTCCTTCTCTAGGCCTAACTGATCTTCAATCCTTCAATCACTAGTCATGAACAAAGATCTGCGATCAAAATGTGCTTATAGAAACTTTTTGATTTGATGGTTCATTTTGCATTCTCATCAGCCTCTCTTGACCTACATATCCTGCTTCCACTCCTTGTTAAACGCCCTTCCAATCACCATTCTCCTAACCTCACTCGTACCCGCTCCAATCTCATACAACTTTGCATCTCTCAGTATCCTGCCCACGGGGACTTCATTCATATACCCCATGCCGCCCATGAGCTGAATCGCATCAGCCGCAACCTCGCTCGCCCTCTCCGCTGCGTACAGAATCGCGCCCGCACAATCCTGCGTCTTGACATTGGGAGTAGCATGCGATTCGTCCACCGCTCTAGCCACGGAATACGTAAACGACTGTGATGCCCTATACTTTGTATACATATCTGCGAGCTTCCCCTGCACAAGCTGATTATGCGCAATAGGGATACCAAATTGTTTCCGTTGGTGTGTGTAGGGCAGTACGTTGTCGAGCGAGGCTTGCATGAGACCTAGCGGTCCTGCACTAAGGACCAGGCGCTCGAGATCCAGACCCTCCATGAGTACGCGCACGCCGCGATTTACCTGGCCGAGAACGTTTTCCTTGGGCACAAAGACGTCTTCAAAAACGAGTTCGCCGGTGTTAGAGCCACGCATGCCGAGTTTGTCGAGCTTCTTGGTGACGCTGAAGCCCTTTGCGGTGGTTTCGACGATGAAGGCGGTTATGCCTTTGGAGGCGGCGTCAGGTTCTGTTTTGGCGTAGACGACGATTGTGTGCGCGTCTGGACCCTGTTGATTTATCGTCAGTGACTTCTAGAGGCCAGTGAGGAGAGGGACAATGTACGTTTGTAATCCACATTTTTGTGCCGTTGAGCAAGTAACCTCCATCCACTTCCTTGGCCGTCGTCTTCATACTGACAACATCACTGCCCGCACTGTGCTCGCTCATGGCCAACGCGCCGATTAGCTCTCCACTGATCAGGCCAGGGAGGTACTTCTTCTTCTGCTCAACGTTGCCGTTCAGCATCAGTTGGTTCACACACAGCTGGGAGTGCGCCGCATAGCTCAACGCTATACTCCCACTCGCCCGTGACAGCTCCTCCATGATGACGCAATGTGCCTGGTACCCCATAGCCAGCCCACCAAACTCCTCATCTGCGGTCACGCCCAGGAAGCCAGCCTCGCCAAACTTGCGCCACAGGTCATTGGGGAATGCATTGTTGACGTCGGTCTTGGCTGCGACTTCTTCGGGAAGTTCACGGCGCGCAAATTCGATGACGGATTCGCGGAGCTCGTCGAGGTCGGCTTGCGAAGGGGGTGTGAAGTTTGTGGGGTGCTTTGTTGAAGCGTAGCGTTGCGCGGAGAGGGACAGTGGGCGGGCGCTGCAGCGTAGTTGCCGGAGGCTGCGTGTGATGAGGCGGGGTGTGAGGGACGCCATTGTTTGAATAGGTCACCGCTTTGCAAAGGTTCTTATCGATTGTGTGGGGAGTTTTTCTAGAAATATCATGCGAAAAGAATGTTCTGCATGTTGGTATACAATACCGCTCGGTTGGCAACGGCAGACGGCCCTGACCGAGGCTCCTTCCTAGCTAGGAGGAAACGCGGAGCATGCACGGGAGTCCGGGGAAGGACACGGCACTGTTCCGCGCCACCAAAGTCCATCATACACCTGTGGATAGTACCGGTATACCTAGCATGTCGGATGTTCAGGTCACATATTATCATCATTCTACGGAAAGCTGGTACCGATCAAGTAGATACGCCCTACAAGTCTTCAACCTTCTTCATCGCCCTCCCATTACACTCCCCCACATCCAACGCCACCAAAAATCTACTCACCATATTATACCCCGCAATCGTCGCCGTCAACTCCACCGTCTGCTCATCCCCCAACAGCCCCTTCACCTTCTCCACAACACTGTCTTCAACCTGCACCCCAACCGTCATCTGGTCCGTCAAACACAGCACCGCATACTCTTCCTCCGTGAACCCCTCCAACCCCTCCCGTTCCACCATACCATGCCTTGTGACCTCCAAATCGAATATAGTCTGCAAAACTTCCTTGGACACACCAGCCTTACGTGCAAGCGCGGCGTGTACGTCCCATTCGTGAACAGCATGGTTGAGCACTGCGACGCGGGAAATTGCTAGTTCTTTGAGGTTGTCGGGCACAGAGGTTTGTGTGCGGATGGCGCCGATGAAGGAGTTCCAGCCATCTGCTACTTGGGGATTGTGTAGGAGCGCGAGGTCCAATGGGATTAACGGACGTGGTTTACGGCGCTCGGCGATGCGCTCGTAGATGGGCTTTGCTTCTTCCGTTTGAGGCTCGTTGGGAGCGTAGGGGACGCGCATCTTGGGGACAGAAGTGTGGTTGAGGAGACGTAATGTTGGATTTGAGAAACGTAGGTGAGAGGTGAGTTTTCGGTGTATGGTGTGTAAAAGGGTTGGGCGGGCGCACATGTAGGCCTGTAAGTGGGTGGGTGGAGAAGATACCATATCTATATATGCCCAGCTCACACAAGATGGCATAGTCACGGCCCTACGCGGAAAGCGTCTCCGCAGTGTCTTTCCGGTTGCGATTTCGGCCTTGTGGCCTACGAATTATGACTGAGGATGCTCCTAGTTACAGCCACCGTTTTAAACATGGTTGGTGGAGCCAATATCTGAGTCGTTGTTCACCGTGCACACATACTAAACATGATGCAAATCAGACTTTACGATGATTCGCTTGGTAATGCTTATACAACTTTGACCATTAAGATAGTATCTACAACCGGCTTTGCTCATCAAACACATTTGGTAGCCTTGGAATACCCTCCAATCTGGTAGTCTTCTTACCCGCTGGTGCCAATGTGACATTGTATTCCAGGTCGAGCTTGGCCTTGGGATCCTTGCTGGGCTCAAAATCGAGCAGCAGATCATCCTTGACAGCGAAGACGGTGTCGTTGGAAACCCATGGGTCATCGCGAGGGTACAGTTGTGTGATGAGGGGTTTGTAGTTATCGGCGGAGACCATGAGATGGATGTGTGCGGGGCGGAAGGGGTGGCGATCGAGAGTCTTGAAGAGCTGGCCAGCAGCACCTAGTCTCTGATTAGCAAATGCAGACCACTGACTGTCAGATTCAGAAAAACATACCATCGGTGGGCAACGAGTACGCTGTTGGCTTGTAGCAGTAGTACCAGTACTCGCCATTCTCATTTGTAGTGAACTTGCCCCTCAAGTTGTTGGGCTCTTGGTTCTCGGGGTCCTGGAAATCGTACTTTCCGTTTGCACTCGCTTGCCAGATATCGATGACCGCGTTGGGAATGCCCTTCTTGGTGTCGAGGTCACGGACTACACCGTGCATAAGAGTCTTCTGGCCATCGGGGTGCTCGTTGCGGACAATTGAGTCACCAAGCTCGCGGAAGGGCGAGTGTGGCGACCAGAAGGGACCGAGAATTGTGGAAGAAGTGGGTGTCTCGCCAGACTCGTTGATGTGCATGTGAGCAATCTCATCGACCAATCTGCAACCTGGTCAGTAGAAGCTTGTCATTCAGAAAACGTGCTTTGACTTACGATTCAACACCCAAGACATCTGAGATACGGTGGGCCTCGTTTCTGGTGTTGGTTGTAGTCTTGCCAATAGAGTTGACAAATCGAACACCCTCAAACCACTCGTCGTTGGTAAGCTCAACTTCACGGATGAAGTCGTGGAGATGGCGAATCAACTTGCTCATGACGAAGCGCGTCCGGTCTGGGACATTGGGTCCGATCGCGTTGATGACGGCGTCTGTGAAGTTGGGGTCGAATCGGTGGGAGCCATTCTTGTCCTGGTACTCTGGTGCTGACTGAGTGTTGGGATCCATTGTGACGTGTGTCTGGAGGGAATCAAGGCTATGGGTATATCAAGAGAGTTCAAGGAGAAGTGAGGAGAGGAGCTTGGTGGCTTCCATCCGGGGCATCACAGGTCTAATAAATAGCACGACACTCAGCCAACGAGACTAGCACCGTTAACAATCGCCGTGTGTCGAGCCGGCGCATCATACGACGCGAACGATTCGAAGCCGCCTGCGGCATGCTGCGACGGCTCTCACGCTTGGGTAGACGCAGGGTGGCGGCAGTGCCGACTGTTACGCTATCTCGCGATGGCTGCCCCGCACTACCGAGCGGCATTGGCGAATCAAAGCGCCGTCATTGGGGGTAAAGGCTCTCCCGGCACTCTTCCACCGAGTCTAGTGTATAAGGCCGAGGGCCCCGCCTTCGGTATCGACCACGGAACTCCAGCTGACGCGACGTACCATGAAGAATTTCTGGGAGGCAGACGGCGGAGGCGCAGAGGAGTCTTCTAGTTCCGGGGCTGCCCATCCATGCTACATTGTCGTCCATGCCAGTGTGCTCGATTGAAGGGACAAAGACATCGCAACCATGGTCAAACATCATCTCATGATAGGCACGTGGACCCCGCCAGGTGTAATCATCACAGTCGCCTTCGATGACGAGACACTGGAGCTGGAGCTGGTGAAGAAAACCGACATCCCAGAGGATGAGCCGATAAGCTGGATGGCTTTTGACGTACGCGCCACTCATCTGGCGTAGATGGCAATAGGCAATGGCTAATGATTCGAGAACAGCATCAACGGAAGACCATTTATGGCGCGTCGATGAAGAAATGGAGCTCTCACGAGGTTAAGGATCCACGCGAGATTGTACACACTGGCAGCTTCCCCATCGGTGGCCACCGTAAGTTATAACCAGTCTTTTTACCCACACAGTCACGAGGTTGTACTCACACCTCATGGTAGCAAGAGCGAACGATGCAGACACCAAAACCCGCGCCATCTTCCTCCTACCCGCCCAGAAACCCCCCTACAACGTCTACTGCAACCCCTTCTACGATTTTGCAGGTTATGGCAATATCTTCTCCGTCAATTCCTCCGGTCACATCAAGGAAAACATCCAGAATTACGAATACTGTGACAAGACTGCAATTCATGGCATGGTCTTTGACCCGTCCGAGACGTACCTATACAGTGCAGACATGTGGGCAAACAGAGTCTGGTGCCACAAGAAAAAGGACGCTGAAGGCCGGCTGGAGACCGTGGGATACACGGAAGCGCCTGCACCAAAGGATCACCCAAGATGGGTGGAGATGCATCCTACTGGAAACTATCTCTATGCGTTGATGGAGGGAGGTAACAGGCTGTGCGAGTACGTGATTGATCCGCAGACAAAGCTGCCAATCTACACGCATAAAGTGTATCCTTTGATACCCCCCGGTAAGCTTCACTGCCTGTCTCTTGGGCAAACATACGGTGAGCTAATTCTGCACAGGCATCCCAAATGCAGACACAATGTACCGCTCCGATGTCTGCTTCCTTACCAAATCCGCAAACTACCTGTTCGCTACGTCGCGCTCCAACTCCTTCTCTCTCACCGGCTACATCGCCGCCTTCAAAATCGCACCATCGGGCGCTATCGAAAGACAGATATGTCTCAATCCCACGCCGACTTCTGGTGGGCACTCGAATGCGGTGTCGCCTTGCCCGTGGTCAGACGAGTGGCTTGCTCTTACAGACGATGAGAAGGGTGGAGTTGAAATGTATAGATGGCATGACGAGTTCCTTGCCAGGGTTGCGAGACTGGAGGTTGGGGAGAAGGGATTTGGGATGAACGCGATTTGGTATGATTAGATGGTTAGAGTCTTGGTGGACCGAGAACTGGGGTTATGCCCTAGGCATTCAGAGCCTCATCTGTTGAAGTATATCCCGGATAGCCATTGCAGTCATGCTGGGTCCAGAATTGTACAAACTGTAGCATGTGAATAGTGCTAACATTGATCCTGGTCCGTACCAGCACTACCGAACGGTGCCATGACACCGCCACGCTCCGAAATGCAGGGTGGTCCAGGTGGGCTCCTCGGGTGAAGACAAATCCTCGGACTAGCGCGGGGCCAGTTCGGTGGACCCTGGAATTAGCAGCAGTCGGCAGATGTCGTCGGTCGGGAGGGGAAGCCATCATCGTCGGAACTTCCCCATATTCGTCATGGCGTTGCTGCAGCTTGCGATTGGGCATTATCGAAGTTACATCCCTTGACCTCCATCTTGCTGTGCTTCTTGTCTGCTGATATCCCTATTCTCGACACTTTGAGGTACCCTTTTGAACTTCTGTTCGGATACAACAAGCATCATGGCGTCCAAATCCACACCAGGCATCTTGTACGTGACCATGCAGCCAAAAGAGGGCTTGCCAGAAGCACAGTTCCACGATTGGTAAGTTAACACCTTGAAGTCGCATCCTATCTTCCTCACGCACCCATCTAACCCTTCACCCTTCACTCAGGTACCAGAACGAACACGGTCCCAATCGCCTGCGTCTCCCCTTTTGTAACAATGGCTTCCGATACCGAGCTACCGATCTTGAGAATGGTTCCGGTAGTAAAGAGAAGCCTGAATGGATGGCCATCTACGATTTCGACGAGCTGGAATGGCTGACCCGCGAGCCTTATATGAAGCTCAGGAGTGCACCTGCACAGTCACAGCGCGAGCGCGATACTATGAAGCAGATCTTTGTGGACAGACGCAGCTATGATCTGCTGGGAGAGTGGAAGGGCGAGAAGTTCAAAGACCTACAGAAAGTGGAGAATGAGGGCGAGAAGAATGTTATGATTGCTGTTAGTTTCTCGCTACAAGATGGGGAAGAGAAAGAGGCGGAGTTGAAGAAGTGGTATGAAGAAGAGCATGTCCCACTACTACAGAAGGTCCCTGGGTGGCGTAGGACAAGGAGATTTGAAACGAGTTATTTGGATTTGGAGAGCGGGCATAGGAAAGAGAAAGAGTTCCTGGCGCTGCATGAGTACGCGCCCGAGAACGGTTTGGGTGGTCCAGAGTTCCAGGCCGCGACTTCAACTGAGTGGTGCGACAAGATCTACAAAAACGTCGTCAAAGAGCGCAAGAGGAGGGTATACGATCTATACTATACTTTCGGGCCTGCGCAACGCGATCTCAAGAGTCTGGAGTCGAAAGACGCAGTGCAAGCAGAGGTTACAGAGGGCGCAGTGAAGACATACCCAGCGCATATCACACCCAACAAACGCGCAGCAATCGAGAGCTTCGTCACAACACCAGACGGCGTTTCGCTCCCTTATCGCCTCGAAGGCTCCTCTGACCCAAACGCCCCTCTGCTTGTCCTGTCGAACAGTATACTAGTTGATTATGGCATTTGGGACGACTTCGTAACGCAATTCCTCCGTGTCACCAACAACAAATACCGCGTTCTCCGCTACAACACTCGGGGTCGCTACACACTCCCTTCAAACTCTCTAGCACCAATCACTGTCCACACTCTTACCACAGACGTGATCACTCTTCTTGACGCGCTTCGCGTGAAGAAAGCGAGCATTGTCGGTGTCTCTCTCGGCGGTGCAACAGCCCTCAATGCAGGTCTGGAGCATCCTGACCGCATCGAAGCGTTTATCGGCTGCGACACAAATGCTTTCGCGCCTGCGTCCAACGCCACCGCATGGAACGACCGTGTCGCCATGTCTGAGAAGGAAAATCTCATATCCCCTACGACAGGCGAAGCCGTTGTTGGTGAGGAACTAGCAGAGATCACTACACGTCGCTGGTTCGTAAAAGAGTCCTATGCCGACCCCGCGCTGGCCGAGAAGGTCGCAAGGGTTAAGGAGTTTGTAAAGACAAATTCATTGTCAGGGTTTAGAGATAGTGTCAAGGCGCTGCATGAATATGACATTAGAAGTAAGATGACAGCATACAAGGGCAAGGGCGCATTCTTGGTGGGCGCGGGAGACGGCGTGCTGCCAAAGACTATGAAGGAAAATATGGCGGACAAGTTGGGTCAGGGGGTGGAGTTAAAGGTTGTCGAGAACGCGGGGCATCTACCCATGGTTGAGAAGCCGGAGGAGGTCGCGCAATTTGTGGCAGACTTCTTAGGATAGACATACGTTTTTCGTGTCTTCTCAATGTACATACAGAGTGGATGTAATGTTGATATGCCATGCTGAGCAAATGACTCGGTCGCGTCTCCTTCTTGGCATGACGCACCCCCACTGTCGGACCCCCGAGCCACATGCAATGATTTTCGTGGGGTTGTTGCCTCGACATTTCGCGTCACCTCTGTAGGCACCACGCATAACGCATCGCATCACACACCAGAACACAGCAAACAACAGTCCCCTCGTGCCACCGCCACGTCACTGCATATACCCCTCACCCACATCCTGGATCGCCTCCTTAGATTCCTCAAAATAGGACGAAAACACAAAGCCCACCGCCAGCAGGCGCAACAAGACAAGGCCTGGCGCAACGCAGAGAAGGGGCGCGGCCAGCCTGGTAAGGGACGAGGAAAGAGAGGCAAAATGGGCAGCGAAGAGAGCAAAGTGGTGGATAACAATGGGGAGCCACAGACGCTGAAAGCGCGGACGTTAGAGGCGCTGGCGCAATACGTAAGAGAGGGGAGAGCGAAGAAGATTGTTGTCATGGTAGGTCAACTGGCTTCTATTTGATAAAACTTCATGCTAATGATAACAAGACAGGCGCAGGAATAAGTACATCTGCCGGTATACCAGACTTCCGGTCACCCAAGACTGGTCTCTACGCAAACCTCGCACGGTTGAATCTACCATATGCAGAAGCAGTCTTCGACATTGGCTACTTCCGCAATAACCCCGAACCCTTCTACACCCTCGCACAAGAACTCTACCCGGGCAAGTACAGGCCGACCATTACACACTCCTTCATTGCGCTGTTGGAGAAGAAGGGTCTACTACTTAAGCTCTTCACACAGAACATAGACTGTCTCGAACGCGAGGCTGGCGTGTCTGACGACAAGATTATAGAAGCGCATGGGAGTTTCGCAAAGTACGCTTCCCCTGTTTTCACACTCGCGTATACAGAAGTAAACTAGGTGCTAACACCGCCCCCAGACAAAGCTGCATAGACTGCAAGTCGCCATACCCCGCCGACCGCATGCACGAAGCCATCTCCTCCAAAACTGTACCACGATGCGTAAATCCCACCTGCAACGGCCTCGTGAAACCCGAAATCGTCTTTTTTGGGGAACAACTCCCCGCCGCTTTCTTCGCAAATCACGATCGTCCCGCCGAAGCCGATCTCTGCATTGTAATGGGTACCTCGTTATCTGTACACCCTTTTGCAGCGCTCCCACAGATGTGCAGGGACGAGACGCCGCGGCTACTGATCAACTCCGAGAGAGTTGGGGGTATGGGGACCAGGACTGACGATGTTTTGTTGCTCGAGGACTGTGATGAAGGGGTCAAGAAATTGGCGGCGGCAATTGGATGGTCGGGAGAATTGGAGGCGTTGTGGGCGACTACAGCACGAGACGATGAGGCGCCAAAGGAAGAGAAAAAGAAGAGTAGGGATGAGATACTACAGGATGAGGTTGATAAGTTGACGAGGGAGGTTGACGAGAACCTGAAGTTGGGGGAACAGCAGAAAGCGTGGTTGGATAATCATATTGATAATAAGTTTGCGCGGATACAGGACGGTGTGGGTGAGAGTGAAGGAAGTGATGGGCTACAGCCTCCAAGTGCTGCGGAGTCGAAGATTCTGGCGCCGGTTTCGAGTCCTGGTGCGACGAAGACGGATCCTGGTGGAGGGCTGGGACATGTTTTTCCTTTTTTGAAGAAAGGGTCATTATAGATGTCTGGATATGTTCATATCACTTATATCTCGGAAACATGACTTTCGGTTTCGATATGGATATCATTCATGCTTTATAGTCATTCACATGATATATATACTCAGGGCAGTGATCTCGTCGCTTTGGGGTCTTTTTGAAAGACTGGCGGCATCGTGCAGGACATTTATGTGCAGTGTATATCGTACAGGCAACGTCTAAGACAGCCACGCTCCTACCGCACATAGGTTGGTCAGAGGTTCAATGTAATCCGTCCCATCATGGTGTGCGAGGATAGTTTACTTCCATACTCCTCAACAAAGGCGGCGAACCACCAATCTTCCCCCAAGATATTGAAGTGTTTCTGAACATGTCTCGGCTCCACCATCATATTGCGTCTGTTTCATTGAAGTTATACTTCGACCAGTTCGTAACTAAGTGTTGCTTCATTGTGTCTGATACTCTCTCTGGAACGTAGAATGCTTGTCGCTAGCCTTGTGGTCCGCGTATAACGCCTCAGTCATCGTTTTTTTGTAGCCGAAATCGTCGTAGCTCAGTCGTTGGACTGCTTTTGTACTTGATCTGGTATCTTCTCTCTAGCCCACAAACACATATCTCTCTCAGAGTTATGTTTTCGATCCAGAACATCACTCCTTTCTGCCTCTGGTTTTCTTGTTGTGTGCACGAGGCACTCTCATGAGGGCCATGATTAAAAGACCTTAAAGTGAATGGGTAGAGAGTGTAGATGAAGAAGGGATTGTTGAGAGACGCTGTGTGTCAGGCTTTATACACGTGCATAGTTCGTGTGCTCTGCTCGTCTTTTCATACCAATGCGGCATTCTTCTTCTTCTTTTGGAATCACAGCAAATTTCCAGCGCATACCATGGATTCGATTTCAAAAGCTTTGGAAACATAGACATGTCGCCGTCTGTTCGTGAATCCGAGTGCTGAGGCACGACGAGTTGGACATGACCAGGGTCTCTAAACATTTTGAGGATAAACAAGCTGCTCTCATCATAAATGAAAGGCAAGACAATTTGAAATTCATGCAAGATGGTATTGGAGGTGTTGTGTGGGGGAGGAAGCTTTTTATACACGACACTGATAAGCCAACGAGGATATCGCGAACAGCGACGATTTCTTTCAGAATGGATGGCATGCGGGAACATACCATAGTACATTTTGGTGTTTCAAGTATGACGTGGTTAGAGTTTCCAATGTCAGGTATAGACTGGGTTTTATATACGGCGTTGGGCGGAGAGTCATGAACGTGTGGTTTGGCCTTTGCATCGTCGATTCCATGGCACTTCGCTGGGGTTTTCTTAGGAAGACATACATATGATTGTTGATTGTTTCGCATACGAAGGGCCAGCCCGAAGACAGACATTGCAGTAGTATTGATGACTTTCGAGAGGAGGAGACTCATGGTGGATGATTGGCACTGAATTTGAGATTTCAGAGCGATTGGGGGGGATCGAGGGACCAGGATGATGAATGCTGTAGGCTTTATAACATCAAAGCTGCGACAACTATTGTAGTTGTTATCGTTCATGGAATTGTCGCTCTATCGGAGCACAAGCGAATCCATGGATGTCTAAAGCCAGGAAGGAAGACATATATCCCTTTGTCTTGTTTTTTTTGTAATTTTGACAGAGGCAGACAATCCTGATGTGAAAATTTCAACTTTTTTTTGGTATTCGAAAGCGAAGTTGAAGGATCAGTCTTCCAAATAGTGAAGACTTGTTCATTTTATAGTCCTTCCAAGGTCGACTGAGCACATTGGTGCATGGCAACGAGTGTGAGTCGATTTCATTCGAGATCTATGGAGAGTACCTCACATGACTTCCATGGGCATGTTATGCGTAACTTTCCTAACGAGATTGGTCGACCAAAGGAAGACATGTCCTAGTATGCGTTGGATTTAGGAAACACAGCGACTCATAGAGTAGCACAGCTATCATTTCGAGTGATAAGTAAAAGCCTGAGTATTAAGGAGGTAAGTTCGCAAGATGTTCGAAGGCTTTATAGACAGTCTCGGCTTCGACCATAGGTTGGTTTGTCGTCTTTTGCAGTAAAATTGTGCTGCCACTCTGATGAAGAAAAGTTCGATGGATCCGTCATGTCTCATGGCTCGACACAACCACTGGACAGTTATGCGTCTTTCCTGAAGACAGTTTCAAACAACATGAGTGATCCATTGTTCGAATTGAAGCAAAGGTGTCTTCATGGGGACGCATTTGGGCTGTTTCTGAGGTATACGTGACTGAAGAGTGTGAGTAAGAGCTTTCACGTGCACCGGCGCAGCGATTATTTATACGCTGACGCTCTCCTTCGCATCTCATAGCCTCAGTGTTTCGAAACAGACGTGCCTCCTGGCCTGGTGAGATCAGAGGAGTGACATGTAGCAGGGCATACTGTCTTCAACTTACGGCACCAACTACAATGGTTAGTATGCATGAGGCATGATAAGCATAAGGTCGTCGATCTGAATAGTTGAGGTCTAGAACTTTGCACGAGAAGAGCCGAGAACTCATCGTCTCCCGGATTCTAGAATTTCAATATGCTCTGGTAGAATATATCGAATCAGTACCATGGTTCAATGGCTCTTGTCGCAAATTCGATCTCAGAAGACGGCTCTGAAGTAGTACTCGGCGCATTACCACGTTGATCCACACTAAGTCTTTCAGTATGATGCGCGACACTGTTACAGCGGTCATGCCGCACATTTATCTCGGTCGTCTTTTGGATATGTCTTGCTTCCACAATCTGCTCAAAGGTGTGTCGTTTTGTTGATAGCCGACTTGGCTGGCCTACCTTTAGATCCGACCCACCACGCAATAATACACCGCTAGGTTTTGAAGAAATGTGAATGTCGTAGCTTTCCATGTTTCGCGACCCTTTCACGGAGTCGCGGAGCTGAAAGAGAATGGCGAATTCGATCTTCAGTTTGACGCTGTATCCAAAGCCTTTGAAGCTACACCAGAGTCCCCAGAAAGCCATGTACTCAAGTGTGACAGTACAGATATCGATGCAGATGATCGCGACGTTTGCTAGGAAAAGAAGCTTGATGCGTCGACGGTTTCCTTTGCGCTGCACGCTTTCGCTGAATCGAAGGATGCGGACTGCCGAGATGAGATAAACGATGGAAATTATCATCTCTTGCGTGGTGAGGATTGCGACGGCAATCTTCTCCATGATCTCAAAGGGTTTGTATGTCGGATCGGTCGCGTTGTTTTTCACTGCCTTCGAGGCTGAGTTAGAGACGTTCTGATGGGACAACTGAAACCAACATACCAGCAGTGAGAAGACGAACTGCGGACCATGCATTGACACGCCGTTAATAACGATCATGTACAAGATAATTCGTAAATGCCATTCATTTCGGCAGACGAGATGAAGACGAGACCACAACACCAACGACTGTCCAGTGACCATTGCACTCCATCCAATCCCTACGCAAGCAATAATACCATGAGCATTAAGATGTGTCGAAAAGATCATGAGGAAGACGTTGATTTGGTATATCAATACACCAAAGGTGGCCGTTACAAGACAGTAAAAGTATTTGCCACTCCATATCTTGAAGGTCAGGAAGATAGTGCAAAGTAATTCAGCTCCGTTGAACCTGCTCATTTTAGCCTTCGAATTGGTATCTTGTCATCTGCACTTTTACCATGCCATACCAGTCAAAGCCACGAATGTGACTACCTCAAGTGTGGAGCCCAAGGGGCCTATGGCTAGACTGCCGTTGATGAAAGCCATGAGTGTAGTCCTTGCCGGCCGGGCCTACGTGAGCCCCGGAGTTTCGTACTTTAAGAGCTTTTCGAGTTGTGTCTGACTCAGGGCTGTTAAAACCACTCAGGTGATGATGCGTGGGGTGAATACCAAGCTTGCTCCACTGACCGTGCCATAGCTGCGAATAAGGCTTATACAATCTGACGTGATCCCTGGATTGAAGCTGGATGTCGCGAGACCGCAAGTTGCAACATGATATATGGTAGGTAACTCGGCAAGATTCGAAGCCACAATCGCTACCTAGCTCCACCTGCAACCACGCGATTCCACCGTAGCCCAAATCTCAGAACAGAACATCGATGTGACCTGGTATTGACGACGGCTGAGCAACCTGAGATAGATCCGCGGACGGCGAGGGACATGAACCGCCTTGGCAGATCCTTCGTCGGGACGGGTCTCCCGAGCTGCAGATATCCACACTCTTTGTTGTGTCCCTGGTCGAGTGGCGTCGAATCAGCGCCATGGTCCAAAATACTTCGCGGATTTGAACCTGGTCCTTGGCCGCATGGATGACTGTACCTCGAGTGGGTAACCTCTACTGTGCGTGTACGTGGGGTAGCTGCCAGTCAAGCAAGCTTGTAAAACTTGCTTATTCTACTTGTGGAGTTGAAATTCTGGTGCTGACGAGATTGGCAGCTACCGGGGGCGGGCGACGCGCACTTCCTCAATTGTGCTCCAGATGCCTCTCCCCTAGGCGGCCAACTTATCTTTCCTATTGTTCAGAAACCCGACACCGTGGTTTTACGACTCCTATGTTCATGCACTGTCTGTTGGCTTGGCTAACATGCCTTTTGCCCAGTACTATTGCCCTCCAGCAGGATGATCTTAGACTGGTGGTATCTTCTTTAGCACCGCGGTTGACCAAGGGAGCAACCGTGACCTTCCCATGGGATGCGCGCTGGGATGAACTGCAGGTCCGTGGCTCTTCTCCACGAGTCTCGCCCAGTTACAGCGTGGTGATTGAAGTGGCGTCGGAGAGCGATGTGCAGGCTACAGTATTCACGGCCAATCATTTCAACATACCCTTCCTGGCTGTCTCAGGTACACATGGGTGGACCCGTACGCTAGATAGGCTACCATATGGTATCCAAATCAACTTGCGGCGGCTGAACACTACCACGCTCAGTCGTGACGGGAAGACCGCGAATGTTGGAGGTGGGACACTTCAGTATGAGATCACGCGCTCACTATTTGCGAAGGGGAAATACGCTGGTAAGATCAAGTTTGACGCAGCATAACAACTGTCTTTAAGCTAGGCTGACACCGTTGCTCTAGTCACTGGACTCGCTGAATGTGTTTCTGTCGCAGGACCCTTGCTCGGAGGCGGCCATAGTCTGCTCCAAGGACAGCATGGTTTCTCTCTAGATAACCTAGTGTCTGCCCGTGTTGTTTTATCCAATGGAACACTTGTCGATACTTCAAGAACGAGGAATGCAGATTTGTTTTGGGCTTTACGAGGTGCTGGGCACAATTTTGGGATCTTGACGAGCTTAGAGGTCAAGACATATGATGTGCCTAGCACATGGACCGTCAATTCGTTCGTCTTCACGACCGAAAAGATCGAAGCACTCTTCAGTCTAATCAACGCATTTGAGAACCCTGGCAGTAAGAGACCGGCGCAACTCGCGCTGACTGGAGTATTCGCTCGTATCCCAGCTGTCGATGCTAAGAATGTAAGTCAATCTCAGCATATCTCACAGCGCACAGACTTAAATTTCTAAAGCCAGTGGTGGCATATAACGTCGCATACGAAGGCACCGAAGAAGGCGCAGAGCCATATGCCGCTCTCTTCAAAGCGCTGGGACCAGTGTCCACGACAGTCACCACCAATGTCAACTATGTCGAGCTATACACGGTAACCGGCAATAACCTCGAAAGCCAAGCGTGTGTTCGAAGTCATAACATTGTCGGCGCTGGGACATCCCTACCTGCCTGGGACCTTGAAGGCGTTCGCGAAGCTTTCACAATCTTTGGCAATATCACCGCTGATTCCCGTTTCGCGAGCTCGATCACACTTCTCGAAAACTACGGCATGCAGGCTGTCCGGGCCGTCGATTTCGAATCCACCGCTCTCGCAGTGGAAGAACGCCAATACCCCGTGCTTGCGAGCCCGGTATTATGGTGGGATGGCGATGACGCGCAGACAACGACCGATGCTTACGCGTATGTGAGTGCGATGCGCAATGCACTTTACCGAGGCGTTGATTCTGGGGATGGAAAAAGACATTGCTATGTCAACTATGCGAATGGAGAAGAAAAGAAGCGCGAAATGTACGGATATGACGCAAGGTTGGATAGTTTAACGAAGTTGAAGAAAACTTGGGATCCCCTGAATAGGTTTGGTTTCTACAATCCTATAGTATAGCTAATAAATCTGAAAATCTTCGGAGCTAAGCAATGCATGTCTAAGTTCCTGTCGAAAGATCATGAGGGGTACCGGGCAATAGGATTCGCCAACCTCGGATTGAGTACCTACTTAAGCGTGGACCAGACACAACACCATGAGTGGTCGAACATGGACTCTGAGAACATGGAAAGACAGATTATCACAATCGTATGAAGGTATACAGAATGTAGAGAGCAGAAGGTGTTCGCGAAAAAACACGATGCATTACTACAAAGAAAGCATCTATGAAGCAACTACACTGTGGTATACGCGAACCAGTCAATCGAACTCTGGCTCCACACTGCCTCCTGGATCCTCTCTCGGACCCTTCTCTTCTGCTGGGAACAGCTTCCCCATCTCCTCCTCCAGCACCCTCAGGGCATCCTCGGTCAGCAAACTGCCCTGCCCCTGCACTTCACCCATCACCCGGGAGCCCACACCCTCCTCCTCGGCCTCCTCCCACCCCCCATACACCAGCGGGGAGGTTTCCGCAGCAGCATGAAGCTGCTGCACCCCCATCCGCTCACCCCCCTCCACCTCCACCCCCAACAACTCCCTCTCCTCACCCCCCACCTTCCACACCCTCACCTCTCCGTTCACCCCCTGCTCCAAATCCTCCACCGAGCACCTACTGACCGTGACCGTGAGATGAGCATGAAGTTGCTCTCTCATCTCACGATCCGAAGCCAACACCTCCTTCCCAAACGACCCCCTTTCCACACAACTCTCACCCACGCCCACCAACTCGCCCTCAGGCAGCATCCACAGACGCGCCAGTCTCTCGGACTCACTGCACACAATGTGCAATTTCTGCACCGCTGGCAGCGCATCTCCCAAGACAGCGTGCAACTCTGTCCATGTGATGGCCAGAGCGGCCATGCGCGAAGGCGAAACGACGAGCTGGAGGATGCTGTCTTCTGGGTGCAAGAAGATGTCTTGCCAGTCGTCTTGTGTCCAGAGGGGGAAGCTGGAGAGGCCCCAGGATTTGGCGACGGTGCGGGAGGAGCGGGTGGTGGTGAGGGGAGAGGGGGCAGGCGAAACGGCGGTGATCTCGAACTCGTCTTCGAGGAGGTGGATGGTGGTGGTGGTGGGTTTGGAGAGGGAGAAGATCTGTTCTTGGATCTCTGTCGGGAGGCGGGAGAAGTGGTGGAAGGAAGACATGTTGATGTGATGTGATGTGTTGGTATGTGATGTGATTTGGATACTACTTTGTAGTAGTAGTAGTAGTAGTAGTAGTAGTAGTAGAGTATAGTGATGTGTGATGAGTTGTTGTGGGCCAAAGAAGAAAAGGAGGGAGGGACAGGAATCGCTCATACTTATTGGGCGAGGAAAGTTCACACTAGTAATAATTATCAGAGTATATTCAGGTACATCTTGCTATTGTCTACAATATTCACAATTGTAATGTGGTACCATAGTGTTAAGCCTATTGTTTCATGCATGTGCACGGGCCTATTCGATGAATACTGTACCGAAGTCCACAATACCTACCACCTACCTCTACGCTATAATGTTAGCAATTCAGTAAACATCTGCTCCACCCCGCCTACCACGGAGCTAAGCTCGCAGTAGTGTCAGAATATACTGTGACTACAACCACGAACCACTATTCAACCCACCAATCAGCAGTGGCCAGCGCTGCATCCGTCATAGTATCCATGATCTCACGACCTCCACCATAAGATCGTGGCCAATGGAACCAGAAGGAAAGCGAGGTGAATCGTGGTATGCACAGCTGTAGGGCAAAGACAATGGTCTCTTGAGGCATCCACACCACATGTACCATATGCACATTGACATTGTGGGGCCGCTAGCCAGCCGTTTCAGAAAACGGTTTGTTCTGATAGTGAGGGCCGATCGAGTGAAATATGGAATATGTAAACACACTTGGCATATGGCAAGTGGACAGATATGGGGAAATGCGGAGCGTGACGAAGTAGAGCATGACTGGGGAAGTGGTAATCGGAAGCGCGGAACACTGGGCGTCGCAACGACGTAATGGAGCTGCGTCTTGAACGAAAACCGTGTGAGCGGCCTGCGTGCGATCACGAGGGAGTTGTCAAACTACACAGGTGGGACGGGAGTATAGATCCGGTGCACATAGATCGTGATGGCTGGTCTTATGGCGTTGACGGTTGGGGTGACTTTGCGAGTTCCGCGGGAGAGTGACAAAGCATGCATAGATGGAATTTGTTATCAGATGCCAATTATTAGCTTAGGATTTTTTTGTGGTTCGACAGCCCCGGCCCTGAGTGGACTACCGTGGGACTGCGCGCCGCACACCATGGTGGCCTGAGAGGGTCTCTGCTCTGGGCTTATCACAGTAAGCTTTGTCGCAAAGGGATGCGCGTCGGCGGAAAGGAGAGTCTTGCGCAAGGAACCGGCAGAGACACATGTTACTGTCAGGCGATCGTACAGCCTGCGAAGGTTTGAGTACCGAGAGCAGCGGCTGAAGATGGAGGCGGTGGTGGATATAGTCTCAGTCGGGTAAAGCAGGACTTCAGAGGCAACGGGCTCCGCCATCGGGGTCGCTTTGCAAGCATGCAAGCGTCATCTCTGGCAGCTGCACTCGCCCACCGAGCTCAACGCCTGATACTTTGGCCAGAAGGGGGCAATTGATCTCTCAGCCACCGCAGAAGGCGGTTTTTGGATCGGCAAAGACTGCGGCCCACACAGCGCCCAGACCTACCGTGCATTCAGGGAACCGTCACCACCACTTGGCCGTCTTCCCTCCACATAGAATCCCAAGGGCCCTCTCTCTCTCACACACACCCGTCCACCAGACCCGACCACCCACCATTCACCATTCCGCCAATATACGTGCACCGCTTCACCGCGATCAGGCGGCTGTCCCTCGTTGCGCCACGGCCACTGTCGCACCAGAGTTCCCGAGGTACGTGTGAGGCGCCCCCGGCTTATCAGATGGAGGGGAGATTTTTATCAGATGGGGCAGCCATATCAGATCGAGGGCCACGGTGACGTGCACAGTCAGACACAGTCACCGCACTCCAGCACGGCACTGCCCATGATAGATGAGCACCGAGTGGACTCCTGCTAACCATGATCCGCGCTAGCAGTCGTCCCCTTTGTCGCGTCTTCGCAAGACCAGAGCCGACTTGTCCTCGGCCACCCTTCACCACCACCCCCCACACGTCGCTCCATGGCCTCGACCGCGCATACCATGGCCCACCACGTGCCCACGACGGCGACGTCGCACCCCAATGACCCGATTCCCTCGGAGCCTCGCGAGATACCCCAACTCACGCTGCGGCCGTCGCAGTCGCAGCCCGAGCCGACATCGCCCAAGTCGTCGGGTGAGTCCGTCTTGTGGAGCACAAACAGCAGCGATGACTCCGAGGCGCCCATGACGCCTACCACCGAGCCTGACCAGGCTGTGGACGAGGTGGTCGACAAGCTGCAAGATCTCCCTACCGCTGCAGTCAATTTCTCGGGCCAGGCCCGACCGAGACGCGCCTCAACGACTCTCATCTCAGACAGCCCAACCGAAATCAGACGGATACTGGGCGATGGGGAGACGGCCACAAAGCTCATTAGCCAATGCTGCGGTGGTGGCTGCTGTCTGCTCAAGACACTTGCGCCAGACACAACATCGGCCAACTTTGTGCCAGTTGTCGTGCCTGACAATCAGGCGTACAGAAGCCTCAATCTCAAATTGGGCCCACTGGCACTCGACAGCGAGCTCACCGACACCACGCCGCTACCAAATGTACACCTGTCGTTCGAGCCTCTCCCATCCAAAGACATCAAGCATGTCTCTGAGGTGCACAAGACGCCGCCCAAGTTTGTCCAGCCACATCCACCTTACGAGGTCTACTCAGCACCGCTGTACCACGCCCGCGAATTGACCAAGCCGGGGGCGGAGAAGAGGACGATCCACTTTGACATTGATGTCACCGACTATCCTGATGAGGGTGGTGTTGACTTCAAGGTTGGTGGTGCCATTGGCATCTGTCCGCCCAATTCCCAGGAGATGGTCGACGAACTCTTTGACATCCTCTGCGTCCCGAAATTCGTCCGCGACAAGCCAGTTGTTCTCAAGACACAGACTGGTCGATGGCCAACTATTTGGGGCGAAGATCAAGCGCGCGAGCTCATCACAACTCGCCGCGAACTATTGACTTGGTGCGCAGACATCCAGTCCCACCCGCCAACCAAGAATCTCCTTCGCCTCATGGCCGAATACGCCGACGCACCGAACGAGAAGAAGATTCTGACATATTTGTGCTCTGCCCAGGGCCAAGCAGCCTTCTGCGACCTCCGCACAACATCCCACTTCACCGTCTCCCAGATGCTCACGGCATTTCCTTCCTCCAAGCCACCGTTACACGCCCTCCTCGCCGTGCTCACCCAACTCATGCCACGCTTCTACTCCCTATCCAACGACCCGCACATCTCCTCCGCTCGACCCGGTCTCCCCGGCAACCGCCGCCTCATCGAAATGGCCGTTACCATTCACGAAACACCCGACTGGCACGCCGAAGGCGCCACGCGCACCGGTGTCGGCAGCGGCTTCATGGAACGCATGGCCCACGCCTTCATCAACGCTGAGAAGCAAGGCATCGACCCCCGCTCCACCCTCGATCTACGCGTCCCCATGTTCCGTGGCTTAATGGCCAACCCGCTATCCAAGCAATTCGGCGGCGAAGGACCCATGGTACTCATCGGTGCTGGTGTCGGTATGGCGCCGTTTCGCGGCTTCATCCTCAACAGACTGAAGAACGCAAACTGCGCTAACAAAATCTGGTTGATCCAGGGAGTTCGCGATTCCATGCTCGATGAACTTTACAGCGGGGAACTAGGCGATCATGAACGCGAGATCAAGAAGGTGGTGCAGAGTCGCAAGGTCAAAGCAGGCGAGAACAATGAAGTCAAGTATGTTCAAGATGAGGTCCGTGTGCAAGCGGATATCGTCTGGTTCGTCATCAATGCGCTAGACGGCAGGATCTTCGTGTGCGGATCTAGTAAAGGAATGGGCGAGGGAGTAGAGGAGAGTCTGATTGATGTAGCCATGACCAAAGGGCGGTTGAGCGAGAGTCAAGCTAAGGAATTCTGGGCGAGGAAGAGGGAGGATGGACAATACATTGCTGTAAGTTTGTTTGAGAAAAAAATGTATGTCTTTTTTTACTGGGTAGTTTTACTAACAAGAGGTTACAGGAAACATGGTAAGACTTTACACATCACCCGGCCCCATTTTGGTCCAATCCACACAATTGTATATATTCTGGATTCCTGGTCCACGTCCAAGAAAAAAAAAGTGTACAGATTCGTACAACTCTCATCATTATACTACATACACATCACCATGGCGTTTTGAATCCAGAGAGAGAGGAAGATGGGCTTGTCACTAGACGGAAAATCAAGGGCGGCTGTCTGAATTTATCCATTGCCATTTTTTCTTTGCCGTTTCGCTTGGCGCGAACAAATCTCTTGAGTACACTTTTTTCTCTCCTGGTACCGGGTGGCTGTCTGTTTATTGCCGGTAGATTTTGTATGCTTTGCATGGCGTTAATTTTTATTTTTTGGGGGGGCGGAGGGATATTTGCGGTTCATTGTTGATTTGAAATGTGGGTGATTTGTGTAGATTAGTGGGTTACTGGGAGATATTGAGTGAAGGTGTATTGCATTGTTTGATACATTCTTAAATCTACTCGTTTCTTGTCATTTGGACAGTCGCTCGAGCTGTGAAGTGACAAAAAGGAGAGCTAGAAAAACTACATCACTGGAAGAATGGAAAAACATACATCATATGGGCATACGGTAAGGTTTGAAGAAGAAAAATCCTCATTTGCTTTCCCAAACGTGTTTGATTACCAGCCAACGTCTGCTCTCCCTCCGCTTGCCTTGCCTAAAGAGGCAGACCCAGTCATCTATCTATCTATATGTACACACATTCCATCCCATCCCTGACCTTTCCCCCACACACCACCATATCTGCCCTCATATGTACGTACGCTCAATTACAACAAGAGAGTCATTAGCATCATGCCTTCATCCAAGAATCTGCCCCTATTACAACAAAACAATTGAAAAATCGAGGGAAACGCTATATTACTTTTGCCAATCATAAAAAGGCCCCGCTCTTAGTGCCACTCTTTTCATATTCTGAGTCGTCTCTCGGGCTAGACTCGTCTGTTCCTACTCTGCGCACACCTTGTCGCAGGGGCGATGAGGCTCGCTCTGGTGACGATATGGCAGGCGGTAATGTAACGCGCTCGGGTGAGTATCCGGGACTCGAGCTACGAGGCATGCCCCAGTCATCCGAGTAGCCGGGGGGTTCCATTTCATCATCTACGCGACTTTGTACGGGGAGGAGATTTGTTGAGTCACCTTTCACGAGACCCAGTCGTTCCTCCTCGGTGGCGACGGCCTTGCTATCTCGACTTGCTCTGTGACTGTGTCTGCTGCTGGTTGGTCTTCTGCTGCCCTCGCCTGTTGAATCTGAGCGGTTACGGGAGAAGACGTTCTGGAAAGAGAACTGTCGCTTGGCCATATGTACGGGAGGTTTCGGTGGGTGAAGGGATGAGGCAGGGGACGCCTGGCGCTCTTGCTGATGTGCTGGTTCGGGCAGATCAAATTGTATGTGGGAGTCGATGATAGGCTTGTAGGAAGTATCTTGCACCATATTTTGCTTGAACGATTGGGAGTCCGACTCGCGATCTGATGCTCCATCGGTGGGTATCGGTGGTAAAGTCTTCATGCCCACGCCGTGAGTGCCGGGTGCGTGCGCGCTGCCACGACTACTGGTCGACTTGCCGCGAGATCGCAACCGCTGGAAGAAGCCAGGGTGGAAGCTATCGTTATCATCATCCGATTCGTAGGTAGGGAATTGGGACATGCCCAGGGGTGGGTGAATCGTCTTTGTGCGCACGACGGTGCCAGTACGCGTAGGTGGCCGATTGGGGTCCAAGACCGTCTTTCGCCGTCGCAGTCCATCAAATTCGACTTGCTCGCCTTCGCCAATGACCTCCATGTGCTCTTCTTGGATTCTCTTGGCTTCGGAGAGTTCCTTGTGGGATCTGGCCTTCGACAGGGATCGCAGGATGGCGGCACCACCACGCAGTGTGTCAGCACGTGGCTCGTATTCGGGCTCTTCTACCTCGCCCACGGTTCGTATCTGATCAAGGTCTCCCTTGAACACAGCCGTATCAGGAACGTCCTTTGCAGATTTGGAGAGTTGTAACAGGACGACTCCCGAACAGATCTGGAAGAAGCCCATGATGACAGTAACGATCTGCAGTGGAGTGCCCTTGAAACCTTGGAAGAGAACAGCAGAGGTGACAATTGTCGCAGAGGTAAAGAAGACATAGTAGGTAGGTGTAACCAAGGCGGCATTGAACAGATTCAAGGCTTTCTGGACAAGGCTTAGCATTCTCCACATTAGGTGATAGGCGAGTATAATAGACTTACATTGAGAAAGATGATCTCAGTGAGCAGCGTGGCTACTACGAATACGAGAAGGACGTAGAGGAACCACTCCTTGAACTGACCGCCATATGTTCCGGAGGCCTGTGCTACAATGGCTGCACCCAGCCCCTGAGTGGCCACGACACTGAGACCTCCGATAAGACTACAAATGGTAATGTAGACCATCATGGTTTTCTTGCCGTACTTGGGGCCAAGATAAAAAGCGATTCCCGCACAAGCAATTATTATAACACCCGCATAGCTGAGGAAACCAGGAGCAATCACCCACTTCTTCATATCCTGGATGCGCGCAACCGAAGACTGCTCTGGCGCATTCACAGCAATGACAACGGATCCAATGATGCAATTGAAACATCCCACTTTTCCAACAAAGCTTAAACGCTCCTTGAGGAAGATGGTCGACAGTATAGCGCAGATGACGACTGACAAGGCTCCCATGGGGGTGACGAGAATGGCATCGGTAAAAGCATAGGCGACCAGATTGCAGATCTCTCCGACGATCATGAGGGTCATGCCTAGCCACCACCAAGCGTTCTTGAGGTATCCGTAGCCTTCTCCTGCCTCCTCGTTGTATTTCTTGTTCGCTTGCAGCAGGCCATGCTTCTTGATGACGAAGGATGATCCGATGAAGACTCCCGATGCAATGGCCAATACCAGACCAATAATCTTGTATGACGCGGGGCGAGTTCCAGTGTCTCCACCCATGCCACCCGCCCGGTGGTGGAGGTGGTGGGCAGTGGCCAAGAGGTGTGCGGTCGAGTCCATGGTCGAGTGTGGGGGGGGGGGGGCCGTTCAGTGCAGGCGCACCGCCAACTCGACTTTGAGAGGGTGTTGAAGGGGAAGAGGTAGGTTATCGGCGTGGAAACATGGGCGAAGATGGATCCTAGGGCTCAGCTGGGGAAGCACACGAGGCTGCGCGAGGGTGGCGGATTGCTGGCGGAGAAGTGGACGGTTTAGGAAGTCTGTTTAGACAGGGTAGAGCAGGGTCGGTGCGGCGGATGCGGAGATGAGGATGGAGGCAGGATCCAAGTCGCAGAACAACACCACGCAGATTGGACTGCGGGCGACGACTATGGTCGAGAGGGCGTCGCTGGCTTGGTCGTGTCGCGGAAGGCGCAGTCGGGAAGAGTGGAGCTGCAGGTGCGTAATCGTGGTGCTGCACGGCGCGAGTCTAGATGGCCGGCTGATTGGCGCCCGCTGCCCTGTTGGGGGTGGGTGGGTGGGTGGTGTTTACGCAGCGCCGTCGGTGGGTGCGCCGGTGCGCCGGCGTGCTGTGGATGATACAGTAGAAGCCTGCAACCAACGCCGAGCGGGATGCTCCTCTGATGGCCCGCGTGGGATCTATGGCTCCTCCAAACACAAGGGCAAGAGACTGGTACGTTGCAAAGAGTCTCCGGCAGGTGGCTCGGATCGCAGTGGAAGACGGTGTTTCAGCGCGCGCGCCGTCAACAGGCGCCTGGCCCCAACACTCGTCCGCTGGCTGCAGGGGGCAACCGCCCCGGGCAGCGGGAGCAGGCCGCACGCTGGACGCTGGAGTGGAGCAGCGTCAGCCAAGCGGCGGGCGCGGGAGTGACAGCGCGCGCCCAACATAGCGCATCAACACCACGCCCACCCCTCGCCAGCGAGCGAACCACCACGGCCGCCACTGCACGCCCGCGCCACAGCATGGTCGAGCATGGCGCCCTCGCTCCCCGCGACATCTTCGCCGCCACCTCGGTCGCCGAGATCCACGCCGCCCTCGACCAGCTGCACGAGCACGAGGCCACGGTCACGCTGCGCCTGAACGCCCTCGTCGCCTCCCAAAAGGACCTCTCCCGCGAACTCGGCCGCCTCGACCTGCTCCGCGCCCACCTCGGCACCCAGGCCGTCAACACGCGCGCAATCAGCAATGGCATGCTCTCCGCCGCCGCCTCGACGGCGAACCGCATCTCGGGTGCCGTCAAGCGGCTGGACCAGGAGCAGACCAATGTCAAGGCCACTCTTGAGGTAGTCGAGCAGGTCGCCGAGCTCAAGGCCTGTGTGCTCGGAGTCCATGGTTCCATGGGAGCGCCGCAGGACTGGGAAACCGCTGCGGGGTACCTCAGCCGTGCCTCCAAGATACCAGCAGATGTCATCAACGGCAGCTTCGCAGAGGAAATCGTCCCCACAGCAGAAGTCCCAGACCCGCCCCGAGTGACCCTCGACGCCGCAGCCGAGTCCCTGTGTGGCCTGTTCCTCCGCGAATTCGACAGAGCCGCCAAAGAGGGAGACGGCTCCAAAGTCACGCGTTTCTTCAAGCTGTTCCCCTTGATTGGCCGAACAGATGTAGGACTGGACGCCTATGGAAGATATGTGTGCCAGGGTGTTGCATCGCGGGCACGGACAAACTTCAACGCCGCTGCACCAGCCCAACGCAACGAGGGCTTCTTCTACGGCAATACCATCACCAAACTGTTCGAGCATATCGCTCAGATCGTCGATGGCCACGAGCCGCTGGTGGAGCGCCACTATGGGCCAGGCATGATGCAAAAGGTCATCGAGCGATTGCAGATCGAAGCCGACGTTCAAGGTGGCATCGTACTCGACACCTGGCGTGAAGAGCGCAACATTGATCGCAAGTTGACTGAGATCAAATCATACGCCTTTTCGTTTCTGGTCCGAAGCTTCCTTCCCGCTCAGAAACCTGCCGCTGGTACGCCTCGATCGAGCTCTCCGGCCAATGGCGTTCCACGTTCAAGCGAAGATGAAGGTGTCAACATGAAGGAGGTGGATGGCTTACTGGGAGAGAGTGCGCTGATTCTCGGTCGATACGCCCTCTACTCGCGCTTTCTCTCGGACAAGTGTGCGGTAAGTCACTCAATGTCTACAATCATAGCATGTACTCATTCTTGCAGCCATTCGAACCTGAAGATCGTGTCGACCACGGCTTGGTGATGCCCCACTTCCTGGCAACCAGCAATCTACACAAAAAGGTGACAAGCCATCTCATCGAACCTGTCAACGTCATGACAACATTCTTCTTCAGACGGTCCGTCGAGAAGGCCTTCCAGCTTGATGAGGCACCCTCCGACCTCACGCTGAACCCCACAAAGCCACTTGGATCGAATCCGCCGTTCATTACTTCCGCTGTTGACGATGTCATGTACATTGTCAATCAGGTGCTTCAACGTACGCTGGCAACATCTCAGCGTGCAATCGTCTCTAGCGTTGTGCCAACTGTTAGTCTGATACTGGGTTCAGACTTCATCGGTATGATCCAACGAAAAATGCGGGATGAGAGTTATCCAAAGCCTGTTATCCAAGGTGGGCTTCCTCCCGAGGACAAGGTCATTGCCTTCTTAGTCCTGATCAATAACCTTGATGTTGCGAATGACTATATCAAGCGAATTGTTCAGCAACAGCTTGGCAATTCGACAGAAGGTAGCAATGGCCATCCATTACCAAAGTCACCACTGCACGACCTCTTTCCTTTTGGTCACGATGCCACATTCGTCGAGAACACGCTGAAAGCCATGGAGAAGTCGTTTGCATCTAAGAGTGGCGATCTCCTCAATGACGGTATCACTGTTCTGTTCAGTAACGTCCTGAAGCCTCGCATCAAGCCGATTCTGGCAGAGGCCTTTCGTGACGTGGACTATGCACCGGAAGAAGACGATGATCTCGATGAGGACCAGGAAGAAGAAGACGCTGATCTTGTAAAGTCACGCTTCGACCGCGGGTGGGGCGTGGTGATTCGCCCCATCAAGCGCATACTGACTTCTGCAAACTTCGATCGCCTGCTCACTCTCGCGCTGAACTACCTCGCCTCTGCATTAGACCGCCGTATCAGAAGCTATTACGGCAGGGTCAACGAGCTGGGAGCCGTGAGGCTTGAGCGCGATATCGCGGGCATCGTTACGGCAGCCGTTGCTGGCGGCAAATACGGTCTCCGTGATGCTTTCACGAAGTGTACGCAAATGACGCTCATTATGAACATGGAAGACGATGAATGGGACGAGGTTGCCGATGACACTTCAGGCGAGTCGGACATTACGTGGGTCATGGATGCCGAGGAGCGGAAGCGCGTTCGAGCTATCGTGAAGGGGGGATAATCTGGAATGCCTTGGCTACAATATAGCCAAATGAAATAAATGCGGAGACAAACTTCCGCCGAAGCCAACGCAAACCGAGTTACCAACAATGATCCCTTGCAGTGCTCTTTGTGTATGCCATGTCTGGTACTACAGTCGACCTTTCTATTTGCATATGATGCCCACTTTTCGTACTGGCATGCCGCGCCTGCCGAGCTCCACATCGTGACCTCTGAGTCGAGGCGAGAAAGCTTGGCCTGGACAGCTTTCAATTGAGATCCTGCTGCATGTGACCATCACTCTCTTGCAATTCTCACATTCCTTTTGTCCCTCTTAGCGTGCGCTTCGTGTTGGATTTTGCGTCCTGCTGATGCATTGATACGTACTTCTACTAGACAAGTCTACCACCAAGGATGCGACTTTTATATCTTAACCCCTGTTTCTTGCTTATTCCTGCATCCTTCGCTCAATGTCCTATCTATTCCAACTATGCTGCGCAAAAACATGAGCCTTTCACCAAAGGAAACTTGAGTTTATCATACGCACGACCTATAGTGCCATGTCGGACATTCATCTCCCAAGAAGTGGAAGACACCATCGAACGCCTGCGCCACGTAATCACTGATCCTGATCTCTTTCGCGTCTTCGAGAACAGCTGGCCGAGCACGTTAGATACGACGATTGCATGGCAAGGCTATTCGAACGACACAAGTGACGGAAGTGGCACTGGAGACCAAGCAAATAGAAAAGATGAACTCACGTTTGTAATCACGGGAGATATCGAAGCCATGTGGCTACGAGACAGTGCAAACCAACTGCAGGCCTATATCTCCATGCTCAAGCCTTCCGAGAGCCAGCATAGTCTTGCAAGCCTCTTCCGCGGAGCCATCAACCTACAAGCTCGCTATATCCTGGAAAGCCCCTTTTGCAACGCCTTTCAAGCTCCCGTTGAGAGTGGCATTGTGCGCAAAAGTAGTCTCAACAGCGATCAAATCACGCCAGCCTTCGACTACATGAGCGTCTTCTCTTGTCAATGGGAGCTCGATAGCCTAGCCTCATTCTTGCAACTCTCAGCCGACTACGCAACCGCAACCAAAGACTATGAGTTCTTCAAACAACCCAGCAACTGGACCAAAGCCGTGGAGAAAGTCTTGACAACCGCAGAAAGCATGATGATGGACTCCTACACCCCTGATGGCGCATGGCAGCACACACCCTACACCTACTGCGCCCCGTACGGGGGAACCCCAATCAACAACTGCAACGGCAGCCCCCACAAAGGCAACATCGGCCTGATACGCAGTTTCCACCGCCCAAGCGACGACGCATGTACATTCCAATATCTAATCCCCTCAAACATGATGTTCAGCTCCGCCCTCAACACCTCCTCCCTCATCATGTCCGCCATCTCCTTCCCAACCGACCCCCTCACAACCCGCATGTCCTCCTTAAGCACAACTTTAAACCGCGGCATCGAAGCCCACGGCATCGTCTCTGACCCCAAATACGGCAAAATCTACGCCTACGAAGTCGACGGCTACGGCAGCGCAAATGTAATGGATGACCCGAATATCCCTTCTTTACTCTCCGCCCCGTTTTTAAAATACACAACGCTTCATGATCCCATCTACGCAAACACACGTCGCAAAATTCTGTCCCGAGATAATCCGTACTTCTCACAGGGTCCTGTGATATCGGGCGTGGGGTCGCCGCATACACTACCTGGTCGCGCGTGGCCCATGGCGCTCATCATGGCTATTCTGACGAGCGAGGACGATGATGAGATTTTAGCGCTGTTGGGCATGTTGGTGGGGAGTACGGATGAGCTGGGGGTCATGCATGAGAGTGTTGATTCGAGGGATGCGGGGGTATGGAGTCGGCAGTGGTTTAGTTGGGCGAATGGATTGTTTGGGAGTATGGTGTTGGAGTTGGAGGGGAGGAGGCCGTGGGTTCTGGGCATGTTTAATAGTAGTGGTGTGTATTGAGTTGTGGTGTTACTTGGTTGTCTGTGGGTAAGAGAGTGGATATGTAGGATGTTTCTGGTGGTGGACTCTTGTGTTCTGAGAGTTGGGGGATATGTGCTGGGATAGTGATGGACTCTGATACCTACTATACTCTACTACTTCACAATCAACAACCTTCGTCAATCCATCCAGACAAACCACCTCACTTATCTCTTCCCCAACCCTTACCGTGGGGATTACTAAAGCGGACAAATCAGTCAAGTTTCCACGCAGTACACCAAGTACAACCGCATATATTTCCCAACGAATCTCTGTCAAAAAGAAAAACCGCCATCTTTAATCCAGGTACCCCAAGTATCCACGGTCCTACATCTGCCCTTCTTACGCCCGTGTTTTCGCCTTTTTTTTATATATAGAAGATTTGTACATTTAGGGGAATGCGCGGGAGATGGTAGGATCGTACGTAAAAGCTAGTCCAGGCTTCAGACTGGAAAGGGAATCACACGAGATTAGCCGCAACGCAGTGGCTACGAGTAAGTAGTGCACCAGGACGCATGTGCGTTGTATGCTTTACCCCGAACACGTTCCCCAAGAGGTGGGTGCACGGACGGGTCGTCAGGATCGAAGCGAGGCTGATTGCTCATGCAGAGCTAACTGAAGACGCTTCGTGATGTTCAGGGTGAAGTGATGAGCCGAGTGTGCCAGGCGAGTCCTAGAGTACGACTCACTTCCACAGACCAGACTCCAACACGAGAGCCACGTATCAATGTTTAGTCAATACGCCCAGTGAGAGAATGAGTCGCACTCGGTTCCGCCCGAGCGTCCAATGTTGGAGTCAATGAAGTTTTGCACAACGCAGTGTCTGATTCGCTGCCAAGGCACCTCAACGCGCCCCCGGTGAAGGGCCGACCCCTCGTGCTATTCCCGAAGGTGCAACGCCGCCACCGTCATGCCCGAACTGAGAGGACTAACACGCAGATTTTTTATGGCTGAACGGCATCGGGATGCACACCCTACAGTAGCACTGCGCACACCCTGCAGTAGCCTGAAGTACACCTTACAGTCAGCAGCTGCGTGCTGCGCGATTTGCTGTCGCGGAAGCATCGTCGCGAACGACCCGTCCTTAGCCGACACAACCCCGGTTCGAAAATTTCGTCGCCATCCTTATCGTACTACACTCACGGATCAACAGCAGCATCTGGCGCGGCAAAAGTGCGCATGCTGCCCGCCAAGTGGAACCTCGATGAAAATTTGAATGGTCGCGGGCACTCCAGAGCTGTGGAGTATCCCGACGGTTAACAGATTGGGATGGACTTGGCCATGGGTTGATGAGATGGCTCCACTTGTTCGGTGTGAACGCGAGATGAAATATAGATGGTGTCCCACAGCACTTGAGACCCATACTACGGTGACTCCTTACCTTCGTCTTTCGATCCTCGATTTCCAACCTCCGGGTCTTCCCCTAAACCTTCACCATGGCATCCGCTACTGGAGGTGTCATCCCTAAGATGGGCGACCACTCATCCGAGAAAGCAACGTCCATGAGCGATGTCGAGAAGCAGACCACACCCCAGGAAGACCAGCTCCACCGGAAGCTGTCCGCAAGACACCTTCAATTCGTCGCCATTGGTGGTACCGTCGGAACTGGTATCTTCATCGCATCAGGAGGCTCAATCGCAACCGCTGGCCCTGCCGGCGCACTCCTCGCATACGTCTTCATCGGAACCCTCGTGTACTCGGTCATGCTCAGTTTGGCTGAGATGGCCACCTACCTCCCTGTATCTGGCGCATTCACCCAATACGCCGCCCGCTTCGTCGACCCCAGTCTTGGTTTCGCCATGGGATGGATCTACTGGTTTTCCTGGTCGATTACATACGCGCTCGAGCTTACGGCTGCTGGTCTCATCATCCAATGGTGGAATTCAGACCTCAGCATCGGCATCTTCATCACAATCTTCTGGGTCCCCATCACCGCCGTCAACTTCCTGCCAGTCGATGTATTTGGTGAATTCGAATTTTGGTTTGCCTTGATCAAGGTCGTCGCCCTTGTTGGATTCTGGATCTTCGCTATTTGCGTCAATGCTGGTGTTGGCGCGCAGGGCTACCTAGGCTTCAAGTACTGGAACGAGCCTGGCGCCTTTGCACCATACCTTGCAAAGAGCCCTGATGTTGCCAAGTTTGTCGGCTTCTGGGCCGTACTGATTCAGGCGGGATTTTCTTTTCAGGGCACAGAATTATGTGCCGTTGGAGCTGGAGAGTCTGCAAACCCCCGTGTAACCATGCCCAAGGCTATTAAGCGCACGTTCTGGTCCATCTTCTCCCTCTTCGTTGGCACCATCTTCTTCATCGGCATCCTTGTCCCCTACAACCTCGAATCGCTCCAGGTCGGTGACACGAACGCCGGTTCCAGCCCAATCGTCATTGCTATTCAAATGGCCGGTGTTAGCGCTCTGCCCGACATCATGAACGCCATTCTCCTTACCGTTGTGCTCTCCGCTGCCAGCTCCAACGTCTACTCCGGTAGTCGTATTCTCGTCGGTCTTGCGGAAGAGCACTGTGCCCCCGCCTTCCTCAAGCGCACCACCAAGCGCGGTGTCCCCTACTACGCCACTGCGGTCACAGCCACCATGGGTCTTTTGGCCTACATGAACCTTTCCAGCAACGGAGGCGAGGCCTTCAACTGGCTCCTCAACATCGTCTCTGTCGCTGGTTTCATCGCCTGGTCATGTATCTGCATCTGCCACCTGTGCTTCATGCGCGCACTCAAGGCCCAGAACATTAGTCGCGACACCCTCCCCTTCAAGTCATGGGGTAGCAGCGGTCTTGCCATCTACGGCCTCACTTTCTGCAGCATCATCACCATCACACAAGGATTCACCGCGTTCGTCCCCTGGAACGTCAAGGACTTCTTCATCGCGTACGTCAGTTTGATCCTCTTTGCTGTTCTGTACGCTGGCCACAAGATTGTCAAGCGCACTTCGTTTATCAAAGCCGACGAGGCAGATATCCAGTCTGGGAAATTCGAAGAGGAGATTTCAGAGACGTGGGAGGAGAGCTCTGCGAGTACGTGGCAGAAGATTATGAGCAAGATTCAGAAGAACTAATGATTTTAATGTGATGTGGAAGAGGGATGAAAGCTGCTTGAGGGATGGGAAGGAAAAGTGCTTTGTATATGGTTGCATGGCATAGCGGGGCATTTCGCATGGCGTTGCATTGATGGGCGTTCTTTGTGGTTAGCTTTGCGATTTTATTTGTGCTCTGATACCAATTTATTTCAGTTCGATGTTCATGCATATCTCGGTTTGTAAGATTGATGAATGTGAGCATTGTGATGTGATTTGGTCCGACTTGCGTTGCTCGTAATCTCCATAATAAGACCGTAGATACAGTGACATAGCATGTATCCAATATGTATTTCAATACGAAGCTGAGCATTTTAGCATCAAAGGCAAACATGGAGTTTGTAAGCTGGCTATAGTCGCTGGCTATACCTATGGTATAGTTGGAGCTGTTGCTTTCGAAGCGTAACCCCCCTCTCCCCCCCTGACACTACGGAAGCATTCCATTCAATTTGCTGAAATAACCGGAACTCCTCCTGTAGCAGTGCCATATGTTTAATTTAGTGAGATATAGTCTGTATAGAACTTTCCAAAAAAGTGCTCTTCAGGAGATGCTTGTACATCTGGCTGGCGGATTACCAGCTATTCCCGTTGACCCCGAACTCTATATCTCAAGTGCCAAACTGCATCACATAGGCCATTCCGTTGTGGTTTTCCACAATCTCTACGACCTTATGATATCACAACGCAGGGACGCTTCCGTGTTCTGTCGATATGAAAAAGGCTTTTTAGAGTCTAGACATCGTCCTCAATCGAAAGGTCACATTCTTCAGTTTTCAGCACAGCCATCCTAAGCCAAGCCGTTGCACTTGGCGACCATTGTGAAGGACGTTACGTTGTGCATTAATCGTTGCAACTGGGATATCCGTTTCGCGTAGACCATCGCGTGGTGAAGGACCCTTCGCTTATGCAGCATTTCCCAATGCTGGAACAAATATTAGCCTATGAGAAGATCGTCTCCAAGATCAATTGGCCACATCTGGACCCAATGATGTAGAGTTTCAAAAAGAACTTGTTGTGGTGTGAAGCTCAGGGATGGGGTGACGTCAGATTAGTTGAATCGAGCCGGCTGTCGTGCCTGAACTAGGGAAGGCGCACTGTGTGGGGCAACCTTGGGGCGCAACGGCCGGCACGCTTGCAACGTTCCGTTCTCTCCTTACCAACGGCACTTGAGACAGGTACGCATCCTCGATGCCTCAGGTGCACACGAACAATTGCGCTCTCGTCAAGACCTGCTCTGGAGATGGTTTGTCCTGTACAGAACCAACAACGTTCTGCTGACAGTCCATACGGGAAGACCGGATAGATGCCGCGTTCACAAAAGTCGACGACGTACCTATACCCATACCCTTGTGCTATACCAATCGCTAAGCGAGCCGTCACCAGGTTTTGTTTATGCTCCGCTCAGTTCCATGAGTGAGATCTAGGCTTCCATTCGCTCCATGGCCCTGTCACGCTGCACCCCTTTTCTGCATGTTTCGGCAAAGTTGAACACAACTGTGCGACCATCGCCCCTATCATCGTCACCCACATGGTTTAGGGATCAGTAGCGTGTCAACAGACTCTCGCCACTTCCTACTCTACCGTCTTTTGAGAGTGCATGAGTATGCTAAAGAAAGAACACCGTTGGGATTTGCAGTCGTTCCTGAAATGACACAAGATCCTCGTGCATCTCGAGTCGATCCTCGGCTATCACTGTGGCCGTGTAAACACAACTTCGTGCATGATTGGCCGTGTGAACATTTGGGATCAAGCGTTGCATAGCGGAGCTGGCCTTCTATGCCGCCGCCGTGGTTCGTTCACACCCAGGTTGGGTACTGGAATGCTACCGGTGTGGAACGTGGGCCGGTTCGTCGGCGGAGATGAGCTCATGCGATGTCTGCACAAAGAGCTCGGTCCGTCGGTACCCCAGTTTGTTCGACGTCACTAACTCAGGCGCCTCCGAACGAGGTCCAATTGTGGCTTTTTCCAAGGCATCACAATGTGTTTGACTATGTGGAAGCGGGCGTGCATGAAGCGTGGAATGCTCACATTTCCCTGGCAGGTCTTCGCGCCAATACACCTCCAACGGATACTGGCCAAGTGGATCTGCCAGCAATCCTAATTTGTGTCTCATCATTACCACGAACAGATAGACCGCCGGGATCGATCTAACAGTGGGGCCTGTCAGTACTCCGTCTTTATGGCAGGAGTAGCCGTCCACGTTTCGAGATCAACAACCCTAACGGTCTGACAACCTCAGCGCAGCCACTCACACCCCTTGACGAAGAATGTTGAAGCTGAAAACACATGATCGACGTCACCTCGTACCAGGTTCAGACCCGCCATGAAGACATTGGAATGAGAGATTGCCCCTCAGAATTCCATGGGTCCACTGATGGCTGTACCTGAGCGCTCAACCCCGGACGACCATGACGATCTTGCTTCTCGAAGCTGGCATTCGATGACGAAGGTCAAGCCACTGCACAAGCAGGCGAGCCTCAATGCCTTGAACGTATCCCTGAACAGACCACGTCGAGGATGTATAAGAAGGGGAACAGGAACGTCTCCAAATGACCATCATCCAACATCATCAACTCACTTCATCAACAAACATCTCATCCACCTTTAACTTCACTCATCTTTCCGAAGAACCACCAAACAACCTTCAACATGCAGTTCACCATCGCCACCATTGCCGCCTTCGCCGCCGTTGCCTTCGCTGCTCCCGCAGTCGTCGAGCGCCAGGTCGGTCTCTGCTCCTCCGGCAACCCAGTTTGCTGCGCGACTGATGTCTTGAACCTCGCCAACTTGGACTGCGCTCCTCGTAAGTCTTCTCATCCAAACATCTCACCAACCACTCTAACAATCAACTAGCTGCCATCACACCCGCCACCACCAACGAGTTCATCGACACCTGCGCCGAGGGTGGCCAGCAGGCCAAGTGCTGCTTGATCCCTATCCTCGGACAGGCCCTTATCTGCTCCGACGTCAACCCTACCGCTGAGGCTCCCGCCGCCGCTGCCTCCGCTTAAGCGCTTCATTGGACTTTTTTCTTTTCCCAACTGCACGGCCAGAGGCATTGTACAAATATGTATAGAATGAGCCGTGAATGGGCATTTTGAAAATGGTGTATATATTGGCGTTGGTCGCCCAGCGAGACTTTTGTAATTTTTTCTTCTGAATTTCTGTATAGTACGAGTTAGTATTTGTTGGAACATGTTGTATGAGTAGTACTTAATCCACGGTTTCAACAATCATCTTGCCCCTTTTACACTGCTTTGCGATGCTGATGGCGCGAAGAATATCCTCCTTCTCCTGCACAGCTTTGCATTAGAGAAGCGATATGCATAGATAGCACTATAATCTTACTACGATCTTCATTGCTTATGCTTCACAAGCTTATACTTGTTGGTAAAGAGGCATCCCAGCATGTGTGATGACTTTAACCCACCATTTCAGAGTTTTCGCGGCTTTCGGTCATTAGAAAGTAGTTATACCCTTGCTGGATTTATTGCAAAAGGGTACTAGCGAGTGTAACATCACACTTTTATTACTGAACATTTCAGCATTCACTAAACCGTTACTGCCGATCAGTGTTCTTCTGTGTACAGCACAAGTAATGTCCAATGTGGCGGTGTGGCTGTACATACGCCGGTCCATCAATGATTCGATACATCATCAGTCAAGTCGCTCCATAGCTTTGATAGGAAGGTACCAAGTTCGCGTTCCGTAATGGCCGTCTGGCTTAGAATCGGGTGATCTGCAATTCCAAATCTTGCACGAAAACACATCCAGCGCGCACCCGAATGACGCATGTCAAAACACTTTTAAATTTTTTTTGGGGTATGGTCATTTCATCATGAGTCGTAAAAGTGGTATCAAGCCAGTATACAGTTAAGAAATCCCATTGCGAGTAGTCTCTCTCAACACTGTCCTCCCTTCTCCCACACCACGCTACTGGGGGTAAGCTCCGCTCCCAATCTAACCCCACAGCCTCACGACTTCAATGACGCCAAGGCCCAGCGCACTTGCCTGCAGCATGCGACTCGGTGTCAGGGTGATTGCAGCGCCGGTGGTGCTTGTGTTGTTGCTGTTGCTGCTTCCAGGTTTGGGCTTCTTTGCGCGCGCGTCGAGTTGGATGGATTCAATGATGGCTGCGTCGCGTGCTGCGATGGATACAGGTTCTGCGACTGCGGCTTCTGGTTGCGCGATGGGCGCTGGACTGGCGAGTGCGAGGGTTGCGAAGAGGAGCGTTGTTGCTGTTGCGAATCTCATGGTGGCAAAGTGTAAGGGTTTCGTGGTGGGATTGATAGCCTTGGTAGGATGATGGCTAGGAGTACGAAGGTATTGATTTCGACTGCTGGTACCTGTGTGATGATATAATGCGGCGTCGAGGCTGTACTGGAGATTGATGCCTAAAAGGTCCAAGAAAGCATCTTACTTATATGCTGGCTTTCAAGCGGAGTGTTAATCATGATGCGCATGCAACATTGCACTGCCTTTCCACACTGGCAAGATCGCCAACACAGCCTGATCGATAACCTGTTAGGGCTGGAAATGCGGTGACGTCGTGAAGTTGCACCAATCAATGTGAGTTGGTAGATTGGTGGCTGTCATCTTAGCATCCTTGGCGGTCAGCTGAACAAGCAATATCCCGTTCATAGGGAAGAGCTTATGATTGTCGCCTCCAACAAGTATATGTGTGAGGCGAATCGTCACATACTCACACACAGGCCAGAAACGATTACAAGCCTTGCGACCTTCGTGCAAGAATTTGATATCGCTGTGATCGACGTTTGTGGTGTGACGGGGTTCGCTTTGGCATGCGCAGCTAAATTGATGGGTGGCCTGAAGCGAACTTCGTGGCTACGTTGGAGTAAATGTCAGGAGCACGGACCGGGATGCAAAGCCAGGATCGCAACCAGACAGTGTCCTATTACTCATGCCAAATCTCGTGTCAAGGACTCCTGTGAATTGGAAGAATATGGATTGTCGGCCTTGGAAGTGGGCTTCACTCGATTGGGTGGCATATTGCCCAGACGAACATGCCATGAGTGTCCTGGATTGGATGAGGATGCATGAGTCCGCATTGCTGATGGGAAGAAACGCTGGGCGAGAGGACGCAGTGCCGGTATGCTGACACTGATTATCGATAGACTGCACTCGGCCACAGAGAGTATCAGAGTAGGTACGCTCTGGTCTACACAAAGTCAGTGCTATACAAATGTAACAATGCTTCTGAACGTATGGAAGTTGCGATGGCCTATGCTAGGGCGGACAAGATTTCTCCGTGTTTGGCACTTGGAGTACGCTGAGTTCTGCGTTTGAAAGTGAATTGACTTACAGCTGGTGTCCATTACACGTAAAGTGTGCAGAAAACCAATACGGACGATGCTTACGATACAGGCACTGCGACGCTTAGCAGTGTTCAGAACCTCAAGTTTGGAAACCAACCTTGCACCTCCTGCAAAAAGCATACATAGAATGATACGTTGTTTGAGCGGCATGTTGAGTCTCCAAAGATGGGGCATAGGGAGGACACACAACAAGATATCGGTCAACACGTTGACAGCAGAGCTTGCATAGAGGTAACTAATGTAGTCAATGCACTTGCGAGGGATAGTGAAGTCCCATGCCCCAGCAACAGGAGAGCACTGAAAGATGGGAACCAGCACCCCTTCGAGCTATTAGAAACAAGAACAGAAATATGTTTCTAAATCTTACCTGTGATCCATTGACCGATAACGATCATTGCTATCACGTACATCGTCATGCGGAATCCTTTGTGTTGGATGAAGCGGAGATACGATGAGATAATGGCGATCTTCGTTGATGCGATAGCGAATGCGTACAGTATTTGGCAAACATAGAGATACTGTTGAAGTCAGGGGTCGGTCTACACATGGTGCGCCTTAGCAGCCTTGGATTAACATCAGGCCTCGATCACATCTCCTGGGCCTTGCCCCACAAGTCCATGGAATATCAAGACGACCAACACAATACAACGATGGACTTACCAGGATGCAATTTTTCATTGACTCAATGATGGTCAACGTGGGGAGCACCCATACATGTGTCCCCAATCCGTGGTATGTAGCTATTGCAATTAATGTTGAACTGCCGCGCACGGATTGCGTAACCTACCTGCGATACATGTCGAAGCGAGGCCTATAGTAAAGACGGTAGCGAAAATGATAAGCACTGTTGGGGAATCAGTCGGGACTTCCAGAGCGTCCGGAATGCGTACCATCATCTGCAAATATTCTTTGGACATATTTTAATCTTGCAAATATTCTCAGGCCAACGACTGACAACACGCATACGATTAAGACAATGTTCACTATCCTCAAGCTTGCGACTCTAGACGAGCGATCGGTAAAGTCGAATTGGCTGATATCAACAGCTACGCCTCCAAAGAGTACAACGTCCTCGCTGGGCGGTGTTTGCGACGACATTGTTGGTTTCGAATAGAGGGCAGAGATCAGATGTCCGTGGATGAGTATGGAAGATATTTCAGAATCCAAACGTGCGAAGACAGGGCGGGTCCAGCATAGGATGTCGGCAGAGGATCTTATCGACTGGGACGTCGTACAAGGCGCGTACGAGGGAGAGGCGTTCCCTTTGGCCCTTTGGGTCTCCATGCTGTCCTGATTACATACTTTCAGGATGTCCCGCCATCATAATTTCACCGGCAGTCTCGACTCTCGACAGCTACGTGCCACTAGAGGTTGTCGGGCATTTAGTAGTGTGCTTACAACCGTTGTTTGCGGTCGAACGGGCCCGCCCAAGTCCAATCGAAGTGGCATCGGAGCACCACCCGTCGCGCTGACCAGATTGCGACGGACACAGAATAGCCTGGTGTTATGGGTTATGGAGTCTGGCCATGACAATGACGCTTATCCGGGAGACATGGACTGAACATGGAGACGGGATGGTACCCAGAGATTTGGCTCTGGATCGGGCTTGCATGGATGTGCTGCATGGACCTCGCAGATCCTTTGAGATCGCTTCGTCGTGTACCGCAATACTTCAAAACGGCGTGCATTGCATGATCATCGTACCTTGCAGCAGTTGACTCTCTATCCGCCAGGCAGCATGAGCTTTGGCAGGATGTGATTGATCTGCCTATAGTTTGACACCAATCGAAGGTACCATAATGCATCGCAGCCGGCCAGCTCGCGAACCATAGTACAGACCTGAAAAGACATGTTGATGCCAACAGGACGTGTCGAAACTACTCCTTGGAGCTGTAAGGACCGTTCCAGATCGCCGAGCATGGCTGGCGCATTGCGAATTGTGGAGATTACAGGTTACTGAGCAGGTCGCGAAATCCTCCTGTCAGCTTTGGACCAATCTCTCGACATCCGATGCTCACCGCGATTTAGATGTCAAGGATTACAGCAAATGGCGACGCATGTCTGGGAGCACTTGGAGACGCAAGGGAGAGGCACCGCTGTTTGTGTGATGGCCATCGATTCGCGGTTGAGCAAGCCACGAAGTGCATGTCTGCGCTCGGACTCGGCGAACATTCCCTCCCCCACCCGGTGGCATGTGGGATCCAATGGGGCTCAGCTCTCAGCTCTCATTTCCCAGCCCCACTACCTCAACCAAGATCACAAATATACCCGTCTTCGCTACTCTACACAAGCTGCAAGCGAAAATTCGATTTGTCATTGTTATATCTCGCAATCCACGCTTCTTGTCCGGATTTATCGGCACCTTTGCTTGGTCGTGCGCAGTCCCGGATTGCGCAGTCATCTCATCTCGACCAAAGCACAGTGCAAAAGTAGGCAATCACTCACACTCACACTGCCACATCAACTCTGTCTGATGTGCTTCTGACGTGGAAGCATGACATAAGATGTTGTTAACTGCGATTGAACCTGTGGATCAACATACGAGCAAGACCTGCTTAGGTGGCGGCTCGACGATAGCCTCCTCTACTATACTTGAGTAAAAGTGACCGGTTCCTCGTTGGTCCTTGCTCTTTCCATTCCCTGCTACAAGTCCTACAGCGATCTTGTTTGTAAACCACCTGGGCGTGGTGCTGGATGAGAGAGGCCACTTGAGAGAGACCTAGACCCATCACGAAAGGTAGCCAACCCATGAGCGCAAGACGAGGAGGTGACAAAAGCGGCTGTCACACATGGGAGTATGCTTTCACCTTCTAAAGACTCTATTGACTCGAGCGCAAGCGATGGACCCTGAAGTTCCGAATGACGAATGAACCGGTGGTGGCTGCTACCACTCGGCGCATCACAGGGCAAGCGGAGCCCCAACCGACACGACGCTTCACGATCGGGGATTTCTGGGTACTTGGCCTCAAGACACTCACATCCCGCTCCACCACCCAGAGTCAATATTTTCCGCTAGCCAAGCAGACGGCAGTGCCGGAAGTCGACTACAAAGAGGCTGAGTTTTGCGACAAGACACGCTATGCGTGCCAATATCGAATCAAATTCGAGCGCCACGTCTTTGCCGACTCTTGAACAGCAACGTGGAGAAGGGAAGATTACATTTATGTCACGCTATTCTGAGACATCACTAGACATTGAAGCGCAAGTAATGAGGTGATGCTGGTTTTATAAGAGCTTGGTGTCGCTCAACGCTGTCTCGACCTGAGGCTACGTACTCCCATCTTTATCTTGACCCCATCTTTCTATGCAATAATCAGCAGCCCTTGCCAAGTACGAGACATTGTATATCAATCTTGCAGGCAGACCCTTGTTCTCAGCCATCCATTCTTCCCAGCATGGCCAGCCCCACACTACCCACTGTTCCACTACCCACGCAGACAGATATCGATGATGATGACGATGACGATGACCTGAGCTCTACGACTCTCAGCCTGGCGTCAGCAACGACCGTCCCAGAACAGTCCCAACCACCTTCTGCCCCAGTCGTAAGCACAACCGCTGTTGCAACACCAGAAACTTCACTGCCCGGACCGCCTCCTACAGGTATAGTAGGTACAGTCTCGACAACTGAGTCAAATAACGCCGGAGTTGCCAGCCCAACAGGTGTCGTCCCATCATCATCAGTAAGTGGGCTTGCAGACAGTTCGCCCTCTGGTGGTGTTCAGGATACAGTGATACCAGGGAATGCTTCGGCGAGCGATGATCAAGGCCTCAGCTCGGGGGCAACAGCGGGCGTTGTAGTAGGGGTTGTCCTTGTCGTTATGCTGATGGTCGTCGGAGGCTGGTTCTTTATACGTAGGAGGAGGAGCCGAGTTCGGAAGACCCGCACCGCGTCCGGCGAGACCGCACTTCGAGACCACGCTGCTGATGAGGAAAGCGCAAACAAGTCTGAGGTATACGCATATCAAGCTCCGGGTGCCGTTGAACTTGGGGATGGAAAGGACGCTGGCAATAGTGATGGGCAACGTTCGGAACTAGCAAGCCCTGCCGTTCCAGTCGAAATTGTTGGAGATCGCCAGTTGGCAGTTGAGCTACAAGGCTCAGAAGTGCCCTTGCGGACCGAAAAGATGTGATCGAGAGTAGAACTGCGTGGGATGAGGAGGCGAGGAGGGCGATGCTTTGATCTTCGACGTGGCCTGTGAGCTAGTAGTGGACAATCGTGGCTCCAAAGCTCATCCTGGAGCCGCCCACGGTGTCATGCTGCACCCCAATCCCCCCTCCTACTTGGAGGTCACCTTCTCCTTGACCTCTCGCACCATTCTGTACCACTCCCCAACGTCGGCGTCATTGTACTGAAGCGCGAGAGCCCCCCTGAGAGCCGGATGACGTCCCAGGTGGTTGTGGTGGAAGCGGAAGGAGACCATGAAGTCATCCGCATTCCGGAGAGGCTCTCGCGCAGCAGCAAAATCAACCTTCTGCCCCGCATCACGAAGGAAGGTCGTCATCTCAGCAAGCAGCGTGGGTGCAGTCTGAGACTCTGCCTTCCAGTTGAAGGGAGCCTGTGCCTGCCAAAGAAGCACCCACGCTGCTCGCTTGAGCGCACCAACCTTGCTGTCTATCTCGTTGACAATGTATTCGGCTGTGAAGCCGTTTGTCCACGAGCCGCCCAAGTCAAGCTGCTGTCCGGTCGTGAACGTCCAGAGGAGCTTGCTGGTCGCTTTGTCGTCGGACCAGCCGAACGACTCCACGGTGAGTCCAGCAAGCCCCTCCTGGTCCACGTCCTTCCAGGCAGCGAGATTGTAGAAGTCCAGCATCTTCTTGGCGGGCTGACTGCTCAGCTGGTGCGAGGCCTGGGGAGTTGCCTGGTGTCGTGCCCCGACAGTCCTGCGCTGCACGGCCGACCGAGGAGGGCGCGATGCCCCAGAGAGGGCTCGAGAAGAGGTGGGCTTGATGCCCGAGGAGGAGAAAGTCGGCGGAGCGGGCGCAGGAGCGGGGACGGCGGCCAGGCCAGGAGGACTAGAGGGGGCAGAGGGAGCCGCAGGAGGAGGCGGTGCCACGGCCTGGTAAACCTGGGGCATTTCTGCCCGCGCAACTGGCGGCGGAGTGGGCGCGCGAGGTGTCGAGAGGTCGATATCTGGGCCTGGTGCTCCCAGATATCGACCGAAGGCAAGGACTCCCTGGAGGAAGACTAGCATGTCTCCGCCGTACTGGGTCACCAACCAGTACGCGTTCGGATGGACGACAGCGTAGAATTCCTCTAGGAGCCCAGGCCAACCGGTCTGCAAAGACTCATCTAATGTGAGCTGGGTGCGGTGCACCCACAACGCCTGGAATGCCGTGTCGAAGCTTGTGGCGACCAAGAGCATCAGCCTCGAGGGGTCTCCGGATGAGTTTACTACGGTGAGAAAATCCGTGATGGCATTTCTCAGCCCACTCGTATTCCGGGCCAGGGTGTCGCAGACCATCTCGACGGAGGGGGGAGGAGATGGAGGTGGCTGATATGCCTCAGCGCGCAGAACAGACACCATTGTGGGCGCCATGATGGGGGCAGGTGGAGGAGGAGGAGCGACCATGATAGGAGCCGCGACCTCTTGGGCGGGCGTGGCGGCGACGATGTCATCTTGAGGCTGCAAAGCAGCCTGGGCGACAGGCTGAGGCTCGACCAGCACCTCCATCATAGTGGTGATGGAGGGCCGTTTGTCAGCCATAGGCGCCTTGTAGACCCAGTATGGCCCCTTCCACTGGTCATACTCGCGTGTGAAGCCGTACTTGGCCTCGACTTCTTCGTCGAGGAATGTGTCTTTGAGGAAGTTGTATGGAGCCTTCTTATTCTTCTTCAGCTCGGGCTGGCGGTGTGGCTGGAAGGGGTCACCAGTACCGTTGAAGTGTTCGTAGGTGAAAGCGGGAGAGGTATATGGAGCTAGTGGTGCAGGTGGTGTGAACGGAGGGGCAGGGGCGTCGGCGAGGGCTTTGGTCGCCACGAGGTCCTCTGGGTCTGTGAGGAGAATGTTGCCGTTGGCAGTGGGAGTTTCGATTTTTTCTTCTTCTTCGGTAGGCTCTTGGGAACAAAAGAAGCAAGCGTAAAGGAGGACGAGCAGTATCAAGAAGATTACCGCATGGGTGGAGTTGTGGTGTTTAGCGTCCTTTATGACTTGGATCTGAGCGGCCCAGAATTCGTGAAAGTCGCAGTAGATGTCGTAGATGTTGTAACGAACATACAAGTCGAGGTCTTCGTACATGTCCTCGAGTGTCTCGAACGTGGCGACAATGAGAACCATCGCGAGCTTGACTTGTCCGAAGACAAAGTAGAACGCGCTGGAGAGTATGAACATGAAAGTGAGCAAAGACATGACGGACATCGTGTGTGTGGTGGAAGTCTCGTCTGTCTGAAAGTAGATGGCGCGGATGTATGTCGCAGTGCGTCTGCGATGGTGTAGAGCAGTGTTGTGCGCGGCGTAAACAGTGCGATAAACAGCTTGGTGAGCTTTTCGACTGCGGGCAGTTTCAAGTAATGTGGGTTGTGGAATATACAGAATGTAGCTTGAGTGATTGCTGTTGAAGTGGTCGCTGGTGCTGAGGCAGTAAACTTGCGAATGGTAGAAAGCTGTGCTGTCGTGGGTTGCAGAGGAGAAGGTTTGGGCTGCGTCAGCGGCGAAGATTTACACTATTGTTGTGTGCGTCGTGCTCAAAGAATCTAGTCAAATGACTGTACAATAGCAAACAGATCTATTAGGCAGGAGTGCGGTGCCTGGAAAGGTGAATGCAAACGCGCAGGGCTTGGCGCGGCGGTGGACGGCGTGTTGTCGCGATTGGAGCGTCATTGGTGACTACACAAACGCTGAAGCGAACTTCGAAAGGAATACAGAAACGCAGAATTGCACTGACACATGCCAGGTCGATTGAACAATACTCCAATGTACAAAAAAAGGCTCAGTTGTGGTCCACTCGTACAATAGTGAAGTCCGGACCTCCCAGGCGACAGTGATGCCTACTTGCTCAGCTATGACTATTCTAAACATCACCAAAAAACTACTTGCAGTACTTTTAAAGTACTTTTAGCTAACTAGAGAGATATAGCGATAGTTCATATTAAATATAGACCGTCTTCGGTGAACCCGCGGTTGCGTGCACAAAGCTGGCGGATATCGGGGCAGTTCGAGAGTATACAAGCACGTGGGAATCTCGCAGTGCATTCAAGGTATACGTTTTCTGGTTGACTCATATGAATGACCATTGCTATGAAGATATCGGCACTATGAATTATAAGCCTCACAAAAGACAAGTGAACATCTGATAATGTAACAAATCTTTTGGCAACAGCGACCGAATTCGCGGGTTGAGCTTGTTGGAAAGAGTCCATGGAATTTGCAAGGAATCATGGGCGAGCGGTGCTTGCAAAGACCATGAAACCGATTGATGTGGTCGGAGACGAAACACGGATAGCCTGTCATGCAATCAAGACTGATGACAGGGCCGAGAAATAGTTGCCGCTTGGAGATGACGGGAAATGAAAATCAACAATCCATGTGAATCAACGATACTAAACGGCGATTGGACTAGTAGGAGACATATCGAAATTATCCGAAAGTGATCGCAATGTCAAAGGAACGGGTAAACCGATGACTTCGTTCATAGGCGCCGGAGAAAGGGGATCAAGGTCTTCACAGTCGAGACTTTCATCTTCCATATTTCCGCTACGTGAAACTGTCAGCTTTGCTCAGAAGTTACAAGGGTAAGAAGCCTTACAGATTCATCAAATCATCGACAGCACTAGTCTCCTTGTCATCTTTCTCGGATTGCTTTCCCATATCAAATGGAAAGTAGTCTCCATTTTGCATGAAAGGGCTGAGATGTCCGTTGCCATTGGCACTACTGACATCGTGCACTGAAGGCGTTGGGGGAATAGTAGTGAGGACTGTGTGAGGGTGGGCTCCGAAGGTTGACATCTTAGTCGGGCACGCGGCACTCATGCTTGCGCGGAAGCCTCTTGCATTAGCCTCTGGAGGAGAAATCGAAAGGGACACGGAGCCAGTACGTGGATTCCGGGGTTGAGGTGGCTGTATCTGGCCATGACTCAAGGCGCGTTTGATGAAACTAAATGCAGAGGCCGTAGAAGAGTTACGACTCCGCGTACTTGCGTTGTGCTCCGAGCTGGCCGACGAGATACTCATATTCCGCCCAAGCATGGAAGGAAAGGGATTGTTGCTAGTGTTTGGAACAGCCATCAGACTGAAGATGCCACGGAGTGCGGATATAGCAGAGTCCACAGAGGATTGGATCAGGTTCCAAGAATATTCGAGTAGAATGAAGTCGTCGATGTTGTGTTCCACTTGATTCATCTCGTTCAGGCAAACACAAACAGCATCGGCAATGATTGTTGTACCTGTGATCCAAGCATTGGCAACCGCGTCTTGGCAGGGAATGGGTTGGGATTGTATAAGATTGACAGCCGAGTTTGTGGTCTTGTCGATGGCTAGATCTGCCATGTCGCGCTGCTGACAGATATCCACACGGAGGAGTGATCGCCGGTTGGCTTTATCATCGGTGCGCATGGCAGCTTTTGCTCCATCATAGACAGCCTTGAAGGCATCTTGGTGAACGTAAGCTATTCCTGCATTAAGGTTGTCAAGTGTAGAGAGTACAGCATCGGCCTGGTCGCCGAGACTGAACTGAAGAAGCGCGACGTGATCGGTCCCTTCTAAGAGAGCATGTGCTTGAAGAGATTTGAAGAATGTGAAGTCGTTCGTCCTTCGGGCAGAATGTAGATTGTGCCTCACAAGAGCGATTCGTTGTGTCCAGTGGAGCTGCTGTTGTGCACCGTCACTGTTGGCGTTCGTGGTGTTCATTTCTGCGGGTCGTGATTTGTAGTATGGTGTGGCTCGCGTTGCACCTATTGTATTTATTGAGGTATCCGTGAACTCGTAGGAAGATAAAGCCGGGCAGCATGCTGCTTTGTCAACTTGTAAGCCGAGATCGTCGTCATAGCTCCAAACATCGTGATGATGGTTTAGGATACGATCTTCAAGCTCGAATGACAAAGACCGTACGTATATCGCGTTGCAATGGGTAAGTCGGGTACTCTTATCGATCACCTTGTTCGCGCAAAAGACAGCTGCAATCGGATATATCGTGAGAAGATTAGACCTGTCCCGTCAAAGCAGCGGTGATGAGTTTCTCATTAGGGCGGCTATGCGATTATCTCTTGACTCAATTAATGATCTCTAGCAGACACCAATGATCATCCTAGACATAACACGATCTGGAGTTCGTAGGGCTGAGACAAGTGTGGTCTGGAACCTGTACGACCATACGCGCCTTACTAAAAGTGCAACATCTGACGATATAGCGGACAAGATCAATCGTGTGTTCTCGATTCTTGTCGATTTATGAATCCCCACAGATATCAGTGGATGCGACCGGACAGAGTCGATATCATTATGTCTCGTCACTGACGGTTGTGTCTTGTCAGATCTGCCACAAGCAGGCGCAGGGAAAGAAGTGAGAGACGATAGATGTCAGGACGACTGCTTTCAAATATTGCAAGCTGGCTGTGTGAATGCAGTGATGATCGAGTTGGGTCTTCCACCGGAGCCGCTTTTGAAGCATACGTGTAGCGATTGGAAAGCACTCGCAATTCGTGTCAACGAGAGAGAGACATGGAAGTCAGCCGATTTCTCATACGATTTCTACATGGTTCAGACTGACCTCTTACGCTGTCAGATACTACAAAGGTGCTTTAGTGAGATTCCGTTGGACACCCGTCAGTACAAACGATTCTATTAGAAACAACACGGCCTGTAAGGTGTGGGAGTTGATCTGAAGTAATCAGAGCGAAGGACGATGATCCAGAGAAAGACACTTGCGATTAACCGCAATGAGCTGACCCCTCCATAAGCCTTCAGAAGTAAATGCAGCGTATGATGTGTTGTTGCAGATGGTTGTACAGCTGCGCTCTGGAGCGATCCACGTAAGATGGGGTGATCTTTGACCGCCACTGTGCGGGAGACGCGCAAGTTGCACGCCACGTTCTCCAAGATTCGCGATGCTGTTCAGCTGATTTGGTACAATAATGGAGACGAAGAAGTATGTATGCAAGGTACGAGATGGGGATGCAGGTTGCTGTAGACCAAATGAAATCTAAAGTCCACCACATCTAATGACGCAATGCTGCACAGGCCGCTCCCGCCCTTGCATAACATGAATCCAGCTGCATTGCCCCTTATGCTGCAGCGACACCAATGAGCCACTCCTGAATTATCGTGATTCAGTAGCACAAAACGAACACGCATGCTGTGTCTGTGGCAATTGGCGCCATCGCCCTCGATCTATTGGGTGAACAGCGGTCTCAGTGATCTACCTGTCGTAACCTAAGCCTCGCTGTCCTACCCAGCATGCACCTGCGCCGCAACACAGCTTCAAATGGTCTCGCGTGGTACAGTGCTTTGGGCTCACTGCTACGAACATGCTACGAATATGCTGCAAGTATGAGGTTCCCTTTTACCTCTTCTCACTATTTTCTTCAAGCACATTCATCATAATGGCACCACTACAGGATTTCGCATCTTATAATACATATAATCAATCGCACTCCGTCTCATCCATGGCTCAGGATACACAGACAGCGCTGCCTGGAATAAAGCGTGGTATCGCAATCGGTGTGACATGTTCAGTTGCTGTCATTCTTATCCTCGTCTTGGCTACCTTTTCAATCAGGCGGCGAAGAAGAATTGCGAGGCTAGAACAACAGAAGAAAGATGATTTGGCCAACAAAGTGGTCTTCGAGGAAGTGTGGTGGCTGGAAAAGACGAAAAAGACGATCCAAGCACCTACACAAGTACCGACAGAGACGGGTACCTCCACACTGCATGAGTTAGATGGCTCCAGCGAAACCGAACGGCCCAGAAGTCAAGTCAACAAACCAAAGGCACAACAACCCAGCTGCTGTCCCATGAGTCCAAAGCCTGATCAATATCGAACGCTACGCTGCAACAACCGCCTGCCTTCGCTCATAGTCTCTCCACCCGAACACTAGACATTCTGGTAATGTGGCAATTCTCGGGTCACTTCAGAAGATGGTTTGCCGATGACGCTTTCACCTGCCTCTCTGAGCATGCTCGCACCGACCACTCAACCATACCTAGATAGAATCCCATGTCGCACCTGCATCTCCCCGCACAAATGGGGTCTGCAAAGGCTTGGCTTGGCCCCCAGAGGAAGCGTGGCACGCACCACTCAGCTGCGCAATAATCTCAACACAAGCATGGATTGTCCACTGAGCCCAAGACGTAGGGATCGCACGAGGCTGCGGCTTGTCTTGTCAAATCCGGAAAAGGAGAGCGTTCGGAGGATATATCAGTAAGCTGAAGGAAGGCTTACTTACCCTCAGCTTCACGTCACATCTTCCTGCTTTTCTCGTATTATTCCTAGCCACTTGTTTGGAAAGGATTTGTGTAGCTGCATTTTAATTTTTGCCCAAGCTCTTACTCTACCACGATTTTCTTGTTATTCGCTTGCTTTTGGAATTCGTGAGGGTTCTCAAGATGTTCAGCCTTGTGTCCTCCTTTCTCTTCCTCCTTCTTACATTCGCACCCTACACCGAGAGCACAAGCCAAATCGCCCTTTTCTCCGATGACAGCTGCAAGAATTCCCTGAGGGGCATGACGGGCCCGAATGGCTACCCAAACGGAACTTGTACCGATCTGAGAAGGAGCGGACCTTATGGTAGCTTCCAAATCGTCGGTCTGGATGAAAGCTGCACTGGTACGCTAGATCTACTTCCATCCTTCAGAGTCACAGTTTTGTTGTCTAGGGTTCTGACCATGGTGTGTGATGATTATAGTCACGGTATACGAAAAGGACGCAACAGACGACCCATGTTCAGGCTACGCCGAACTTGCCCAACCAATCGATTGCTACAACTCGACATACGTCTACTACAGCATTGACTTCTGCCTACCCGGGGGTGCGCAAGCCTCCATTGTGCCCACGTCTACGCCTTCAGCATCGTCCGGCCTATCAGCGGGTGCCATAGCAGGAGCTGTCATTGGAGGAGTGGCTGGCCTGGGCATCATTGTTGCGATCATCGTCATAGTTGTGATTAGGAGGAAGAAGGCAAAGAGGCTGGCAAAACTACCGCAAGAGAGCGGGGGGACGGATGCGCAGCTTCGGTACAGACAGGCCCCGCACGAGATTGGGCGGGGTTCAGTAATGTACAAGAACAACGCAGTGGAAATTGAGCAACCGCCAATTGAGCTCGGGGGTCCTGATTCAACGCAGCCACCTGTTGAACTTGAGAGTCGAGAGAGGACACATCAGGATGACAAAGCCACACATCGTGGTCTACAGAATGTCATATAAAGGCTGAAGATCAACAAACTCTCATTGTAGGGTGCGCGTCTACGTAACCATTATACTTTTTATCGGTAGCTCATTAACTACATGTTTGAGGTTTAGTCCGTCTGCTCATTCTGAGTCAGCTTCGTCGTTCAATTCGCCTTCTTGCTCATCTTCCCTGGCTTCCGCGCTGTCAGGCTCGCTACTGAAGGCACCAGTATTGGCAGAACTTGTGTCGTCGAACGTCCAGTAATCTTGTATCCACTTGCCAGCGAAAAATCTGATACGTCCTTCATTCGCCGCCACCGCCTTGCGAAGATCCACTTTCTGATGAAAACAAGTTTCGTCCACTGTTGACTCGGCAATTATGTGCTCTATGCCCAGTGACTTGGTCGCTAGGTCGTTGAGTAGTGCATTCATTGCGATTTGTATATCCTCGTAGTCCAAACCGAGAAGCATTTCCCCAGAGTCCGAGTCATCGGGGTCTTCATATTGATCGAAGGACTGACCCGAGGTATGATATGATGTACTTTCCAGCAACCCATTCAGGAAGAGAAACCCCAACTGCTTCATATCTCTGATGATCTCCAGAGGCTCGACCCACGTTCCACCTGCGAGGCCAACCTCCTGCAAATGCAGATGCTCTAACGTACCATAATGTCGATACAAAAGAGATTTAAACTCGTTATGCCAAAGGTAGAGCTCGTCAAGACCAAGGCGACGGAGCCTAGCCCAATGGCATGTGCCGACTGTAGAAATGGGAAGGGTGACGATGCTTTCAAATCCACCGAGGTAAAACTCATGAATGTTTGGTGTGGTTCTAAGAAGGTCCGCTACCCATCTGGGGTCCATGAAGCCACCATAGCTTATTTTTTGCACCTTCTTCGAGAGGAAATTGATCCATTCGGCTGATGTTAGATCGAAGAAAGATAGCGGGCCATCGCCATGTTCGTTCGGGCTGAACAACAGTTCAAGACGATCATTTTCAGATATTCGAGCTTGATGGAGGGCTTCCAAGACGATGCCATAGATCCTATTGGAAACCGAAAAATCTGTAGCGGTGTGATCGTATTCAGGGTTTTTCGGGTGTATGTGCATATGCAGGCGGCCACATTTAAGGCCTTCTTCGTCCACGCCGAAGTATTCAGCATTGTTGAAGGAACCCATGTCGATGCTGACTACTTGTATGCTTTTCAGAGCACGAAATACCTCTGTCAAGATCATGGTGTCCAACCCAGAATTAGCAACACTTTTCTGCATTCCCGCATGCCTCTGCTCATCGTTGTCCAGCGAGCGAATTGTTTGACCAATCAACTCACCACTCATCGTGACTTTCCGAACAAACTTTGACAACACGTTATGACGGGCAATCTCGAGGAGCGTTGTTAGGCTTGTGGGATGTAGAATTGCGACAAGGTGATGAAAGAAGCGTTTGCCGAAAGCTGTGGAGGAATGAGCTTCGACCGCTTTGCAGACGCGTCGAACATGGAGGAGGTCGATATCGTCAAGGCACTCGCAAATGTTTCCAACGATCTCGGGTGGGAGGTTGAGGATCTTGAAAGGGTGCATAGTGGGTAACGTGCTCATAGTGGTGTGTTATTCGCTCGTTGAACCCTCATAGGTAGCAGTAGACGGTGAAGGGTGGCGAGAGGGGACGCGTGAGAATGCCGAAAGTTGACGCGCGTTGAGATAGTTGCAACGTGTTTGCCGGAGTGCCTAGAAAGAACGTCCGAGTTCAAAGCGCTCTTGCGTCTTTCGTCAGTACCAAGACTCACGATTGGATGTGCACATTTGAAGAACCGCAGGTAAAGTTCAAAACAATGAGACAGTAGACTTAACATGATAGATTGCTACAAAGCAGGCTAATACTGTGCAGAGTAGTGAAAATAACGCCGCCTGATATAGTCTGTGACATCGCAGAGTATAAGCCTTACTCTGGTCTTAAGTGCACTCCATGCACCTATAAATATTCAAAAACTGTGCAAAAACTGAACGTAGACAACGGGAAGACTACAAGACAATCGTATTCGCCATGAACGCCTGTGCAATGCCGAGCCCGTGGACCTGGAGCGGGAACGACGGGGAAGTGTCGAATTTATGTCCTCCTTTTATTAGGCTGGAACATGCTGTATTCAGTTCGCTTCCTCTTGGGAGCGGGTGCAGGCGTAGGACTAGGACCAGATCCGGCTTCTTGGGCGGGGAACGCTTTCTGCCTTTGCGCATGGTAGTTTTGTGGTAAAGATACTCGTGTCTGCGGTGCAGCTTTCCGAGGGGCTGGCCGTTGCGAGATCTGAGGTTTGGCTGCAGGTGGTCTACTTGCTGTAGGACGTGGCTCATGTTTCTTTGCAGCTGCATCTGCTGCCTCCCTAGCAGCTGCGATCCGGCGTTGTGGAGCTTCGTTCACTGCCATGCGCACCATGTGAGCCGGTGCCTGCATGAGCTGGGTCCTCCTCCGTGCTAGGACATCTGGTGACATCTGGTGCATTGTTGGGCGATCACGCTTGTGGTCGAAGATGCCCCTCTTCAATTTGTCGAAGGCCACTTTGCCGGTCTTTGCAGGCGCACCTGTGGCCGGTCCCCAGCTGGCGTTACCTGAAGATCCACGGGTTGTAAACAGCCGGCGGGTGCCTGAACCCACCCTGGTATCTACGATCTGCGTCTTGGTCTGGGAGCGGTCCACAGCCTTCATCTTGTTCCTGAGCATCTCAGCTTGAGCGAGCTTCTCGTTCTCTGAATCCTTCTTGAGTTTTCGGTAGGCTCTGCTCCAATTCCTAGGGTCTCGTGGCTCGTACTTCCTGGTCTCCCAGTTCGGAATATCGCGTTTGATAAATCGTAGCCAGATTTCACCCGTCTCGCCCTTCAGCTGTTCGCAATTCTCTTCGAGTAACTGTAGTTGGTCAGGATTTTGTACGAAGCGCAGAATTGGCTCGACGAAGTGGAAGGGTAGATCGGCGACACTGTCGAGTAGGTGGATGTTCTTGATCAGGCGCTGCCTGGCCATCTCGAAGAGGGAGGCGGCCGGCATCGTAAGTTGAGAAGAGCGTTTGAGAAGAGCGGCTGCAAAGGGGAATGGTGGAATAACACGGCGCAGTCTAATCGTCTTATACTCTCGGGTTTGGTAGTCTATTCGGTGGTCGGTAGGGGAAACAGTGACGAATTTGGGGCCTAGTTGCCGTGAATCGTGGATAAGCGGTACGTGAACGAAGGGCGCCCCACTAGGGTTCCGGCAACATTATATGTGCATGCGTCTGCGATCAATGAAATATTATTGTCTGCATGGTTCCTGCTGAAACAATGAAAGCGGTCCTATTGTGGAATGCGCACCTGATGCGCAGTGAAGGAGACATGGATGTTCGGGGTCTGTGACGTCTGCTGCGGATCCCCAGTGGTGCGGGAGTGCTACTGCATGGATTCAATAGCGCCACAAGCTTCGCGTGAGGTTCGATGCAGCAACATCCACGCGCGCACATCGCAACAATATCGCTCAAACGCTGCCTAGACTCCAGATAAAAGGTTCCACCGTGTCTTTAAGTTGAGGAAAGCGCTATCATGGCGCCCCAAGACTGGGGGCTGTTGTCCCAGAGCGACGAAGGTGAGGTAGCTCACGCACTCCGCGCAGCTCCTGCTAACCTCCCCAGATGCGCTGCACAACGTTTCGAGGCTCCTTGCCGTTGAAGCACGACCCTACATGCACGCCGCCGGTCGCATACTAAAGCCAAATTTCTTCGAAGATGCGCGACCCAAACAATTGCCTTCTCCACCCCCAGACGCATCGGCCGCCGATGAAGAAGCTGCCGCAGCAGCCGTAGAGCGCGAGCAGCAGATACACAACATCGAGATATGGCGCAAGGACATCATGAATGAACTGTCATTACTTGACTTTGCGATCCTGCGAGCCGAGTTCACCACCAACAGCAACCACGAGGAGCGCCAACGATACGCGGTAGAGAAGACTGGTATCGAGGCCAAGCAAGCGCATGTCAAAACTACCATCGAGGAGCTTCGAGTGCAGCTGCTCGAGGCGAAGGAGACTTTGGCGGTGCGCAAGATTTACGACGAGTTGACGGATAAGATCACGAGCAGTAAGATGCTAAAACCACGGGATGAGCAAGCGCTCGCGCACGCCAAGTTAGATGAAGAGATCGCCGAGCTCGAGCACGAGGTCCAGTCGGCAAAGGATACTTGGAGCGAGCGACGGACACAGTTTGGACGCATCGAAGAAGAGGCACGAGGCATGCTGCGCATGATCAAAGACGAGAAAGAGGAGGCAGAGCGGAAGGAAGGTATGATGAAAGACGGCGACGAAGATGGCGAGCATGATGGCAGCGTCTCTAGGGGAGACGCCAGTCATGTGGGTACACCACGACCAGACGGTGGCATGACGCCCGTTCATGCCAGCCTGGGCGGAGAGGGCTCGTCCACCCTTAGGGTACCCCCACAAGACAGGCTGAAGCCCTTGTCTCGAGAAGCCAGCGCTGTACCTTCGCCAGGAAAATTTGGTGCAGTCGAAGACGCCGACATGGTTGATTCTGGAGCCAATCCTGGAGAGAACAACGCTGACGACTCTTCGGGCATTGAAGAGGGTGAAGATCTAGAAGATGGTGAGGACGATGGGGAAGATCGAGTCACTGGCAAGATGGACGAATCGTGAGTGCGAGAAGCCGACTCGGTCAATGTGCAATGCATAGCGCGGTGTTGGGGTTTGATCGGTGTGCTGTTTGGCACGTGTATATATATACTGGGGTATCATTTTTCTTAACATGCAGCAGATGAACATCTACGAGGTCTCCTTGACGGCCTCCTTGCCCTTTGCTATAGCCTCGCGTGCCTTTGCAACTTCGGCCTCTGATGCTTCCCCGTTCTCCTGAGTCCGATTAGCACCTTCATCACTCGTTGCCTAGATTTGAACATACAAGCTCGTCCTCTAGCTTCTCCAGGGCTGTTTCGATCTTCGTCTTCATGCCAGGTAGAACATTTTTAGTCTCTTGCAGTGCTTGACGCTGTCACATGGTCAGTTCAGTTCGAACAAGTGGTATCGGGGCATATCTACCTCCTGCCTCAGGGTGTATTCAGCATTCTCATCGCCCTCACTCGTTTCGTGCTTCTTGATGCGTGCCTCTTGTTGCTCAATCTCCTTGTGGTAACTGGCTTCTTCCTTGACCAGGCGGTTAACAACGCCAGTAGCAATAGTGACTTTCGAAGGAGGCGCCATCGTTTTTCAACTGAGATATGAAGTTGACGATGAAGTTGAGATGATGGCGGGGGGCATGTCCCACTTGCAGGCGGCGAGCAAGAGCTAAGCCCAATCAACACCGTTTATTAGTGCAAAACGCGTCGCGTAGAAACAGGAGGACGCGCTACCACCCACTTCACCCCAGCAACCCCTCTACAACAACGGTCAGGGACGACTGTACCGCGACGCCCAGCATAGAGCATTGCGACAATGTCTTCCCCTACCAAACGTCGCTCCCAGCGCACGTCTGCATCTGCGACCCCGCGACGCAGTGCTCGAGCGCCAGTCACGTCTAGTCCACCGCCCGCGGGACCAGATGAGCAACTACAGACGGAAGCCTCTCAAGCATCGCAACGTGGATCGCAGGCGACTCCCCGAAACCAGAGGTTCCAGACCACGTCCACCCAATCGCCTCTGTTCTTCCGTTCTTCGCCTGCACAGCCGTCGGGTGCAGGGCCAGCAAATGGCGATGACGAGAGTGATGGCGGCGCAACACCAAAGGCCAGCGCCATGACGGTGGGAGGTATGTGAAAGGTGCAGCTGAGTTCTGCGTGCATTGCTGACATCTCCAGATTCTTCGCCTATCCACTACGCCTCTAGTTCCAGCCCTGGTCGAGCTCGCAATGCGCAAAACACCGACCTCCGTAGCAGCAGCAGCGCCCTCTTCGTGCGTGGTTCTGAGTCGGCTGCCCGAACCCGTCGCAGCGATATCCACTCAGATGTCTTTGGCACCAGCTCCACCAATCGTCGCCGCAGACTGTTTGTCGGCGAGGATGGTGTGCCTGTCCATGATGCATCAGACGCACCCACCTTCTCCAACTTGAACCCAGATACATCAGATGCCGATGTGCTAGGCGGGAATTCCTCGCGCGTCATTTGGGGTACCAATGTCTCTCTCGTGGACGCAAGACATGCCATGAAGGATTTCTTGATGAATTTCCAGCGGAAGTACCGCATGATACAAGATGGCGAGCTTGAAGAGGGCATGAGTCTTCCTGCAGAACACCCGGCTATGGCCCGAGAATATGTCGATATCATGAAAATGATGCTCGAACTTGGTGTCACACCTCTCAATTTGGACGCACGCAACCTGAAGGCATACCCATCAACAAGGAAACTGTGGCACCAACTGCAAGCCTACCCTAACGAAATTATCCCAATTATGGATGTTGCAATCAAGGACACCATGCTCGAACTTGCTGAAAAGCGAATGGCCGAGATGAGGGTTCAGTTTTCTCAGCAACAGCGTGCTGCGCAACCCAGGGCTCGTGACTCGAGTTCACTGCCACCCATGCTCAGTTCCGATGCGCCAACACCAGGAGCTCCGTCGCCCGCTCCCTTCGCAGACATCCCCAACCTAGTAAGCGAGGTTGACCAGAAGACGTATAACGTCCGACCATTTGGTCTAGACAAGACCATCAACTTGCGTGAACTAAATCCCGGTGACATGGACAAGCTTGTCAGCGTGAAGGGTTTGGTCATTAGAACTACACCTATTATTCCTGATATGAAAGATGGTGAGTAGGTAGCCTCGAAGTCTGTACGTTGCTAACTCGAACAGCCTTCTTCCGCTGCTCCGTTTGTCAGCATACCGTCAGGGTCGATATTGACCGTGGTAAGATCACCGAGCCCACCAAATGCCCGCGTGCTGTGTGCGAATCCCCAAACTCGATGCAAATCGTCCACAATCGCTCTGGCTTTGCCAACAAGCAGGTCATCAAGTTACAAGAAACCCCGGATGACATGCCGGATGGTCAGACTCCACATTCGGTCTCTCTATGCGCATACGATGAGCTTGTCGATGTTTGCAAGGCTGGTGACCGAGTCGAAATCACTGGTATCTTCAAGTGCAACCAAGTGCGTACCAATCCTCGTCAGCGCTCTGTCAAGAACATCTTCAAGACCTACGTCGATGTACTACACATTCAGAAGGTCGATAAGAAGCGTATGGGTATCGACGTCTCCACCATCGAAGAGGAGCTTGCTGAGCACGCTGCTGGAGACCTCGAGCAGACTCGCAAAGTCTCCGAAGAGGAGGAGGCAAAGATCAAGGAAGTAGGCGCTCGTCCCGACGTCTATGAGCTCCTGTCTCGCTCTCTCGCACCCAGTATCTATGAGATGGACGATGTCAAGAAAGGCATCATGCTACAGTTGTTTGGGGGCACCAACAAGTCATTTGAGAAGGGCGGCAGCCCCAAGTACCGAGGTGATATCAACGTTCTACTTTGTGGTGACCCTTCGACAGCCAAATCACAGATCTTGCAGTACGTGCACAGGATCGCACCTCGTGGTGTTTACACTTCTGGAAAGGGCTCCTCTGCAGTGGGTCTTACTGCTTACGTTACACGCGATCCCGAGACCAGGCAACTGGTTCTTGAGTCTGGAGCTTTGGTCCTTTCTGATGGTGGTGTATGCTGCATCGACGAATTCGACAAGATGTCAGAATCTACACGATCAGTCCTGCACGAAGTCATGGAGCAGCAGACGGTCTCGATTGCTAAGGCAGGTATCATTACCACCCTGAACGCTCGTACTTCTATTCTTGCATCCGCCAATCCTATCGGATCCAAGTATAATGTCAACCTCCCCGTCCCACAAAACATTGATTTACCACCGACACTTCTCTCACGTTTCGACCTCGTCTACCTCGTCCTCGATCGCATCGATGAGCAAAACGATCGCCGTCTAGCCCGCCACTTGGTTGGCATGTACCTCGAAGACGTGCCCGCAAATGCATCCAAGAACGAGATCATGCCCATCGAATTCCTCACCTCTTATATATCCTATGCGCGCGCCAACATTCACCCCAAGATCACAGAGCCCGCCTCCAAAGCACTCGTTGACGCCTACGTTGCTATGCGCGCTCTTGGTGCGGACATCCGCTCCCAGGAACGTCGTATCACTGCTACCACTCGTCAATTAGAATCCATGATTCGTCTCGCCGAAGCACATGCCAAAATGCGTCTCTCAGAAGAGGTCACAGCAGACGATGTTCACGAAGCCGTACGCTTGATCAAATCCGCGCTCAAGCAAGCTGCTACCGATGCACGCACAGGTCTTATCGACATGTCTCTTCTCACTGAAGGTACATCGAGCGGTGATCGCAGGAGGAAAGATGATCTTAAGCGTGCGGTGCTTGCTTCCCTTGACGAGCTAGGCTCTGCAGGCCAGAGTGTGCGTGTCAACGATCTTATGAAGAGGGTTAGGGAGGGCGCGAGTGAGCAGGTTGATAACGCGGAATTTCAGGAGGTGTTGAGGAGTGCAGAGTTGGAGGGTGCGCTACAGATTAGTGGGGAGGGGATGCGGAGGATGGTCAAGAGGGTTGTTGGGACGTTTTAGTCCGGTGGGATGTAGTGTGTGGTTGGGTTGTTTGGGAAATTGGAGGGTGAACATGGAGTTATGTGGTACGAGATGTATGTGCATGGTGATGAGGATGAACTTGTTGAGTTTTGCTAGTTTCGCGGTGTAATGACAGCGTCATCGGTATATTAAGAATCTGATATATCAACTTCTGACAATTCCACTCTCGGTGAACTGAGATAACCAGAAATCCGCCAGAGGGGCATACGCGCAACCTAGGGTTAATACGATGTTTCAAGGTCTATATAGACCATGGATAGATTATGAGAGATTAGTTGGAGTATACTATTATGCCTACAGGTGTACTGTAGTAGATTCTAGGAGTAGGGTAGCCTAGCAAAAAGGCTGTCACTGCTATTGGAATCCCAAACGATTCAGTTCAATGAAAGTTCCAGTTGCTCCAGTTGCTTCACTAAGCCCTTCTTACTCCCATCCAGCCCCAACGCTCCCCCCGGCCGAAATCCCACACCCTCACATGCCCCATCCTCATCAAACGCCACTGCAAGTATCTTACCCGCAACCCACAGCGCAGTCTTGGCATGCAAACTCATTTGCACACCCACCCCTCCCTTCTCCCCACCACAAACCCTACTCCTCCCCTCGGCCAACGCCTGAAACACAACCAACTGATCCCTCAAATACTCATCCACACATCCACCATGCTCAATCTCCACAAGCAAATCATCAGACACCTTCTTCACCATCGCAGGCACGATTTTCTCCGTCTTACCCGGTCGAATGGGGAGATCGTATAACCAATCGCGGCCGAGCTTTGTGCCAGTGGAGGAAGTGGCGACGAAGAGGATATAGTATCTCTTGTCGTGGTGGGAGTCTTCGAATGTGACGTTTATCTCTGGTGGTGGTGGTGTGGTGGCCGTGGCTGCACTGATGGTAGGGCTGAAGAAACGAGCTTCGCGTTTTGTAAACATTATATCTAATTCATCGCGAAAATGCTGTTCTGTGTGTTTTGGAGCGATTATTGTTGCAGTTATGCTGGTGATGTTTGCGCGGTTTGTGAGGTGGAAGGCGGGGAGCGGGGAGGCGAGGGGTGTGATGGTGTATGTTATGGTTCCTAGGGTTGTGCTGCCTTGGGACCAGCCACGGGAGTGGAGGGTACTAGTTATGGTGGGTATACCGATCAAGTGTAGTGATGGAAGAAGGACTTGTGTTATGTAGTCAACAGAGGGTGAATTTGAGACGTTTGTACCGCCAGTAATGCTTAATTGAACAGGTTCTGATGACCCTGAGAAGAGGATGTATGGTAGTATGGCTTGGAACACGAGGTTCACGCTCCCCGGTGTAGTCTGGTTGATATGGACTTCCTTTCCGCTGATCTTGTCATGCATAGGCCTAGTAAGCTCTGGGATGAATGTGATATCCTTGCTCTTGAGGCTTGCGCCGCTGATCAGGGCGTTGCATGTTTGGCTAAGCCATTGGACGCAGGTTAGGTGTTGTGATTTCAGACCTCCGCCACCGTGCCGCCTGCCGCGGATGTTGGTGATGGTGACGGGCTTGGACGTGAGGCTGGACAGACTGAGGGCAAGACGAAGGAGTTGGCCCCCACCTTCGAGGGTTGTACCTTCAAGGCTGATTGGCGGAGAGGACGAAGACATTATGAACGTGAGGAAGTTAAATGAGATGACAAAAAATCTGAAAGCGAGAAGAATTTGAAAGAAGAAGGCTCAACAGCATTTGTGACGGACGGCTATTCTGTAATATGAATACAAGCGGAACGATTCAGTCTGTGATGATGATAGAGGGTGAGTCGAAGTCAGCGTGGAGTCATCAACGCATCACGGCTACGCGTCATTTGTCTGCCTAACGGACTGTCAAAACTGTCCCAGCTATATCAATTCATCGCGCAGATATCTGAAACAGTATCTCGTGTACTGTCAATTGAGTTACCTCGCATGTGCGAGAAATATGGAATCCTGCTGTGGTGTCGCAACATTCGCCGAGGCATTGGACGTGTATTGGTGACGTCGCAATCTCAATGTCGACCATGTTCCGCATCGAAAGCCTCTTGTCCGAGTGTTGCAGTGCAAGGAGATATGGTGTACAGACGTAAGATGTAGTCCAGCCCAAGGAGTTTGGGTCCAATTGAAGCTTTCGAATGTTCCCGTGGTCCTCGAGTCGGAGTTAACGTGAGCTGCCAAATCGGAGCGGGAGCGGGCACGTGGTCCGGGCTCGATCGATTTCATCATCCAGGTCGTCATTACCGCGGCCGAACTTTTGTCAGGAGCTCGTCAACGCTTCTGGAGCCGCTCTCTCGCACATGACAGCCCATCCATAGCCATGTCGAATGTTCCTATAGGGCGCCAATTCAACACACAAACCCGGTAGACATCGCAGTCCTCCGTCCGAGTTATGCGCGGCCCGCTGGGCTTGTCAGCAAAGGCCTGGCATGGTCCGGGAAACGGAGCGCTCTTTGCGCAGATACAATCGCGCATACAGTCGAGTGCTCCAGTAGTGTCGAGAGGATTCGCTACAAGACCATTCCCGAAAGCATTCGCCCCCTCCCGAGCACCGAGCACCTGCGCGCCATGTCTCAATCCGACGCCATCCCTCGTACGGTTTGCAACCGCAGGCACCACGCGTCGCAATGGCGTACAACAGCCCACACGAATGTTTACGGCGTCCCGACTGCTAGCAGAGGCCACGGACAACGCCAAGCCAGTGAAGCAGCGCAAGTCATACAGAGATGAGATCAAAGAGAAGGGCATCATGGACCTGGAGGAGAACGACGGCGAGCCAGAGGAGCAAGGATTCGCAAAGTCGGAGAAGGCGACACAAGCAAAGCAGGTCAACATGAGCGCCAAGCTCAGCAAAGACGGGACGGGGTCTGGAGGTGCACCCGGAGGCATGCGTGAAATCTGGAGACTGATCAAGATCGCCCGCCCTGAGCTGGGAACACTGTCGTGGGCATTCCTCTTCCTGATCTTCGGCTCCGCCATCTCTCTGTCTGTGCCCTTCTCCATTGGCCGAATCCTTGACGCTGCAACTCAAACGGAGAATACCGATGGCTTACTCTTCGGACTGAACCCCTCAGCCTTCTACTTTGCATTGGCCGGAGTGCTTACTGCCGGTGCTGGTTTCAACTTTGGTCGCATTATCATCCTACGCATTGTTGGAGAACGCATCGTGGCTCGCCTGCGATCGCAGTTGTACCGCAAGACCTTTGTTCAGAACGCTGAGTTCTTCGATGCCAACAGAGTCGGAGATCTCATCTCACGCCTGGGTTCAGATACAATCATCGTTGGAAAGAGCATCACGCAAAACTTGTCCGACGGCCTCAGAGCGCTGGTCAGTGGTGCCGCTGGGTTTGCCATGATGGGATTCGTAAGCCTAAAGCTCACGGGTATCCTCGCCTTGATTGCTCCACCCGTTGCTCTTGTCGCGTTCTTCTCTGGTCGAGCACTACGAAACCTCAGCCGTAAAATACAAAAAAATCTTGGAACGTTGACCAAGATTGCGGAAGAGCGACTTGGTAACGTGCGAACAAGTCAAGCTTTCGCTGGCGAAGTTCAAGAGGCCTCACGATACAACCGCCAAATCAAGAGGATATTCGCATTGGGAAAGACCGAGGCGATCATCGCTGCCACGTTCTACGGTAGCACTGGACTAATGGGCAACCTGACAATCATCGGCATCCTCTACGTGGGTGGCAATATGGTCAAGAACGGTGTGATCTCCATCGGTGAACTCTCGTCTTTCCTCATGTACACTGTATATGCTGGATCGAGTATGGTTGGTCTGTCCGGCTTCTACGGCGAAATGATGAAAGGAGTCGGAGCTGCCAGTCGTCTTTTCGAGCTTCAAGACCGCAACCCAACAATTTCGCCAACAAAGGGTCTGCCTGTCAAATCTGCGCGTGGTCCAATCGAGTTTAAGCATGTCTCCTTCAGCTACCCTACGCGACCAGCGGTGACAATCTTCAAAGACCTGAACTTCAAGATCGAACAGGGAACGAACGTTGCAATTGTAGCTCCAAGCGGAGCTGGCAAGTCCACAGTAGCAAGTTTACTCTTACGCTTTTACAACCCCACCAGTGGTACGATCACCATTGAAGGAAGGGACATCACAAAGATGAACGCAAAGCAGCTGAGAAGGAAGATCGGCTTTGTCGGCCAGGAACCCGTGCTATTCTCAGGCACAATTGCAGAGAACATTGCTTATGGCGTGCCAGATGCGACCCGTGCTGAGATTGTGGCTGCTGCACGCAAAGCCAACTGCCAGTTCATCAGTGACTTCGTACGTTGTATGCCCATGAATTATCCACATGTACTAACAAACTATAGCCTGACGGTCTCGAAACACATGCCGGTGCGAGAGGTACCCAACTATCTGGTGGCCAGAAGCAGCGCATTGCAATTGCACGCGCACTCATAAAGAAGCCCGACATCCTCATTCTTGACGAAGCTACCAGTGCCTTGGACGCCGAATCCGAGACACTGGTCAATCAGGCTTTGAATAAACTTCTCCAAGAGAACAATACTACGATCAGCATCGCTCACCGGTTGTCTACAATCAAGCGTTCTGATCGCATCATTTGTATCGACGCAGACGGCAGGGTTGCCGAAGAAGGCACTTACGAAGAGCTTACAAACAACCCTGATGGTGCATTCAACAAGCTCATGGAGTGGCAGTTGAACGGAGGCGAGACAGATGCAAAGCCTGCCAAGAAGCCACGGTTAACCGATGAAGAGCAGGGTGAGCGGGAGATTGAGCACGAGCAGGAGGAAGAAGTGAGTCGCAACCGCCTCTGAACGAGACGTACAGAAGGTCGAAATAGAGATGAGCGAGTGTTCAGATGAGAGTACATTGTCCAGCATACTCGGGCGGAGTCACTGGAGCAGAAAGCTGCTTCCGAGGCACATTAGGAATGAGTTGTCCGAGGACACACGCACGACGCAGCATCCTCAACGATGTCATTCCCGAAGAGATCTGGAGATCATCTCGTCAGAGAGTTAGATGCTCCCCGCCATTTGGCAGATGACAAGCTGTGTTGGTGTGGGCCCAGAGACGTGGCAGAGATGTGGTGTGACATTTCTCGAAATCTATCAGCCCATCCCCAACATCACGATACCTTGGTGGGGCGACCGCGATAGCATCACATCATCTTGTAGCCATTTGGTTCTCAGGCACCGCCAGATAATTGTATATTAAACCCCTCTCAGTACAATCCTGTATCGTTATACCAAAATAATCTCAACATCGCCATCAACATCACAAGCATCATGTCTTCCATTGGCTCGTTCGCACTAAACAGCACCTATGGTAGCAACTCGCTACTCGTGAACAACACTTATTCCTCCTCTCCTCCAAAGTCTCCGAAACCGCTATGGTTACATGTCCATTTGACCTTCGCGCGCTCAATACACAAGTCTGAGCATCCAACACTACATGGTGTCAAGCAGCGCGCAACTTCATCTAGTTAGACCGAGCTTCATTGACCACCACCGCTCATCACATCATCAGGTACGACACCATGCCTCCAAAACTAGCCTTACCTGCTCGCAGCCCCTACTGCCAATCACCATGCTGATGTCCTCTACTAGTCCCCCGCATCGAGCGCAATGTGTGGACATCGCCGTGTTGCAACGCGATACTGACGTCATGGAACCATCTCTCGCTCTAGAACGCGTCGCGCATCGATGCCGAATGTAAGCTGATGATCAATTGGACGTCAGTATACATATAACACTTGCGTCACGGACTCGTTTTCCTTTGTCAACATCTACTTGCGACCCAATGTTCAAAACTGCGCAAACTTTGTCAATTCGATTACTCCGTTCTTCGACCATTACTACACAACTACGCCCGGCAGCACCACTGAATCGACACTTTTTCTCAACCACAGCAAGAATCTTTGCAGCAAATCCCAAAATGGAGGCCTTCAAGAAAGCTGGAAACCGCAAGGATGCGCCACCTGCGCACGAAATGGTGCATTTTGCAGGCTTGTTGAGCGAGAAGAGGAGTTTCGGTGACTTCAGGACGGTACTGCACACTGGACTCTACAGCCAACTTGTCGCCATGGAGGTCCCCGTCGGCGGCGACATTGGCGATGAGGTACGTTTTCACTTGCCCCAGATATCCACCCAGACGACATTCAACTAACACACAACCACAGGTCCACACCGTCGACCAAATCCTCCTCTTCACATCCGGCCGCGGCCTCGCCACTGTCGCCGGCAAAGACCAAGAAGTCAAAGCCGGCGACGTGGTTGTCGTACCAGCAGGAACTCAACATCAATTTGTCACAAAGGGTGACCAGCCGCTCGAGTTGATCACCGTGTATAGTCCAGCAGAGCATTTGCCGACGAGCGTGCACAAGACAAAGGAGGAGGGTGATAAGGCAGAGGAGGATGAGATTGACGAGGCGCCTGAGTGGAGTTTGAAGCCCAAGGCGGAGAACGAGAAGAGTGGGTTGGTCAAGGAAAGTGGGAAGTACTAGATGTGCAGGTAGACGAGAGAACATTTTGAGATTGTGGAACGAGCAGTGAGCATGGCTGTGGTTGATCAGGCGCGGATGGATGCGCGCGTAGAGTTTTGTAAATAAGGAATTAACCGGATGGATATGTCTACGTGACGCTGAAGAATGACCAGTAGCAGTTGAGGATAATCGTGTCATGTGCTCTCTTTGTCAACTCTGCATATTTCAGGGCTTTTGGTCAACTGGAATAGCCATGAATCCGCCAGTTAGGTGAGTACGTACCTCAGGTCTAGTCTAATATCCTCATATCTAATATCGACTACTATCAAGGCGTTCTGATCCAAAGTGTGTCATAATGGCTCTAGGTATTGTATAGTAGATTTATACCGTGTTATCACCAATCGAACCACAGTCACAGCCCTCCAGCTACTTCAATCAACAGATATGTAAGACGTGGTAGACCACAACGCAGCATCGACATAAAAACACCGAGCCAATCTTCCCCATTTCACAATGCATACCTAAAATGCTTCGCCTGCATATCCGTAACATCGCTAAACCCATCCGCAACAGCCTGCTCATTCTCCCCAACCCCATACTTGCGATCCCTCCTCTTATTCTCCCACTGCATATACACCATCAACACCAACGCCACAACAACCATCCCGCAATAACACACAATCAGCCCTGTCAGTGCTGAAAAGTAGCGTGGCGCCTCTCTCGCGAAGAAAATATTTGCGCCTGCAATGTTACCCGCGGCATAGAAGCAGAACCAAAGGCCGTTGGCTGTGCTGCGCTTGGTGTGGCCTGCTATGTTGGTCGTGAGGAGATTCCAGCTTAGGATGACGGGGGCGCCGACAATGTATTGCAGCCAGGTGCAACCGACAAGGGACCACCGTTGAGATAGGGGCGTGAGACGGATACCCAGGAGGCCGGCGAGAGGGGGCAGACAAATGGCTGCTAAGATGACGCAGCGTGTATTCTTGAAGTAACCCGCTGCGAGACCACAGAGCGGTACGACTACAAATTCGATGGCGCCGGTAGGGAGTTGAAGCAGTGTGGCGTAAATGCCTGAGAAGCCGAATCCTCTGATGAGCGAGGACGAGAAGTTCGATACGTCGCCGTTGATGACACCACAGCAAAGTCCAATCAGGATTAGGCAGTGGACTTTGAAGTCAAGTAGTGCTTCGATGGCTTGGTGTTTGTGGAATTGCTTCGTCTTGACACCAATCATGTTGCTTGCGATACGATCGATTGCTACGATGCGCTGCTTGTGTGTCAGGAATTTGGCGGTGGATGGCGAGTCTGGCATCACCCAGAGGAATACCCAGGCCCAGACGAAGTTAAGAAGTCCGATGACGAGGAAGATGAGCTGCCAGGTCTTGATGTGAGGACTATGTGCATGGCCGAGGCCGTAGCCTAGAAGTGCACCAACCATGGTCGCCATGCCGTTGAAGGCAAGGAAGACGCACATACGGAGGGGTTGCTCATTGCGCGTATAGAACATGGATACGATGTTCATAATAGCTGGCGAGATTGAGGCTTCAAACATGCCAAGTAAGAATCGTAGGGCAAGTATGCCCGCGTAGTTTTTCGCAGCTACATGGCAGCATAGCAGGAGCGACCAGAGGAGAATCATGGAGCCAGTGTACTTTGATACTGGTAGCCTTTGAATCAAATAGTTCGCCGGCAAAGCCCAGAAGAGGTATCCGAAGTTAAAGATGGCTGCAACCCAGCCATACCGTGCACCTTGAAGACCAAGATCCGGAGTCAAAGTGTAGGCGTTCGCGTAGTTCAAAGAGAGCTTATCGAGAAATTGAATGGTATAGGTCATACAAATCTGGGTAGCACATTAGTCTTGATGGTGTGCAACATCAACGTGGATTCCAGTTTACATAGGTACCTACCATTGGCATGATAACCCAGTCAATCTTGCTTAGAACAATCTTTCGCTCCGCATCGAGCTCTTCTCTTGAGTATTGTCGGACTTCAAGGTATAAATCTGCACCGATGTCACGCATCTGCTTCTCTGCTGCAAGCTGTCCTTCGTCGATGCTTGGCTCCCTAGCAGGAGAGATGTCATGCTTTTTCTCAGGCATCCTAAAGCAAATGTACAAGACCGCTGCTAATGTTTGCAATGAAATGGACCAGTAGATGACTTGAGGAAGGGATTTACGATTATGGGCTATGCCGTGGTACGTATACTATGGCAGTGACGTACGAAGAGAGTACTGAACGAGGGTGGCGCATGGCCCTTATATCGATTAGCATGAAATGCCTCCCACCCTTGGCAATGCATATGCCTATCATCGGTTCATTGCCATGTGGTCTCTTATCGGGTTTTGTTAAGCGTTGCCTATCATAATCCATGCTAGTCATATCCGACTGCTGCATCATGCAGTCGACGTTGATGGTGTTAATCCTCCGGCACGCTACGCTGGGTTGTGTTCCGTCGGGCATCATCGTAGCAAAAACGAGGAGCCTGTGATTACCTTCATGGACCATGGTGCAACGTCAGATATTGTTCTATAGCTTTAAAGTATAGCTATTAGGTTTGCTATGGAACCTAGAATCCCAAGTGTATCACACTGAGCTAGTCTTGCGCTGTAGATTACTTCAACCGAGAATGCTGCGGGTGATCAGTAGCGCACCCCGCTTAATTCACCCTGGCGGGATAGTTCAATCCCTCTGCTCGTATAGGCGATTCTTTTAGTCAACATAGACGCTCATCAGGAGGGCCGCCAAGTGATTGTGACATGAGATCGGTAGTAAAACAAGGGGTTGTTGAGACATGTGGGTATATTTGTATTATATGCAGCGCAATAATGGGAGCGGATAGTACAATAAGGTCGGCTGTGCCGCAGGCTGATTCGAAGTAGGGCCTAACACCCACATACAGGACCTGTTTCAACGTCCTATTTCCAAAGACCGTACGGGCCACTCGTAAACTTCCATAGCTTCACTGTGCCGTCTTCACTACCAGTGGCGTATATCTTTCCGTCGGGCGAGAAGCTGGCTGACCAAATGGGACCGTGATGACCCTTGTTGGTCTCTAACTCTTTCTCCTCATCGAAATCCCACACTCGCACCCAGGTATCGTTCTGACTGCTACCGCCAGTGACGAACCTCCTTTGGCCATTATGTAAAGCCACACTAGCGATATCGTATGGTGTTTTGATGCTTTTGATCAGCGATCCAGGTGACAGGCTGTTGAAGAAATAAACGCTGTTTCCAGCGGCCACGCTCAAGACACCGTCCGAGGAGGTGTTATCCAACTCGCACGTGCCCACAGCGCCCTCAACGGCATGTTCGCCGATGGTGGATTCTTGTCTTAAATCCCACCAACGCACCTTCTTATCCTCCGCTGCCGTGATTACAACATTGGGGTCTGATGTCCATACAATTGACTTGATCGTGCCGCTGTGAACCCCAGCACCAATCTCGTAGCTTGTCGCCGAGTCACTTCGCGAAAGATCGTATATACGCAGCTTCTTTTCCATGCCACCTGTAGCGAGGATCTGTGGGTGGGGCTGATTGGGGAATGCGACTGCGCGAACAATGTGGTTGTGGGCGAGTGTATGGAGAGCTTCTCCCGTATGCGTATCCCACACTTTTCTGGAGACTGTTAGCAAGGCTTTGTGCGAAAGCTTGCGTAACTTACGCAGAGAAATCTGCTGATGCTGTAGCAGCTAAGGAGGCATCGGACGAGAGACGAGCCTGCCAGACTGCGCCCTTATGTCCCAAGAAAGTGCCAATCCAATCTCCAGTGACACCGTCGCGGAGCATAGGGTTGTTGTCTTTGCATGCAGATATGATATAATACTGGTCTTCATCTAACATGGAGGAGAAGTGTATGTGCGGGACGGGGCGAGAATGTCCATGGCAGGTAAGCGGTACCACCTTGGTCGTTTCGGGCATGGCGATTCCGAGAGATTGAATGCTGGTAATAGAACGAGGGAGATAGGCGAATCCTTGGTTGAGCCGATCAAGCCCGTCGTCTATAACCTCAAGAGCGGTGAAGCTTGAATAATGGGAAGTGTGTGACCAAGTCTAGGAGGTTACTGTGGAGGAATGTGAGGCGCAGGAAATCCACGAATCAGTGATTGTAGATGCAATCAACGAGACACAAATGAGGGCGGAAAATGCAAAATGTTCGTCAATGGGTCGTAAAGTCGTGAAAGCTGTTGATGGTGCTGTCGCAACTTCCTCCACGGCCCCTCGAGGGGCAAGTTGAAACGGTCCGCAAGGCTAGCGCCGGAATATCTCTGGGACCGAGGCTTACACGGATGCGACTTCACCTTCACTGTCCGCTTTGCAATGCTGCTTTAAGTCAAACCTCACTGAACCTGGAATCGGACTCGACACACACTCTGACAGCTTCTAAGTCTTTAGGGGTTTACTAACGCGGTCGCAAAGCGGTCTCTCGCTTAGATGTTATATGCAGATGTGCAAGAACTTGGAGCAGTCAATTGTCAACCTCCAATACACCCAAGGAAGATGTTCTCGAAAGCTCGTGATTGGCCTGGAGATTTTGACTGAGGAATAACTAATTGGTGTAGGATGATTCTCATCAGTTTCATTCGAGATGGGAATCATCATTACATATGCTATGTGAGTTCACATACACTAAACTCAGGTGAAACAATACAAGATCAGTCGTCGCCAAGGTATCTAGGAAACCAAAATCAGAGGCTACAAGATGACTCAAGCAGCGACTTGCTTTAGTATCTGGAGCCAGACTCCCCGCAATTAACCCTTTCTCCTTTAGGGTTGTTTCGAATTACTATGGAACTATCCACTAGTCAAGCAAAACCCTCCAGCTCCCATATCACTAGGTCTCATACACTGCAGGTGGCACGTAAGGCACTCTATGCTTAGTACAGTAAGAGAGAGAGGGAGAGAGAGAGGGAGAGAGAGAGGGAGAGAGAGAGGGAGAGAGAGAGTCGTGCATTAGTGGTCAACTTTTGATGAGCTCCTCACGCATGTTTTGGTCGGATTGCTCTTACTCTCACAGGACTTTTGACAAGCATGGAAGGCCATTCATAATGCGGAACTCGCACGTACAGGATAAAGTCATCTCAGGTTGCATCCTTGTAGCGCCCAAATAAATCCCCGTAACATTTATAATTAGCTGTCTTATATTAGGGGCTAATGTTTTGCAGCGATATCTACTGTAGTAGAATCTTAGCCTTAATTACGTTAGGAGTCGCTGTAAATTAGTATCGTATTAGGTACAGCTGCTGACAAACTAGCAGCCATGCAACCTGAGATGACTTTATCGTGTAGTCAAATTGGTAGAGACCATATACACGAAGGTCTCGATAAGTTTGCCGCGTGAACTCTGAAGGCCATACACTGTCTCTTTGCACTGCTCCATTGTTGTGATGTGTCTATGAATGTGGTGCTCGCATTGACTACATGTACAGTATGCGAGCATGATGCGCACGGATCTATACCATAAGCATTCGGCCGCTAAACAGCCGAAATGAAGCGCCGAGACAGCCTCGCGCCCTACCGGCCAATCTTTTAGATTTTTGATACAATGTACATGATTAAGTCATGTTAGAGGCTGCTGTGAATTAGTATAGTATTACCTAAGGTATAGCTGCTGACAAACTAGCAGGCATGCAATCTAAGATGACTTTCTCCTGTATAGGTAAGATAGCTAATTGTAAACGTTACGGGTGATTTATTCAGGCGCTACAAGGATGCAACCTGAGATGATTTAATCCTGTGATTGCTATTCTTGACGTTTTAGCAGAGCGTACTGCTTCGTTCAAAGCTTCACCGATCTTTCTAGATTTTACATTGTCCGAGCCCACCAGTAACTTCCGGCCCCATATACATCGACATGACCTCGGGACCGACGCAAACACCAAAATGTGCGGCCGAGTGCTTGACGCATCAGACTACTCATTCGTATCTTCGTACCTTCGTACCTTCGTACATGGTGAAAGAAATTCTCTTTGACATGCGCCATGTGCCTCAAACGAGACCGAATGCGAGGTCTAGACGGCCCGTCATTGCTCGCTGTAGCTATTGGAATGATGCCGAAAATACACACTTTGTATAAAGATGAGAGCCTCCTCAGTATCATCTTCTCTGGCCACTCCTACCACTCTTTCTTCCTCAGCAAAATCTAGTCGTCTGTCGCTATGTTGTCCCTCGCTCAAATCACGGCGATAATCGCCTTTTCCAGTGCAGTAATTGCCGCCCCTGTTGCAGAACGTACGTCTAACCACACAGTGCCCAAATGAACTTGCATAGTTTGGGCGACTTCAATGAGCCCTAGCTAATATGAGCGTCAACATAGAGCAAGACACGACGTTCTCGATGGAGCAAGACACGACGTTCTCGATGGAGCAACTGCCAAGGTCTAAGCACATTAAAAATGGTCCGCAGCAGATGATCCAGTATATGCGAACGTATGGACTTGATGTATCTCCAGAGCTCTCAGCGGCTGCCGAGAAACAGGCGAGCAAGGCGGCTCCTTTGACTGCTCGAGGAATCAAGGGAAGCGTTCGAACTTTCGCAGTTGACGAGTATACCTCCGAATACGTAAGCCCGCTCGTCATTGGTGGCAAGACTATCCATGTCTCGCTTGGTACTGCAGCTTCCGATGTGTAAGATACCACAGATGCCTAGTTGATTTCCTTTGGCTCCAAGCTAACATTCGTCCAGCTGGGTTTTCTCTTCCCTACAAAGCAAAGCTCAGCGTAAAGGTCATGACTACTACGAGGTCAACCCGGCCAACATCAAGAAAGGCTATAGCTTTAATATTGGCTACTCAGGCAACCTCACAACTGCAAAAGGCAAGGTATATACTGAGAAAAGTAAGTCACCATGTTCCTAGCTTCAACCTTCACTTGTACAGGTCTCTGGAGGGACTGGGTGGCTGTCGACCGACTCTGTTTGAGGTGCAGGTATGCTAACTCTACCTCTTAGTCAAGCTCGGTAGCATTACAACCACACAAGTCATCGGGGCCGCTGAAACCGTCAACGATCAGATGCTAGACGATCAAGACTCAGACGGTATGTTTGGCCTTGGCTTCAGCTACACCAACGGTATCACGCCCAAACCACAGCTATCATTCTTCGACACCATCAAGCCCCAACTCGAAAAGCCGCTCTTTTCCGTCGCCCTAAAGCACAACACCACAGGCTCTTTCGACTTTGGCTTCATCGACGGCAAGAAAATGAATGGTCCCATTACCTACGCTGACGTGGTCGATGATGGCTGGGGCGCCTGGAGCATCATCGGCGAAGGATTCAGCGTCGGTTCCAACCCCAAAATCACCGCGAGAAAAATGAAGATCCACTTCGACGCCGCTACCAGCATTTCCTACACCGACCCAGATATCGTTTCCGCCGCCTACTCCAAGATTCCTGGGGCAAAGTTCGATAAAGAACAGCAGGCTTATACGCTTCCTTGTAACGCCAAGTCTGTGCCTGATATCACATTCTCTATTCGCGGAAGCAGACAGGTTATTTCTGGTGAGCGTCTCAAGTACGCGCCAATTGATGATGATGGTCGTGTGTGCTATGGCGCCCTGCAGAATATCGGAGGTGGTGTTGATTTCAGCCTCTTGGGTATCAATTTTTTCGTCAACAAGTATCTTGTTCATGATACGAACAATGGTAAGCCCAGGCTTGGATTTGCTAGGCAGTCTGGCGAAGACTGTAAATGATGTTTTGTTGAGCTTCTTCACTGAGTATATATCTATTTAATTATAATTATAGGATTATCTTTTCGTACAGCTTTGAACTGGGAAGGGTCGGGAATTTCTCGGTAGCATCGATGCCTGCTTGATATTTTATATCGTACAAGTAATGGTCCCAAAGCTTGTGTACATAATGATCTTCTTAGATTCTTGAATAGGATATGCTTGCGAAATTGCCTTCCCTGTGAGTATACCAGTGTCCACATCCCTGTGCACGACAAAGTCCAATTCGTGCGTAAGAGAGACAACCTTTGGTGCGACATGTTCACCGAGGGGTGCGACGGAACCAGAACACCAACTACTAGTAATAGCATACCATTTCAAGAGTCCAAAAATATTTTAATGGACTCTTAGAGTTTACTCTTAGTACACTGTCAAGTATACGACTGTGTTTACTTCCTAGACTCAGCGAACGTTAGTGCTGTGTGAAGACAACCATCAAGGTCTTGTGGTGTGTCAAAATATAACAAGAATCTCCATAAGGTTCAGATCAATAATGCATAGTCAGTACATATGATTTATGATTCGACAGGAGTGAGTGGTAAATGACTGTGGATCAATCACACATTTCACACAACTACAAGGCTCACGCACATATATTTGAGTATTGTCGTTTCATTCGCTGTGTCATTACACCAAACCTCCACTCTTTCCCCCAAAAATACAAGCAGAAATTAAAATCAGATATCAATACGGCGCAATCGATCATCATCGAAGTCCTGCGCTGCGTCCAGTGTCCCAACATTGAACCCAGATCCATTCCCATCCGTACCTATGCAAAGAGAAAGTTTTTCAACCATAGCGCGCCATAGATGTCAGAGCCCAACCCAACCCACATTTTCTAGTTAATGCAAGGAAGAGAAAACCCGCTTACGAAGCATAAGCCTCGCCGATAGGGGACAAGCCACTAGCGGTGTTGAGCTGGTTCTCGCCAGTGCCAACCATGAACCAGGAGTAGCCCTGGACATGGGCGGAGTTGTCGAGGTACTCCATGGCGCCCTTGAGGAAGGTGACGGCCTGGTCGGAGGAGGCAGAGCCGGGGTTGAGGCCGAACTCGGTGACCCAGACGGGCTTTCCGTAGAGATCAGCAGCCTTCTCGACCTGGGCCTTGAAGCGGTCGAGTGTCTGGCCTTCCTCGTAGATGTCGTAGAAGTGGATGTTGGTTGCGTCGACGGTGGCGTCGGGGCAGGAGTCGTGGAAGCGGCTGAGCCAGCTGGAGAAAAAGTTAGCACTTCAATCAAACGTAGGAATGGGTTACTTGCTCGATCCCCATTGGCGCACCTCCATTTGTCACCGAAGGACCGATGATGGTTACGTCGGGGTGGGCGGTCTTGATGGGGTTCATGTATTCCTTCCATGAGGCGCAAGCAGCCTCGGGGCTCATGTTGCACTGCTCGGCGTGATCACACTCGTTGAAACCCATAACAGCAATGGAGCCCTTCTCAACAGCCTTGTTAACGTTGGCAAGCCATTCTTTTGCGGACGAGTCGGTTGGCTTGTGCATCATGGGGATGAAGTTGGTGCCGATGTCATTGTTCTCGATCTGGCCCCAGTTGTATCCGAAACCGAACTTGCCAGCGAAAGACTTGCAGAGCTCAGCAGTGTTGTAAGCGAGACCACGCTTAGCACCACTGTAGGTGTTGCCAGAGGAGGGGGGTGTGGCAGACGCGGATGGGGCGGCGCTGCTAGCGCTGACAATAGGCTTGTTCTGAGCGTAGGAAGGCGCAACATACTCAGCCTTGGACGAAGTAGCCTTGGAAGCCTCAGGAGTCTCAGCGGGGTACTCGGCAGCGGGAGTGGTAGAGGTAGCAGCCTCAGGAGTCGCAGCAGGGTACTCTGCGGCGGGAGTGACGCTGGACTTCTCAGCTACAGGGGCCTGGGAAGAAGCACCATATCCGTTATTGTGCTTGGACTCAACTGGAGCAGCAGATGACTGGGGAGCAGGAGTGTAGCCAGCACCGCCGCCAGGGGTGACAGTGACGGTGACCTTCTCCTTGGCGGTGATGGTAACGGTCGCTGGGCCGCACTGGCCAGTGGGGACGTTCTCAGCAACTACACCAGCCGAGGAAGCCTTGACGATGACGGTGGAGTACAGTGTCTGAGTGGAAGTTGAAGTCTCGTCAATGGTGGTCGTCTTGTCTTCAGGGTAGGATCCAGTTGGGTAGGGAACGGCAGCAGTGCCGTTTTGCGCTCCTGGCCAGCCAGCGGTAGGGTATGGCTTAGGAGCACCGTACGGCGCAGTACCTTGAGCAGCCTTCGCGCCGTGGAATTTGTTATGGGGGTTGGCACCGTAGTGAGGAACGGCGACGACGGTGGAGACCAGAGCCAAAAGGCTGATTTTCATGGTGGAGGACATGGTGATGGAAGAGACCGGGGTATTGATACGTCAGGAGCTGGAAATTTAAACAGGCAAGGCAATTGCAGCTTCCTGAGCGCTCGTGAGGGTTGCAGCGATTCGGTAATGAAGGTGATGTCTGTACAGACAATGAGTGACACGAGTACCAGGACTCAAAAGAAGGACGGCAACGATTCAAGACTCAAGCAAGGTAAAGAGGCTCAACGGGGCATGGGGCGATCGGTTCATATACGGAGGCGGGGCCTCGGATTCACTGCTCACGGCTAAGAGCGTGGTGGCGGCCGAGAACGCACAAAGTCCTTGGTTGGGGACTAGAGGCTGCACCATCAGGGGTAAGCGCCAGGTACGGCAAACACCCACCCACTTGGAGCTCCAGGACGCCCTCGATCGAGGAATCAAGCTTTGTGTGTAGCGGCCCATCACCGCAATTTCTAGCCGCGCACTAGGGTTACAGCTGCTTGGAGCGCCTCGTCAGCTGCTAAAACAAGGAGAACGCCCTGGGGCACTGCAGGGCAACCACCACACAACAACCGCTTACTCGCAGCTGCACAGTGCTCCATGTTCACTCAACCACGCCCTTCGTTGCGGCGGCTCCGTGCTGCCATACGGGCTGAGACGGCCATGTTGAGTGTGTGCAGCGGGGGCCCTCCCCAACGAGTCCACTTCTCCACCGCACGACAGGCATCCCGTCTTTGTAATCCTCCTCTTGCTTGCGCCAACGCGCCTCGGCGGTGGAGCGTCCAAGTGGCTGCCAGTGACGACTCATGGGGCCGAGAAAGCCAGCCAAGGCTCTATTGCCTCCCCTGGACACATCCATTCCTTTGCGTCCAGACAATGCCCTTCTCGTGGAGACGGCAGGTCGATCTTTCTATTCTTTGTTGTTGGAGAGTGCTTTGTTGAAGATGGCGGGCGTGTACTCTGATCAGTGCGCAAGGCCTGGCAGCCACGAGTTACCTGCCTCGCCTGGACGCACCGCCGACTGAGCACAGAGAAGGCTCAGCCGCGCTGACGACTACCCGAGAGATCGTCGAATCGAAGCATCGAGGCTGTCACACTTGTGTGGGTAGCGTGCTGCCTGCACAACCGCATCAAACATACGCCTACCGTCTACTGTAGGGCCTACGTGTTGCGCGCAGATTGATTTGAACACGCAGTCGCTGCAACAGGCTCCGAGCACCATAGCGAGGCGGCCGCCACGACTCCAACCTAACACCGCCAAGTGGACAGGCGAAGCCTGCCATGATGCGCTATGGTGTAGGCCAACAAATACTAATATGACGACGTTCGTCAATCTTAACAGACCCCTATTATGACAATTCACCTTACGCCCCAATAAACTATCTCGTATCCTCAAACACGCAACAACCAAACATGGGAAACTCTCGAGGGCACGAGACAGGTGCAAAGAAGTATGGTATATTGTTCCTTGGTATGCAAGCCCTCTCTGTACTTCCAAAAGGCGCGCAAACCCCAATTGCACGCAAAGCAGTTGGCTACGCTAGGTCCTCCGCCCCCTACTCTTACTACGGACATTCACCCCAGTCTCCCCGGGTGGAGTCACTCATGCAGCGCTCGAGTTGCGCGCACCGTTGCGTATGATGCTGCGTCTTGCAACGTCATTCCGCAATCCTTTGCCATCCCTTCGTCGCCGTTCTGGGGTCCGTCTTTGAATTTGCGCTCCAGAATCGTCTCCCCGTTGTTTTCTCCAACAACCCGCTTCAGCTGGGCATGATCAATTCCTAATTTCCACCATGCGCCACCTCATTCGTTCTTTTTCTTTCGTCTCTGCCCAATGGGAACCGTGTGCTTTTCTCCATCGCGCCGCCCTGTCCATTTAACGTGCGCTATCGATAGAGCGCCCCAGGCGTGCATGAGCGCTGCATGGCTGGCACAACCTAATGCATGTTTCCTGGCATCTGCATCTCCAACGGACTCGGCGTCTGTCAATCTGACGTGTTGAACGCTTTATGCATTTTGTGTCGCGGCCTTCCTCGTACTGAACCCTGTGCACAACCTTAGTGGATCGTAATAGTTTGATAGTCTTGAGCTTCAGTCGCGTATCGTGGAGATTTGTTAGTTTGGAAATTCGATCGTCCCTCGTCTCCATCATTTGCGATTGCTGATCGATTGGCGCCGTGCGGAAATGAGGATTACCGGCGATACCAGCGTGACGAACCGAGACATGGCGATCCTGTATGGCGATCCGCTCGTCGCTGAAATTGCGATGCTTGAATTGAGCGCGTCGCGAGCTCGGTCTTGTTATACTTCGAGTCTGTACGCTCTTGAAAGCATCAAATCTGATTGAATGAGAGCTGGCGTACACCTACTCTGGGTGTATGTATCGGTCCGTACTTGTAATTCGTCTGAGCAGGTGACTCTGGCGTGAGGTGTCTTCACAGCCCTGTGAGCCATATTAGAACTGCAAAAAGAGGCTGTAAGCTGACGTGTGGTGATAAGAGGATAGCAATTTGCAGGTTGGTCCTACCTTCATGATAATTTAGCCAGCTGAGATAGCTAGGAGTCGGCCAACTTGAGCGTAAGTCTTGAAAACATTACTATTCAGATGAATAAAATTATTTAAAGTACACTTTAATATCTTCGAGTTTTCATAGATCGGAGTTCCAGATTCAAAACGTCGCATTCAATTTCATTTCCAACCTGCCTTTCGTTTCGCATCGAAATCGGATCTTTGCAAAGGTCGTGCAATGCATGCTTCTGCACCATCACTGTCTGATATGACTTCCGAACTATCTCTTTCCGCAGTAGACATACTCTCACATGCCTCATTGCCCTGAAGAACAATCCTTGTGATAGTCATAACCTGTGCACTGTTTTAGGTCAGCATGCTGACTCGAGACTGACTATGGCACATTACCAGACCTGTCACTATCCTCCTCCGGCTCCCACTTCCGCCGTTTTGCCAACAGTGCCTGTAACTGAGCATCAACTTGCGGTATTTCGGGCGACGGAAACGATGATCGCGGTCCTGCACTACGACGCAATCCAGATCTTGGATCAGTGCTGGATGGTACATAGACTCCTGGACCTTGGGCTTGTCGCATGGCTGGGACTTTTAGCCCTACTTGGCCACCGAGACGGGCAAATGGTGCAGGCGCGCTTGGTAAGATGGGTGATTTGGAGCTTCTCGGTTCTTCGATCTCCTGTGATGGGTGGATGGGCTGGGATCGCGTGCCGACTTTGAAGCGGCCAATGTTCTGGGGGCCCATGGCTGGCATACTGTAGCCCAGAGCTTTGGGCTCTGTAGGCTTTGGTGTAGGCTGCTTCGTTGGAGGAAAAGCAGGATCTTTGGGAATCGGCGCCGGTGGAGAAGGAGGAATTGGTACATCATGTTGTTCGGTAGGTGCAGGCGGAGGCGGAGGTGGAGGTGGAGGCTGACAATTAGACGCATCAGGTCGCTTCAGGTAGGGTGATGGAGGTGATGATCTAGGTATCGCAGGTCCTTTTCCTTTGCTCGTCGTCCATGTGGTTGTTTCTGTTTCAGTCCACTCTGCTATCTGGCCATCACCAAGATCCTCTGACCAATTTCGAGTCTAGTCATGAATTAGTACAAAGCCCTCAACAACACAGAAAGCACTCACCACTTTATCCTGATATTCTCGCGTCGGTTGGTTCAACTGTATCGACTCTTGGAAAGCCCGCTGCATCGCCTCCATCTCCCGTTCATGCGCAGCATGTTCTGCTTCCTCCCTTGACTGTTTAATCATGAACTCGAAATCTGCGTCTTCTTGTTCTTGTAGTTTGCTTGCATACTCTTCCGCACTCCATCTTTCCAGTTCAGCGATACGTGCATCTTGAGCTTTCTGAAGCTCCGTCGCCTGAGCGAGACTCTCCTCTCGAGCTCTTTGCTCAGCACGCTGCATATGTTCTTCGTGAGCTTTGGCCTCGGCCATGCTGATGTCGCGCGCTGTCTTTAGATCATAATCCAGGGTTATATTCTCAGCTGCTATGCGCCGGGGACGCAGACAGGTATCACAGACGCCGTTACGACTCTTCGTCTTGACCTTGACTCGGTCTTTGTTGGCTGGATTGTCACGATCACAATGCACCCCGGTCCTCTGGAAATCCATACACTGGCTCGAATCGACGTGGTCTCCGGCCCTGTGACCACATTCGTAGTTGTAGACAGTGTATTTGCACATGGTCGGCGAAAAAGGTTGTGGACTTAGAAATACAGGAACAGAGAACGTGCTGTTCAGGGAGAGATCTGGTATCTCCATGGGTCCTGCCTGTACTTGTACGTGTATACGGATATGTTCACAAATTTTGGTGAAGCCTGGTTAATGAAGATTTTACAGCTGTTTGCTGCATATGACCACATAATTTGTAATTTCGCGTCCGTGAAGGATCCCCAACGGTGCTTGCGCGTGAGTGTCATGCAAACAGATCATGCGCCTACGATACCCTGGACATCACACAACGCATGTTACGTGTCGGTAGTGGCTGCTCAATATTCACTTTGTCCTCTGTGAAGTTGCACACGTTAGCAATACATGATATGAACTTTCAGAAGCTCAAGGACTGGATGATGGAGAATCATGTTCCGGTGTAGAACCAACAGTGAATGTGAGGGGTGATTGAGTGGTGCATGTTCTGCTGTAAATGTACGATATCTCAACATCGTGCTGTGCATGTACTATAGAAAGCTCAAAGAGCGAGATCCCATGAAGAAGTTGAGATGTAGTCATCAGCCAATCAGGGCCACTTGATTGGGATTAGACCATTAGTCCATTTTGATGTGCTTGGCACCTCCGACGAGCTCCATCATCGACGTCTTTGAACGACGCCACGCCTCCAAATCGCAGCACATTCCACCATGGCCTCGAGACTGGTCCCCTTCGCATACCGGAGTGCCCCGCGCGCCTTCCGCCAATTCCAGAGGACTCAATGGCGACCTTTCAGCGTCTCGCGACCCGCGTGGAACGAGAGCGGTTCGCTCAATGTTGTATGTAACATACGGACTGGACAGCCACATAGACCGGATAGAGTATCTGACTATTGTTGTAGCATCGCGATACGCCTGAGAACAACGCAAGCATTCCTTTCAAGTTCACCGCCCAAAACGAGCAGCTTATTGAGGAAGTTGTCTCCCGGTACCCCTCGCAATACAAGAAGGCTGCCGTCATGCCTCTGCTGGATCTTGGACAGCGCCAGCATGGATTCTGCAGTCTCAGTGTTATGAATGAGGTTGCGCGGATATTGGAGATGCCACCGATGCGCGTCTACGAGGTTGCGACTTTCTACACCATGTACAACCGGGATCCGGTCGGCAAGTTCCACGTCCAGGTCTGCACAACAGTAAGTGAAAGCCCTTGAGGAAGCTGCGAAAATTCCAATTGACTTGATGTAGACACCATGCATGCTCCGCGACAGCGACGCAGTTATGAAGGCGTGTGAGGAGGAGCTTGGCATCCACCACGGCGAGACTACCAAGGACGGCCTGTTCACAATGACCGAGGTCGACTGCCTTGGTGCCTGTGCGAATGCGCCCATGGTCCAGATCAACGACGACTACTACGAGGACCTCACATACGAATCAACCGTCGCTTTAATCAAGGCTCTTAGACATGCTGCACAAGCCACAGGTGCGCAGCCGGGTGACAAGGGACTTGCCAGCGGAGCTGGAAAGGGCAACGCGTCAGAGAAGGGCGCAGGAGAGAAGTTGGTGAATCAACAGGGACGAGGCTATGACTTTGGCGGTGTAAAGGTGCCAACACCCGGTCCTTTGAGTGGAAGGAAGAGCTGCGAGCCAGCAGGAGGCTTGACATGTCTGACAAGCGAACCATGGGGCAACGAGACGCTGAGGAAAGATGGTGCTCTATAGGAAACCTGTAAATATGTGTACGATCCCCTTTTCCGCTTGGAGTAGAGATTATAGGCAGCTGATGTTGATGCAGTGCCATATTATTTTCTCCAATACCATTTTTTTTCCAATACTTACAAGCCATCATACCAGTAAATGATGTGAAGTGCCTATCATACACCGCCCGACCTTTAGACTATCTTACAAGATATAGTGTGGTATTGATTGACTAGCAACCTCTCTCACCCGCTCTCTCACCATGACAGTAATCAACAAACGCAGTACCAACACGCCATGAATTTCATCCACATTTGAACCCTCTCCACCTGGCTTCCGCCATACACAAAAACCCTATCCGATATTAAATCTACCTCAACACGCACCACTACCACATCACATCACATCAACCACAACCACAATGAACCTCATCCTCTTCCTCCTATCCCTCATCTCCCTCGCCGCCAACGCCAACGCCGCCGCCGTCCCCATCACCAGCCCCCCACGCAACAACCCCACCAACCCCAACAACGACATCCAAGCGCTCGCCAAAAAGCCATGCAGAATCCGCATTACATATGTAAACAATTGCGCCAATGTACGTATTACCCTTATCACAATACTCGCTATCAGTAACAATGGCGGATGGTAAAATATGAGCATGTGTATATGTGTATTATGCTAATTCCAAAGACCTCAAAAGCATTCCAACAGAAGCTTTGCACAATGTCGCGATGGAGTTTGTGGTTCGGCGCGGAGTTTGTGTCATGGGTGTACGGGTATGCCTTGTTAGGCTTGTTAGTGGGAAATGGTTGGATGGAAGGGGAGTTGGGAGTTGGGGCGGTTGCTGGGATTACTGGGGGTTGGGGTGGGATGGCAGTGTGCTGTGTACACAATATATTGTCGTGTATGGTGAATTATCATCGTGAACATAGTAGTCAAAGCGTATAGACAACATTACTAGGTGGGATGTATATATTTGCAAAAACTACTTTTTGATTCGAACTACTCGCTTGGTGTTGTACAGCGACTCCTGAGTTCTTCCCTTTTGAAACGACACGTACGTTAGGAATCTATGTGCGGCTACCAAAACCACCCACCCAGCCAGTCCATCTGCTGGACTTCCTGCCAGCCAACGCCGTCGCTATAGTCATGTTGTAATCCCAATGCCGTCCTCGCGCCCTGTTTGTCCCCAATGCAATGCTGATACTAGTAGGAAAGATTCAACTCGTCCTGTACAGTGGCTGGCCTCCATCCATCGCGAGCTTTGTGCGAATGGTCCACGACTAGGCAAATTGTTCTCGCCATCTATCTGGGAAGAGCGCTTGCGAAACGGTTTGTATGAATTCGACGTGATTGCCCCTCGCTGCTGGTCAGGCCCGTTGACTTTTCGTCTATAAGAAACCAGAATTCCAACTGCCCATGAGCATATCCCTCGTCATCTCGAAACTGAGCCAGCTGCTGGCCATGCTCGGGGCGACCTTGAGGAGATTCGGTACGATACCCTTGTATAATCCTCTAACACCCTCGTGCTTGATGATGGTGACAATGGCGTTGCCAATACCGGAGTACTGGTATCCCATTCCACTCATGGTGTTGATTTGGAACCGCCGCCGAAGCACGTCAAATGGGTATGTGATGGTTTGCGCTACCGCTCCAGAGACCGCGCCTGCTCCGAGTTTGCCGATCGCACTAGGGTCTTTCTGGCCTTCGTGTGTAAATTGCGTACGTGCCATCTCGTAGACCATGAAGTTCAGGCCGACGTAGGGCGCAACGCCTGCTACGGTTGGAATGATTCCGCGGTACAGTGCCGAGATTCCACCTTCTGTCTTGTACATGTTCACCAGCAAAGCCCACATGCCGGGTAGCTTCTGGCCTTGCTCCTTCTTCAGACTCGAGAATGATGCGGACTGGATGGACAGACGTGTGCGGACAATATCGAGCGGGTATGTGCATGTGACGGAGGTGATACCAGCGAGACCACCACAGAGAAGTCGCTGGTAGGCGTCGAGTGGGCCACCTGGTTCTCGCTCGAAGAACTAAATCTGGTCAGCAAGAAATTGGATGAAATCCCCAGTTGCGTGTCGAGTGCCCGTCCTGCCCCTTGACCATTTCGTATCGTTTGCACCCTGTATTAGTTCAACCCCATCACTTCGAACGAGCCATCCGCTCAATTCCAATTCCATGTATAATCCCCAGCCTCAAGATTCCATAGGATTTCCACCGACGCCAAAAGGACAAAAGTCACAAGATGAAAGAAAATAGGAACCACTCACCCGCTTATAGACGTTGTACGCACTAAATTGCACCGCAGAGTATGGCACAATGCGTATGCAGTTGGTGCCATTGCCAGCCATGAAGCCCCTCCATCCCTCCTCCCTCCACATCTTGGCCAGCGCCTTGGGAACGGACATTTTGTACTCCTCGCGGCCCACACTTTGAATCTGGAACAGGATCTTGAGCCGCTCAAGCGGCGATACGACGGTTCGCGAGACAGCGCCTGCTACTCCGCCGGCGATGAATGAAGCAAGGACAGGTTGCGCGAGGACTTCGCGGATGCGCTCGAGGCTGGTGAGGTCGGGAGTTCCAAGGGGCTATGTACAACCATCAGTCGCCGTCTCGAGATTTTCTTCTTCTGATATACTCACGTTCTCACCCTTTCCAGGTTCTGAGCTCATGGCGGGTACTGGTTGCGCCGGCGGCTGCTGTGATGTTTTTGACATGGTGCCAAGTTGCAAAGGGCAAAGTACAACAAGCGGGCAGAAGACGCGGTCACCGAGGACTGGCAAGGCGAAGGTCTATCGGAGGTGAAGGAGAATCGTGGAGCGCGGTGACGAGATCATCGGTAACTGCTGATGCGACACTGCAGGCAATTGGGCAACGTGTGGGATCCTGTAGGAGCTGGCGAGTCGGCGGGTGTTGGCTCTTCCATGCAAGGCGGGTGTAGGAATACGTGGGTGCAGGTGTCGGGTCACGAGTCGAGGGGGTGTCGGGGCGCAATGGGTTCGAGTGTCGTCGTAGCTCGTGGAGATTTAAGGGAAGACCCGGCGGGCAGGAGATTTTAGGTCAGAAGCCGGGGAACCAACCAATGTCCGCTTGTCCCTTGAGCAAACTTGTCAAGCGACCCCGGCAAGTAGCGACCTCTTCTGACAGCGCAAGTTGTTGCATGCAATGGTGTCATAGTTTGCGAAGCATGACATGGCAGCTGGACATGTTGCTCGCCAACGTGGACATCTGCCTCTCCACGACAGAAGCCCGTGACTGCCTTGGAATGATGTATCTACATTGGCTGAATAGATTTCTCTGCGCACGACAGTTTCACTTGATGCAGTATAGACTCAGCGCCGTCTCAAACTCATTTGCTTGTCCACCGAGTAAAGGCGACACGAATGCACAGGGGCCTGGTGTGAGATGGTACGCTGTTTGACCTGAGGCACCCCTTTCTGAAGCCCTATTGTCAGCCGCCATTTGGCCCCTAGCCCCTTGGACGGCGTTGTACAGGACAGGAGCAGTCAAGTGGTCGTCACTGCACATTCCTTGCGCTTTCACTCCTGCCTACCGCTGCTTGTGTCTCAGATAGTAGACAAAGCCCCGCGTGCCTCTCATCCTCGCTTGTCACAGGTCGTATAGAAACGGGTTCCTTCCAGACATAAGGCACAGCGTCTGTCCACCCACACGGTTTCCCGAGTCGCACTCGATAACTCTAGACCACTAAGAAGACTATCATCACTAGCACAGCGGGGTGCATCAAACGGCCGTGGAGGAGGAAGCCAGTATCACCGACCGAGGCCAGAGGCGATAATATCTCGGGATGTTCAGGGCCACGGCTGCCAGACGACCATCTTGTGTGCCGGCTTGGATACCCACGTCTGCGCAGCCCAAGAAACCCAGACAACAGCAATAATCCTCTTCGGTAACTGGATCTGAATTGAATGACCACTTGATTGTGCATGATTGTTCGCATCAATCATGTCCTGCACACCTCTCAAAGCCTAGATGATGACGCCGGCGGTGGTGCATGTCCGCGCTATCGATAAGCTTGAGCCGCATCTCCCCAAAACTTTGGACGTTGCAATTATGAACCTTGCCACGCCTGAATGCTCTCACGTCGCGTCTTTCAGCGGCTCACCGACAGCTTGCTGTTAGGATCCCAGTACCGCCCAGCAGCTGCTTTTCGTCTTTCGAAACAATGCTGCAATGGCCCTCCCCGTAATCCATCACTTGCCACCTCTGCTCAATGTGCGTCTTCGTCCTCGACACGATGGAAGTCGCGTCAGGGAAAGGACTTCTTTGCTAGAGAAGCCCGTGTTCAAGGCCTTAAGAGCCGCGCTGCATTCAAACTACTTGAAGTACGACTTACTTCACATTAAACATGTCAGGCTTCGAAGCTAATGCCATGAAAGCTCAATGAGAAACATAAGCTGTTTAAGCCAGGCCAGACGGTAATTGACCTGGTATTTGATTCCACCTACCCACAATAGACGTCGCTGAATTTGCTCAGGGATTTGCGCCAGGATCATGGTCCCAGGTATAGAGGACTCAAACCCATCTCTCCGCCAACACTGACAAACCCAGGTTGCTGTAAACCGTACTGAACCAGATGGCCGTGTAATTGGCATCGATCTCATACCTGCACAACCCCCGCGAGGCGTCTCAACCATTCAGGGCAACTTTCTGTCACCTGAGATCCAAGAAGAAGTTCGAGCCTATGTGCGAGATCCGGATCTAGGTCGACCGCGGAGACAGGTAGCGTCAAAGATGGAAGAAGGACGTACCGAAGCTGAACTAGAAGAAATGGAGCGCGGGTACATCGACATTGAGCGACACGCACACCTAGACGGTGCGGAAGCTGTGATAATGGAGCAACCAGAGGACGAGCAGAGACTCGACGCTTCGATCGCGAAGCTCTCGTTGAAGGAGCGGGATATGCGACACGGGAGGGTCGTCGATGTCGTGCTTAGTGACATGTCAGAACCCTGGGACCAGACGGCCGGCTTCTACAAGAAGAGCCTTAGTGACCCATATTTTAGGATGATGAATACCAGCGGCACCGCCTTCAGGGACCACGCTGGCAGCATGGTATGTGGCGAGGATTCTTTGCTTGTTGATATATGCTTATCGGATATTGCGCAGGATCTATGCATGGCTGCCTTGACGTTCTCCTTTGATACATTGAAGACTGGCGGACACTTCTTGTGCAAGTACTATCAGGGTTCAGAAGAAAAGGCTTTTGAGACGAAGCTGAAGCGTCTCTTCGCCAGGGTGCATCGAGAGAAGCCGGATTCTTCGCGCAACGTACGGGTCTCTTTCGTCTCGACGATGCTACGCTAACTGCGACTAGGAGTCCAAAGAAGCGTATTTTGTGGCCCTGCGCCGCAAGGAGGGACCCGCGAGAGAGGATGTCTTTAGGTAGTGATTGGAGCCACACCTCCATGTTGGCGGGTTGCGTGTCACCAGTACTATGGCGGACTAGACTGGGGTGGGGATGTGTACTGCAAGACTACGTACTATGTATGTTGCAATGGCGCCTTGGGGAGCCTAGGAATAGACGACTGCAAGGCGTATGGTGGCGGACCAACCACAAGTGCAAGACGTCGTTGCCCACGAGTGTCAACGGCATGCGACCATGGGCAGCGCACTCGGGTCACACATCTGGAAGCGGACCGGAGGATAAGTACGGTATGTTAAGCATTTGTGGGCCCACGCGCGCAGTGACAGGGGGCCCGGGGTGGTCCGAGCTGCATGTGTGAATGATGGGCAAGACATGTGAGCCCGTCTGCCGGGTAAGGGCTGGTGGTACTTGCGACCGCCTGTGGCCGCCGCGCTGGAGTCGGCGATGCTGCTGCTGTCGTCGAGCCGCCGTAGCTTCGCTCGAGGCCCTGCGACAACTCTTGTCGTTCTCGTTCTGGCTCTGCCATGTATGTACTCGAGACACAGCCTGTGGATTTGCGCGGGCTGCTGCGGATGACGCGCTTCGGCTGTGGGCCGGCGCTTGCAAGGCAGGGCCGGGCAGAGGCTTTCGGTGCGGACCCAACGTTATCACACATCCACGTTATTCCTTTCTTTGATCACCCCCATCTCCCCCCAATCAATCCAGATCGAGCTGTGCGACGCAGCCAATGAGTGGCAGCGACGCACCATGGATTACCAAACCTTCAATAGCCACACTGCCTCGTTTGGCGCGGGCCAGTTTAACAACTCGCCACAACACTCGCACTTCGACCCACAAGCCCGGCTGCAGCAATCAAACCCGTCGTTCCCTTACGGCGGCCAGTTCCCCAATGGCCAAGCCGCAGCCTATCCCGCCATGGGGGGCGCCATGGGAGGTAGTGTGATGCAGCCTGGAATGCCGCAGAACCCACGAGGTAAGCCAGCGCCATGGATGCCGTCCGACGAGCGGTGCAGGAGCCCGCCCTGACGTTGCTCCCGCCCGTCGTGTCGCCCTCGTGTGCTCCCACGCGGGCGCTCGACGAGCTTGTCTGTCCCTGTTCCTATTCCTGTCCCTGTCCCCGCTGCCCCTCCCCCGTATCTGTCGTGTCTGGCGTCTCGAGTGCGCGGTGCGTGTGCGTGTGTGTATCCCTCGATGGCTGCTGACATCATGGAGCAGCTGCCGCCTTGCATCAGCAACAGCAACTGGCCCAGCAGCAGCAACAGCAGCAGCAGCAACAGCAACAGCAACAACAACATCATCATCATCAACAACAACAGCACATGTCCCCTGCGCACCAGCACTTTGCTCAGAACCGACAAACAGCCTCGCCTGCAAGCAACAGTGGGCAGCAACCTTACGCGACGCCCCAGCCACATCAGTCGTCAGGCACCCTCCCGTCCAACGGCCAGCAACCGCAACAGCTGCTGCAGCATTCAATGAGTATACAGACCCCCGTCAAGTCGGAACCTCCGCAGGTCCACACGCCCATCAAGCAGGTCACCCCATCCCCTGTGTCGCCGATCGCGCAGGCGCGCGCCCAGGATCGCATGGCCACGCTGCTCGAGATCAACAGCATTCTCATCAAGGAAGTCTGCGATCTACAGGCACAGGGCAAAGCAGGCCAGGTAGGCCCTACGCCAGATGGTAAAACAGAAGGCGACAAGCCCCAGCCTTCGAAAGAATATGTCGAGTACGTTTCCACACGCGTGTTTCCTAGCTTGTCACAATGCACCCCAAAGAGTCTGTTGGCTTTGCTAGTTGCAGTCCTCAGCAAACATTTGCTCACTTACTGCTACATGAGTGGGCGGCTATACCATCATCCACGTGGTATCAACCAGAACCAAACTTGTTCAAATACTAACCATTCCCACTAGGTACATGCGCCGCCTCCAAGCCAACCTCGCCTTCCTCGCCCAATCCGCTGAGAAAACCCACAAGCCAGGCCAACAACTCCAACCCGGCCCCGCCATCATGGTCGCACCCTTGGCCCCCGCTGAACTCGTAAAACTCTACACAAAGCTCCAGGACCTCTTTCCTGGCTGGAAAGGCGGCAACCCGGCGCAGATGAAGCAATCACCAGGACCCCAACAGCGCATGAATTCAACTCCACAGCCACAGTCGCAAGGGCAATCTGTACATTCACAAGCGCAATTACAAACACCCCAACAACAACTACAGCAACCACCAAATAGTGCAGGCCTGCAGCAAAATTGGGGTCAAAATCCCATGGGCACGCCGCAGCAGAGCATGGGCATGATGGGCAATCTGGCACAGACCAAGGCTGAACCATGAATAAAGGCTAGCGTGGAAGACCGCTGGCTGTAGGACTACGGCCCCTGGGTCCCGACATTCATGGCACGTCGGGACTTTTTGTAACTATATAACTTGTTGTTTTGTGATATGAAGTTGGCAAGAAGAAGCAAGTTGGAGGCGGCGCAATCCGTGGAAAAAATGAATATCAAAAGAGGGTTCCCAGGGGGGTGGAGTTTCTTGTTGTTTCCTGTTCGTTCCGTCGGCAAAGGAGGGTTTAATAGGTGGGGGTGCTTTGGCGAATCAAAGTCTTTTTTTCTTCATATTATATACCATCAGTCAGTCCATGTCAGATCAGATTCGACCCTTTTATCTCCCTGGAGAATTAATTGCTCATGATAAGTGAAAAATCGGATAATAAGAGGGATTATTACTAGCGTAGCGTAAAAAAAAACTAACCAATTCGTTAATCATTCAATACGGGCTACCGGGTGTGGGAATCCGCATCCGCAATCATGTGTATTTTAATATCAAAAGAGGCCGCAAAAAAAAAAAAAAAAAGAAGAGTAATCTCAAGAACAAGAAACCAGGAGAACAACAACAAGAACAAGAACAACAACCCCACCCTTCTTTGGAAAAAGCAAAAGAAGAAAAGATGAGAAAAGACAAAGAGAACCTCAGCACACCACTCAATCAACCAACCCAACCCAAACTACCGAAACAACCCCATCAATACACTCTCCAATTTATCCGCAAGCGGATCCTCGGGTCGTCGTCGCCCCTGCTCATCGAACCTAGGGGGTAACTCAATCGTAGTATCACTTTCCGCATCACTCCCGGGACTCTGATCGCGATGATGTCTCTTGCGGTCGCGTCCAGACTCCTTTGACGCATTGGAGCGGTCGTCGTCTTTGCGGCGTCGTTGGTGGTTGTGGTTGTGGCGGCGATGAGAAGAATCTCCGTGACCATCTCTATCTCTATCTCTATCTCCATTTCTATCCCTGTGACCCGCGCGCTCCTCGTCATCATCATCGTAATCATGTCGATGCCTACGTTTTCCCTTTTCCCTCTCACTCTCCAAAGCTGGTTCTGGCTCCGGTGGATCCCTCGGAATCTCCTGTTCCTGCGGCACCAAGTCAAACTGCACCGTCTTTTCACTCCTAGCCGTGGGACTACTCGGCGCCTCAATCTCGCTGTCCGCATTATCACCATCATCGTCATCGGGGCTGATTACACGATCTGTCCTTGCATCAGTAACTTTGCTCACTCCAGGGCTAGGCATCGACCTCGACGCACCACGCGCAATAGGAGTAGAGTGCTCGGCGGCATGGCCATGTGTTTGTGGGTCATGGGCATGTGCATGTGTAAAGCGGTCAGGAGCTGGTGCACTCACATTGTCATCCGGATGACCTCGACGCGCATTGTTGTAGTACGGATCATGATGTTGTTGTTGTGGGGGCGGGGCATATGGGTTTCCAAAGTTCAAGTCGTCGTGTGGTGGTGGGGCTTGGTTGACAAACTGTGAGGGGTGCTGGGGTTCGTATGCGCTCGGCGGTGGTGCAGGCTGGTAATCAGCGGGGTTATAGGGCGGGTAGGGCGCATTGGGGTTGTGGTCTACGGGAGCACTGGGAGGAGGAGGGAAGTAGTTTGTTTCGGGGAAGAAGCGGGAGTCGTTGGGGTGTGCGGTCGAGGGTTGAGGACTGTCATAGGGACTGGGGCTATAGGTCCCTGTAGAATAGGCCGAGTCGTCTTCGCCTGTGGTGGATATGTCTGAGTATGGGGTTCTAGTTGCGGTATGGGCGAGGGATAGACTCACGTCGTCGTTCACGCTCCTTCTCTGCCTTCTTCTTGTCGCGCCGTTTGGCGGCCTCGTGGGCTGCTAGACCGGCGACACCGGCGACGGCAGCTGTTTCCGCAACCGATCTCGCGCGACTCTTACTTCGGCTTCGGCTTCGACTGCGGTTTCGGCTGCCGTGTCGACCGCGCGAGGACGAGGAAGAACTTCGTCGTCGTTGGCGGTGTGCCCGGCTTCGCGCGCGATCAGTGTAGATTGGATCACCTCCGTATTCTACTAGAACAGGTTCACTATGAGTGCTTCTTGGTCTGCTGTGACTGCGGCCTCTAAGGCGGTCAATCACTGACCTGGATCTTGAGCGCGATCTCGACTTCGAGGCCGCCCTGACTTCTTTCTTAGCCTTGTGCTTCTCGTACAGACCAGCAACGGCGGCGCCAGTAACACCAGCGGCAGCAATTGGTACGCCCTTTCGAACCCGGCTAGGTGATCGCTTGCCCTCGCGCTTCCGGGATCTGCTCCTGCGATGTTCCACGAGGCCGGCCACAGCAGCACTTGCGAGACCAACTTGTGCAGCACGGCTATTGCGGTGCTCAGGGTCTGTGTGCTTACTTCGACTGCGAGACCTATGTTTGCTTCGACTGCGCGATGTTCCCTTCTCTGACTCAATCACGGTCACAGACTTGGACCGCTTCCGTCCCCTCCTAGATCGGGACCTGCTCCTATGGGTCTTCTCGATGACGGTAGTGACTTGTTCATTCTTCTTCTTTTGCCTCTGTCCCACAGCGTAAGCAAGCGCACCAACACCCGCCAGTGCAGCTAGAGTGCCAATCTCCTTTGCGCGAGATTTGCTGCGATGACGGGACTTGCTACGGTGACGATCTCGCCGTCCGCGACCACGTTCGGACGAAATGGATCGAGATCTATCACGGTTGTTGAATCGGTCAAGAGCTACAGCGCTCACAGCACCAAGCGTGCCATAACCAAGCGCATTACCGATGCTGCCACCGGGCGCCTCACCCTTTCTCTTGCGATGGTGTCGAACCACTTGACCAGCAGCAATACCAGCCAGAGCGCCGGCAGCAACGTCACGTTTAGCATGGGTTTCTGAGCCCCACGTATCCTTCTCCTTGTGGATGTATACGTCGTCGTCGCTATAGTAGTTCCTCTCTCCATAGCGATCGCGGCCGTATTCGCGCTCGTCCATGAACCGCTCTTCTCGTCGACCGCCTCGATCGACTTCCTTCACCCTACGCTCATAGTAGTAGTCTTCCTCTTGTCGTGGGCGGGCAACCTGTCTGTCTTCTGTTATCTCCTGACGCTCAACAAGTTCATAGGCCGGCTCTGGAGCGCGCTCCCGAATAATGATGGTCTGGGGCTCCTCTCGGATAATGATAGGCTGGGGTGCAGGAGGTGCTACAGGGGCTTCATTGCGGATGTAGATAGGCTGGGGTGGAGGCAGAGGTTGGGGCTCCGGGCGGAAGTACTCTGTAGATCTGGAGTACCTCTCAAGATCATAGGGCTGCTCCCTGGGTCGTTCGAGCTGGAGCTCGCGCTCGTAGTCCCGTGAGATGCGGATCTCCTGGTGCCGTGCTGGAGATGGCGAGCGCTCAATGTGACGCTCGATGCGGTACTCATGGACATCGCGGCCCCGCGGCGATGGCGAGCGCTCCATGTAGCGGTACTCGCTGCGGATCTCGCTTCGAGGGGGTGGGGGCGCATCGCGCTCGACGATGTACTCTTTGGTAGAGCGGCGCTCGTCGAAGTCGTTGCGGCCGCGGTGGACCATTTGCATTTCCGTCTCGTAGATGTCCTCTTCCAGGCTGTGGTCGGGCACCTTGTAGCGCCTGACCGTGGTGTAGCCGGCGCCGGCGCCGCCTCCTGCGGTGCGCGAGGAGCCCGTCTCCCAGTCGCGCTCGCGCTCTGTCCTCTTGTAGATGACAGACATGGCCGGTGGGGGTGGGGCTGCGCTTCGCAGTCGGATGCAGGCGCCAATAAGTACAGTGAATAGTCGTGGATAGAAATGGGAAGATTGTGATGCACGTCACGGCCGGGTAATGTGGTGGTGCAGCACTCGCCTGCTCAGCCAGTCGCTTTGGATGAGTCTATCGGCGCTGGACGGGCAGTGGGTGACTACACAGCTGACGGAAGGGCGGGATCGTGCAGTGGTGCCGATCGCACGTTCTCGATGATTCGCAGTCCGTATGACGGGGACCAAGATGCTCACAGAACGGGGGGGGGCAACACTGTGCGCAGCTCACACGGCGTCGATGGTTCGGAGGGGGAGTGTAACAAGAATCAAGATGCGTAGGGCGATGGGCTGGAGGAGAGAGTCCGGCTGGATAAGTGCGGGCGGCATCAGGCGCATGCTATTACAAGGAATCGAGCGCTGCCAGTGCTACGTCATCTTTGGGCAGGGCAGCAGCATGCACACCACCACACCAAACGCACACACGCTCTCGACGAGGCCACTCACCCATGACTAAATATACACCTCTGGCTCATCAGGCGGTGCGAGCAGCAAAGACAGCCAGTCTGCCTCTCCATAGTTTGCATGCAGTCCAGATGTCCTCACCGCGCCGCCGCAGCCCTACCAGGAGACCAAGGGCGCGCTGGCGCATCGGCTGTGATGCGAACGCCCACCTGAACTCCCCCCAAGACTGCACATCACCCCTCTCGTTGTGCCGGAGAAAAAAACCTCACCGGACTGCGCTTGAACCTGCACGTCAACCCTTCCGAGCATAGCCCCGCATGCGGTGTGAGAACCACCCAAGCATGCGCCCGCCGTCTCGTGCTGGGGCCCGGCCGCCTGACTCCGCTGCTCGACGCAGGTGACGATTGCGCAGAAGGTTGCGCGAGCAGAGCAGTGCTTTGCCTGTCATCGTCTTGGTTTGTTGCTCCAGGGTCATGTGTTTACAAAACATGTTTACCCTGACATGTCGATGCAGTAGCCAGAGTACAATGCCATTGTACTCCCGAGTACCCCTCAAGCTTCATTCCGTGGAAGCGCGGTTGTGCGGCCAAACTGCACGTCTTTGTAACGCCGAGTGTTGTGCCGCGAAGCCCTTGTTGCCTCATTCTAGGTTTTTGACACACAGAAATTTGTCGCTTTGGTCTTGATGCGGCTGACTTGGTCTTCTAGTGTCCACGTACAAACTCGTGGGCAACCCAACTATGTCTGGGATGACCTTGCGAGGAGAGAAGCCACACACCGGAAACCGCGCCCCCCTCCTCTGACAAGGCCTCTTGTCGTCGCCCAGACGACGGAGTCAAGTACTACACAGGATTCCCAGACTCATCTAGAGTACAGCTTGTGTCTGGTTTCCATGCACTTTGTCACACAGTAGCTGCACGAGCACGCTGATGTGAAGGTATTTTCATGCGATATACCAGATTGTGCAGTGCTCGTCAAGATGTGCCGTTCGACTTGATCATGACCGGAGACGTAAGAGCTTGCAACTGTTCCGCTTTCCTGACCGGTAGAGGTAGAGACCTATGAAGGTAAATGGGTAGCCTGACATGCGCGAGACGGCACATACATTGCTCCGTCTGACATGGAGGTTGGAGAGAGACTGAAAGCATACACCTCGGGCATGTGGGAGCCCGATCATCAAAAGAGATCCAGAGGACATGCTGTACGATTAGGCAGACCACCTACTACATCGGTAGTGCACGAGCTTGAGTAGCTACATGTTTGGAAGTGAGAATAGCATTACATTAGGCATGTCCTTCTCCCCTATATCGGTGTATGTACATGGGCCTGCCGCCCGGATCACCAGGGTATACTAGTACTACAAAAATCATGGTATCAGTCTAAACAAACGTACTAACAGATGCGCTATGCGTTGTAAAATTGACGCGCAGTGCCGCTTCTAAACAATGCCATATACCCTCTTAGCAATGAAAAAGCACATTAGGCCAAAGCCAATGAGACCACCAGTGATGCACCAGAACCATGTCAGAGTCGGAATATCTTGGCCAGGAACCAGACTGTGGTGATTGTCAGTATGTGTCTGCTTGTGCGACATGGAAGTATGACTCACCAATTCATACCCCAAATACCGGTAACAACGTTCATGGGCAGAACAATAGTGCCCAGAACAGTAAGCTTACCCAAGATGTCCGACGTCTTTTCTTGACGCTCGTTCATCCTGATGTTGATCTGGGCAAGGTAATTGCTGTGGGCGCGCGAGAGGAGACTAAAGTGTTCATCAGCATTAGACCAACTTGTTATGGAACGACGAACGTACTTTTCGTAATGACTCAGGTTACCCGTCATGGTCACAATGTGATCCTGAATGTCTCCGAGGTACATGCCAATCTCGTTCCGTGGTGCAATGTCCCACTGCTCGTTGCACCGCTTCGCGAAACCTTTGATGACATCTGCCTTGTTTCCGAGTAGGCGATACAAGCTCATGACTTTCTTACGGCATTCGCCAACTCGTCGCAACATATCTCGGCCGCTGTCTTGTTGTGATTTGCCTTCCGGTTTCTCATAGTGGGGATTGTTGTAGTTGTATGCGATCTTTTCCTTTTCAGCCTCGTGTTCCTCGTCATTGGAGTGAAGACGCAATATGGCTTCATCAATGTCGTCCACCTCCTCTTCAATCCTCTGAATCATGGGCGCGTACGCGTCAGTGATGTCGTCAATGATCGCATACGAGATCCAGTCAGGGGACAGAACGAGGTAATCTGACAGCTGGCGAATACGTCTTCGTACATTGGCTGGATGGGGTATCATGGAGAAATGGAAACTGATTACTCCTTCCCGGAACACAACAACATAAAGATTGACGGGTTCCAGATAGTCTTCACTGTTCTCATCTTGTTCGAACGTTCGATAATTGATGAAGTAGTAATGCTTGAAGAGCTCCACCTTTTCACGCTGCTCTTGCATGAGAATATCTTCAGACGTAAGGGGATGGATGCCAAATGTCTTTGAGATGACCTTCATCTCAGTCTCAGTCGGCGACATGACGTCGAGCCACCAAGCCGGACGCGGTCCGTAGTGTTTTGCCTTCGCCTCCTTGGGTTTTGGTGCTTCGGTTGGACGTGGAGTCGTTGAGCGAGTCTGTTCGCCAGACGAGCCCTTGCCCTCAGCTTTCGAGGGTGATCGAGTTGTGGCTCGTGAGCTGTATCCATTCGTTCCCAAGTGCTGCATATCATCCTCCTCGTCAGTTTCGTCGTCGCTCGTGTCTTCAACGAGAGGAGGATCCGGGATGAACAAATTCCTAAAAGTTTGACCTGGTTGCAGAAGCTCACTGATGCTCTGGCTATGGATGGTGTTGTCGAATGTCTCGTTGAAGTATGTGAAGCGGTACGGAGCATCGCTTGCCTCGCGGTGCCAGACGCGTTGTCTTGGTCGAAGTCGTCCCTCGACCATCAATGGCTCGCTGACCTTTCGCATGCGCATGCCCTCCATCGTCCTCTGTTCCTTCTCCTCATGCGCCCAGGATTGCAGAATCTCGAGATCCGGCCAACGACGACGTCGTCGTCGGCTTGTAGGTTCTCCAGTGGTTGGAGCGTTGAGGTAGTCCTCATGACCCAACTCAGACATGGTTTCGTGTGGAAAACAAACATCTTCGAGAGCCGATGCGGTCATGCGGCGCCTGAGATCGGCGCCAGGTGTGGGAGGAGACCCGTGGGGACTTCCTCCATCGACATCGATCAAAGCATCGCGAGACCTCTCCGGCTCAGACATGTTGTCCAAATCTGTGGTAAGCATAACATCGTCGAAGGTGGACTCGGCCTCAAAGGCTGGGCTGGTCGGAACAGATGGGGGATTGTTGACATCGTAGTCTGCAAGGTTGGTCTGTGAGCGATGATGCTGAGCGAACAGAGCAGTTCCAAGGGCTGCGCCTGTCTGCGAGCTTGTTCCACCATAGCTAGAGCCAGTTCGTATGTCGCGCTGCGATGTGCCCATCAAGGGCGTACGGTCATTGGCGTCATCATCCTCGTCCTCATTGCCATCACTGAAGCTGACCTCGGGCGTGTGCGATAGTCGTGATCGGCCAAAGGAACTTTGGCCCTTCGGAGCAGAGAGTCGTTGAGGGGAGCTGGTGTTGGGCTGGCTTGCTCGGGGCTGGTACATGGACGTGACAGGCACGCTGGGTCGCCGCGTTCTGATGGTGGGATGCTCTCGGTGGTCTAGCAGGGCCTCGCTTTCAAGACTGGTGCTGCTGAGATTGTTCTGGGAGCGGTAGAAGCTGTTGGTCCCACGCGAGTTCCCGTGGCCAGCAACATCTGCCAGGCTGGGGCGCTCATTGCTCATGTCGCCCGTGTCCATGTCCCCGGAGGCGGCAAAGGATTGGCGACGATTGCGCCGCTTCTTGCCAGCACGATGCTTCTTCTTCTTTGCGGGCGCCGACGAGGAACCTGCGGCTGCAGCATAAGAGGGGCCGCCACGCTCTGCGCCTGCAGGTGGGCCGTTACTCGCTGCTGCAGGGCCAGCAGGGCGCGCTGGACTGGGAGGAGCCATTGCGTATCGCGCGAATGGGAGGGCAATGATTGACGTGTGCCTTGATCCGCGGTGTGGGCGACGGCGGTGAGTTGCTACAGGCCAAAGACGCTGCTGGCAAGTAAGCGCACCGGGGGGAGTGCTGGGAAGAGGGCGAAAACGTGGACCGGACAGGCGCTGTGAGCTGCGGTCCTGCTTTGCGAGTGACGAAATGCACTGGGCCCGAGCGCCGATGGGCGATAGTCTAGATCTAGGGCCGACCCGTGGGTTGTGAACTCGACCTCGGGGACCGCCGCGCTCAGCCCTCACACACAGTCTCTTGCATCTCTCACACCACACACACGGCGACTCATCTGCACATGTATTCGCATTCCTGCAGCTCTACCTTGGCCGTGTGCCGCAACGCACAGGGGACAGCGGCATGCGAAGATAAGGAAAAGTGGGCGCGTGCCTTGTTTCCGCTTCGAGCCATGGCAATTGGCTTCATGCATGCTCTGCGCCATGACGATTGGAGTCGGCCAACCACCCCGCTTTTCTATCCGCAACGGCACGCTCGAACAAGTCAAGGCTGGGCGGGCATGGCATCGGACAGTCATCTATAGCACATATCTAAACAGAGGGCCGTAGTTCTCAACACCAACTGGACTGGCCTTGCCCTCGCCACGCACAGCAGCCTCCTGCATCGCCAGCTTCTGCTGTGCCACAGTACCGTACTTCTGGTCCAGCTTCTTGTTCTCCCACACCAATAGCGTTCTAAGCACCAGTGCCAACAGGCAAAACAAGAACATGAATCCAGCACAGACTGATTGCCCCTTGACGTAGAAAGGCCCTTCAGACTTCGGGTACAGCCGCGTGCCCAGCAATGGTCCGCACTGTCCGATGAGGTTCAAGAGAACAATGCCAGTGCCTCTCCGCGTGTCCGAACCTTGATTGTTGGTGACCCAAGGTAACACATTGCCAATAGCTGGGAAGATTCCAACAGCCGCGAGGCACACGCCACAATATAGCGCTCCGACATGTTTCGAGGTCGCCAGGATCACGTAGCCGGCGCCACCGATGGCAGTGAGTATAGCAATGACTATGCCTCGCTGCTGGGTCCTGTCTGCAATGTAACACGTCGCAATGACTGTGAGGAATGACAGGAAGAACGGCGGTGCGGTCAAACCCTGAGCGTTCACGCTTGTGAAGCCCATTGCCTTGAGAATCGTAGGCAGAAAGACAGGGAGTGATGAAAATGCCACATTCCCCGAGAAGTACACTGTTCAGTGTCAGTATGGTCTGGGATCACCGGCATTACGCACTCACTCAAGCCTAGAATCCAGCCTTTGACATCCACAAGACCCTCCAGCATCTCTTTTAAATTGACCGTTCCATTCCTCGACTCTGTTCCGACTTGCTGCACCCCTCGAGCTCTAGCAACAACCTTCTCTTCCTCCGTCAAGAACCGTGCCTTTTCTGGACTATCTGGCAAGAAGAAGAATGCTACTGCGGCCATAACCACAGTCGGCAAACCCTCAACCAGAAACAGTACCCTCCACTTCGCCATGTCCGTGTCGCCACTGGTAATCCCATATGCCAATGCACCAGCAAACGTGTTTGCTAGAGGGGCGGCCGAGAGAAAGAGACCCGCGCGCAACCCAAGCTCGTGTCTCAAATAGAAGAACGACAGCAAGAATGGCACGCCCGGGCCGTACGCGATTTCGAAAACGCCCATCAAGAAACGCAGGGCCATCATTGCAGCCCACGAGTGCGCGCTGGCCTGACACGTAGAAACCACTCCCCAACCCAAGACACAGACTGCGGCCCATATATGCGGTGGCACAACCTTCCACATGATCGCTAGCAATGTCAGTTCCTCTGAAGCTCCCATTTCAAAACTCAACATGGCATACTTACCAAGAAAACCGAAGATGATGTACGAGATGTAGAATATAGTAAGCAGCCAAGTGTACTGCGAGCTGCTCAAGTGGAGATCTTCCTCCATACCGGCGATGCGCGCATTTCTAAACACCTCGTCAGTATACTCTGCATCATCGTGAATATGTATACGGACCCAATGTTCGACCTGTCGAGAAACGCGAGCAGATACAACACAGACAGTAGTGGAACAAGATGCGTATCCAACTTCCGCCGCACACGCTTCTCAATCTCTAGATCAATCTCCCCAATCACAGACTCAACAGGCACCGCTTCGACGTCTCCATGCTCAGTCCTTGCCGCCACCCCATCCTTCGCATCATCCATACCCGTAACTGCATTCTCCTTTTGTGCATAAAATCGCATCTTGAAAACAGACCAGACGAAAACCCCGTTTCATCCACACAGGCAAAGATTTAGTGAGAGCAAACAGGAAATCTCGTTCTTCAAACGAAAAGAGCAGGAAAGCGCACAATTAAGCAAACCCCAAGACTCTAGTCACACGAAGCTTAAATCAGCGCCACGGTCCGTTTTTCTCGTCCTGCTTGCAAGTTGCGCAGATGGTATCTCCGTGATTGGCATGTTGAATTGCTGTGTTGGGGTTGGGGTGGGAGCTAATGATGTGGGGTTGGCGTGCTGGGGATACGATCGGCGCTGGGGAACAGCATGGAGCGGAGGGAGTGATCAAAGCCGCTCCGTGTTTTGTGACTCGATGGGTGTATGCAGGTGGGACTATTGGTTGGGTGCGTGGACGGCGAATGTGACCGTGAGTAGCCCTGGGCTGGCCGTTGGATTTTGTTGAGGGGAGGGGGGGATATACGTAAGGAGGTGATGGACGTTTGTACGAGGGGGAGGTCTATTGAAACCACCAAGTATAGCGAGGATGAGGTCTGTTGACCCACGAACAGGACTACAGTCAAGGGCGACGAATGTTGCAAGTCACGAGAAGCGATTCCCTTGCAATGCAACCCAGAACCAACAATCTGAACATGTAACTATAACGTAACCCGATTGATTGCTACAACCCCGTCCATCAACATACACCGCCACGCCACCCAACCACCATCTCCCAAACTTTTCAATATCAGCATCACACATGACCCCCCCTCTTTTCTCCCGAAAAGCTCTCCACCTCCTAAACAGAAATATGCTGCATCTTCTGCCCCGCTCCCACCTGCGGCCCCAATCTCGGCAACGGCTTCAATTTCTGCGCCGCAGCAGTCGCAGTAGTAACTGGCGTCTTACTCGCCTGACCCGGCAGCGTATTCGTGCCTGGATACGGTTTCGGCTTCGTCTTTGAATCGTTTATTTTCTTCTGCTCAACGGGGGGAACAAAAGGTTTTGGTGTGCCGCCGGATTTGACTGCGGTTTTGGGTCCCGCAGCACCCGAGTATGATGAAGATGATGGGAAGGCGTTTGGTTTGGGGAGGGTACTGTTGACGCCTGGATACGGTTTTGGAAGATTCTTAGTCGGTGAAGAGGTCGAGGAGGGGGTTTTGAAGGTTGATGGGGTGCTGGTGAGGGCTTTTTGTCCACCGCTGGCGATGGAGGTGGATAGGCCGTTAATGCTCTTGTTGGCTCCAGACGTGACGCCGCTTGTTGTGCTTTTCGCGCGGTATACACCGCCTGTGACGGCTTTCTTCGCGGTGGTGGTGTTGGTGCCTGGGTATTTCTTTGCGCCTAGTGGTGTCGAGGTAATGGCTTTCGTACCGCTGTTTACGAGTTTACTCGATGCGGGGAGGGAGTTTGAACGCTTGACGACTGGTTTGCGTGCTGTGGAGGGGAGGGCTTTGGGCGAGGGTTGGTAGGTCTGTCCTATGATGGAGGACCCGTAGTTTGTGGCTTTCTTTTCAATCGCTACAAAGTCACTGTAAGTCTCTGGGAAAGACACGGAAAATGGGGGTGAGGAGAGAAGAAGAAGGGCTTACAGTTTCCAACTCCCCGTCCCCCATTCTCAATCATATCGCCCGCCTTGATTAATGCATTTCCTGCGTATTCACCCGCGGACCGCGTCCCAGCTTCTACGAAACCCTCGACCGAGTTCCAGAGAATGTTTTGGATAAAACCTGCCATGTTTTGCTCTACGAGTTCGAGAATGTACGAATTGGCAACGAAGGTGATAGTATGTCTGCTATGGGGTAGAGTTACATGTTTCCAGACTTCGAATATACAATGCTCAGATCATGATGCCCGATGATGGTCATTCTCGCGCCACATGAGCTCCCATCCTGTTTCGAGGGACTGGGATGTCTCGTTAGGATCTTGCCTCCCCCCGCCCCATGACGTATCTTGTGGCACGGGAAGTTGACAAGGGTATGCTGGTTGGTGATCATTTGCTGTGGTGCTCAGTCCCCGTTGTAGTGTGTTTGGTGCCTGGTGAGACGGGTGCTTGTGTTACTGTGGAGTGGTACGAGAGGTTATTGAATGTCACATCGATTCCGTCTTCGCAGTCAAGGGACTCCAACAGGGGAATTTATGCTTTTTTGGCGATACTTGATCTACTCATACAAAACTACGATGAGCACAATTGTGGCTGCCTGCAAATATATTGTCGTCCGATATACTACATAAGAGAAATCCCAAAAAACCAATCAACTCCTGTGGAACTCAAGTGACTATTTGGAGTTTGATTAATCACCCATCTATGACTGCTGTCTAGCCTTTTCTGCACAGATCAACGCAATGATGCGACTCAACTCGGCACTCTGAGCAAACTGCTCCTGCTTCGTCTTCTCATCCACATCCTCGCATGCAGCAATGTCGTTGCTGACCTTGAGCATGCGGTTCTGCAGCGTCAACAGCTTCGACAGTGTGTTGTCCAGGAAAGGCGCGCTGAATGTGATATTTGTAGGGGAGGCGCCAGAGTTGGGAATGCGCATTTCGAGCTTGCGAGGAGGCTTCTTTGCGCCATTTTGAGAGGGAGGGGCTTGTGATTCTTGTTGTTGGGGCTGGGGCTGGGGTCTGGGTGGATGTGTTAGTTTAGGTAGTGTCAAGCGGGTAGAGTTATTCGACCGGTAGATATCGATGCTGAGAGAAGAACTCTGGATAGCGCGACCGTTGTGGTTCAACGGCCGCTAAGGAAGGCTAGGGGATGAAGGGTCAACGTACTGTTGTCGCTCGACGAACGTCATGTTCTCCGCCATCTCGGCAACACGGTTCGCGATGCGCGATGCCATGATGGTGTATGGTGACATTTGCGGTTGCGCTTCCTTTACTGCGCCATTTGCTTGAGGGTTCTTTGCTGTATTTGCCGCAGGCTTCTTGGTTCGCGATGCGGTCGTCTTGTTGGCTGTGCGTCTTACAGGTGCCGAGGCTACTGAGGCGGCTGGCATCTTGGAATAATGGGTATACCGGTTTTTGGCTGTTGTCTTCACACCTTCGTTAGTAAAATCAACTTCATAAATGCTCGCGTGCAGATATCGAGATTCGTCTGCGAGCGACAGGGGTACGAAGGGTGAACACTAACCTTGGAATCAGATGCAAAGTTTGGCAGCAACGTTCGATTGTTGGTGTTTGAAAAGACACTTGAGCCACGGGTATGAATAGCTCAAAGGGATATTGCGATGACCTAACGATGGGTAACGGGGTCCTCGATATCTTGACTTGGGGTGGCACAGAAGTGGGAAGCAAGCGCCACATGCGACGTCATCCAACGGCACAACAACAGGGGTCAACGATGCGGGAGTGGAGCTCCATCTTGATCTCGAACGTTACCCTGAGCTGACGTCGGATGGCAATGTCTAATAGAGCGATGAGGGTTGATTGAACACCGTGCCCTCGACATTCGTCAAGATGCCGCCAACTACGAAGTCGCCAGCAACAAAACAACCAGTTGCGAAGTCGCCGGCGACTAAAGTGCCTGCTACAAAATCTGGGCCTATTAAGAAGAAGAAAGATGATCTTGGCGCTGGACTGCGCGTGTCGAAGGACAATCTCGAAGAGCATCCTGCTGGGCCACCACGATTTGGCGAGCTAACACAAGCGGAAAGAGCGTTCACATTAGCATCAACATTCCTATCTGGAGTCCTAGCGTAAATGTCTACTTTCAAACATCTTCTGGCTTGAAGACTGACCACCGCAAACAGTATAAGCGCCTCACAATTCTTAGGTGCTCCACTAAAGCTAATCGACCCCCAATTCTACGATGGCTACATGGCCTACACCAAAGAGTGCTTCGCCATCCTCGTAACTTGTCTGACTCAATGGTGGGCACCTACCGTGGTCCGCGTGAGCGGCGACTCCAGCATGGTTGGCCAACTCATCAAGAAACCAGACGGAAGTCTTGAATGTAAATTTGCAGACCGCATGATTCTCATGGCAAATCATCAACTTTACACTGACTGGCTGTACCTCTGGTGGATTGCATATACCAACAAGATGCATGGCTTCATATACATCATCTTGAAAGAATCGCTCAAGAACGTCCCGATTATTGGATGGGGTGCACAATTCTACAATTTCATCTTCTTGTCGCGGAAGTGGGAAGAGGATCAGCGCACATTCAAGAAGCACTTGGAGAAACTGAATAAGCCAAATGATCCTATGTGGTTGATTATTTTCCCGGAGGGAACCAATCTGTCCGCGAGTACAAGGGCGAATAGTAAGAAATGGGCAAATAAGAATGGGCTGCAAGACATGAAGCATCAGCTCTTACCAAGAAGTACTGGGCTGAAGTTCTGTTTAAATGAGTTGAAGGATACAACGGACTGGCTTTATGATTGCACCATTGCATACGAGGGTGTACCAGATGGCCAATTCGGGCAGGATATCTTCACACTTCGTTCCTCATTCTTCGAGGGCCGTCCACCAAAGTCGGTCAATATGCACTGGCGGCGCTTCCACCTCGACGACATTCCCTACGCAAACACCAAAGCATTCGAAGTCTGGCTACGCAACCGCTGGCGAGAAAAAGACTACATGCTCGAATACTTCAACCGCAACAACCGCTTCCCCGCAGAAGACTTTTGGAAAGACCATCTCGACATGAGTAGCCAGAGTTCGCACAATGGCGGCAAAAGTCTACGAAGTGTACCAAAACCCGCTGTACAAATCGAAACCGAAGTAAAATCCGGCAACTGGAATGAATTCGTCAAGATCTTCGCGCCAATCACCAGCGTCATGATGGCCCTCACAGTCGCATATGGCGCATCACCAGCCGATCTGCCAATACCAGGCGGCAAAGAGTTCTTCGAGCAACACATGAAGTCCCTGCTCGGCCAAGGCGGAGACCTAAAATCCATGCCCAGCCCCGAACAGCTTGAGAAAATGATTGAAGGCGCCGCAAAAATAGGCGCAGCCCAAGCCGCAGGACCCCAAGAACTATCCGGCGTACAAAAACTAACACAAGAGAATCTTGCTCTACTCGTTAAAGAAACAGCTATTAAACACGGCGCCGTGATGCCAGGGGGGATGAGAAGAGCCAGCACGGCATTACCCCAAGCACCCACAAAAACCCTCGCTACACCCACCGTCACCGCACCACGAAAAGCCAAAAGTGCGGTGAACGCACCAACGAAGCCAAGACCAGTACCACAAACGGCAGGCACAGCAAAAGCGAAACCAAAACCAGGCACTGCAGCACACGCACGCAACAACAACAACAACCTCCCATCTAAACCCACACTCCCTTCAAACTCCAAACCCACAGCCCCTATCCCAAAAGGACCAATGAAAGAAGTAATGACCGCATCAGGCATCATGATCAAAGTCCCCTCGTCTTCCCTCACTGAAGCCAAGAAAACCGGTACCTTGACCATGGCAAACGGCGTGCGTGTCAAGGTCGACAAGCAGGAGATTGAAGAGGCACAGCAGAAGAAGAAGACGAAGGGAGAAACGGGTGTGACGGCGAGTGGTGTGCCGATTAAGATTACGTCGGGTGTGGCGGAGAAGAACGGACAGGTGAAGAAGGGGGTGGAGAGTGGGAAGAAGGTGACGACGACGACGGCTACGACGCCGACGCCGACGCCGAAGAAGACTGGAGCGGGTACAGTGGCACAGAAGGCTGGGGTTGGGGTTGGGCAGAAGACGGGGAATGTACCGAAGAAGCTTTAAGAAATATTTGTTTGCTGGGGGTTTGTCTAGTCTGGGTGTAGGATAGGAGTACATGGAGTACGTAAACTCAGGTGGCATACCAGTTGGCGTTATGATTCTCGTCTAATATACCAAGTAGGCATGTTTTATGACCGTACAACACAGTAGGCCATCTTGCGAGACATGCAATAAAGATCAGTAGAGAGTCTTCTGGCCTGAAATCTCATTGCATGGAATCAATGCTCCAATATGATGGCCTCAGAGGCTTCTCAAGAATTATACCAAGTCTTCTTCTGCACATCCGTGCCCCTCCATTCATAGTGCTCAAGCACTCGTCCGTCATTAACTCGAGATCCACTATATCAATCAGTCAAAAATAACGTCACTTTCACAGCTCAACCAAAAGGCAAAGTGACATATAACCGACCAACAAAAGCAATAAAACGGAAAAATAAAAATGAAAAATTCGCGGCATTCGATAACGTTGCAACACTAAAAGTTCCACTGCAATGTACGTTACCTCTTCGCCTTTGCCGCCTGCTCCTCTTGTAACCGCATCTTTGCTCTGGCGCTCTTCGAGCCTCCCAGCTTGGGGCCTCTAGACGGTTCTTTGACGCCTCGCGTGTTGTTTGTTGGTGGAGGGGCTTTGCGTTGCTGTTGTTCTTCTAGCGCTTCGAGGTATTCGGTGCGGAAGCGCTCGGCGACGGCTTCATCGTTGTTGCCGCTGTTGTTTGTGTACGGGTTCGAGGGTGCTGTGTCGTCGAAGAAGTCGACTGAAATGTGTTTGTGTTAGCAATGGATGCGAGAATTGTAGGCTGTGCGGATAGGCGTACGTTTTGCTTCCTTGAGAACGGCTTCTACCATCTGTTCGCGACGTTCTGCCTCGCTGTTCCGGCGCTTGGGCTTGCGCCATTGGTAGCCATATTTTCCTCTGCGTGTCTTGTTCGCAGGCTCTTCGTCTGGTAGACCGTTATCCAGTCGTTTCCAAGCTTCTTCGATGCGCATGGCAGCATCTGGCCCGAGATCCACCTCCTGGAGTTTGCCTTGACCAGCTGCTAACCGATTGCTGTGCTCCTCGTTTACAGGGACATCAGGACCGCTCGTAGTGCCCTGTGCTGATGACGATTCGGCGAAAGTATGCTTCAGGTCCGGCGCGATGGTTACGACGGCTGCTTGCAGGTGCTTCGGTATGGGCCAGCCGTACTTGCGATGATTCTGTTCAGCTAGGCGAGCTTCTACATATTCCGACCTGGTTGATTAGCGGCTGTCCTTGTTGCAATGTACTGGTAGGGAAAGTTCTCGCAGCGTTATAGACTAATAAAAGCCTTGTCCCACTCACATCTGGGTATCATCGCGATCCACAACCTGGCCCGTCTGCGCGACGAATCGACTCGTATATTGACCTGGTCGCGGCGCGTCGACCTGTCCTAGCTCGGCCGTTGGAGGGGCTTCAATTGTGCGCGCTACGTCTTTTACTCTGTCGCGTGGACGCTTGCGATTACGTATTATGTCCTTCAAATTGGGGACTGGCTCTTCATCGTCTGCGGCAGCGGAACGCGCATGTGTATCGCTCGTGGTCGCAACATCTGGAGACTGAGATTTGGCGACAGTAGCAGTTCCGCTCTCGCCATATGGTCTTTTGGGATGTGTAGTCTTGCGCCGCTTGAAGTGGACTTTTGGTGTCGAACTGTCATCCATATTTGATATGTAATAGTGTGTGGAGTGGGTGTAGCTGTTCGGAACCTGAAAGGTGGAGAGGCCGAGGTCGCACGAGGCTGACGCGTGCGTGCAGCGATGTCACGTTTTGAACTTTACTTTACAGATTCTCGTGGTGTGCTTTTATGTACGATCACTTCCATCACTTTCTCGACGGGTATGGTTCTGGAGTAGTCCTCTTCAATGTCTTGCTTCACAAGCCTACAGGGAGCTAGGTAGAAGTATCCTGCCATATTGTTGCGCTCTTGCGTGAGACTACATCACATTCGCTCTCTCGGTGCATCTGAGTACTTGATGGTGGCGTGATACTCAGCCCATGTATACACGATCTGAAATGAACATGTCGATCGGCAGTAACGCAGCTACAAAGCCAAAGCGTTTGCTTTAGTATTCCCCAATGTTGCTGTGCAATAATTGAATCAACTCCAATACACACTCTGCTCATGCGTTTCAGCCAAAGCAAAAATCATACACGATGATGGAATACCAAGATCAAGCGTCTCGACATGAGCCATGTGCGTCATCGTTCTGCAAATTCGTTTGTATTGAATGATAAAATGATATACTTCTGGTATACATAGCTCGACGAACCTACCGACCTCCATGAGAAACAACAACACACAGCAGCTCACAACGCTGAACGCCCCATTCAAACAAGTTACAATGAAACACAAGGTCCATTTCAGAACAGACTCAACAGTCAAATTGATTTCCTCACTTCAGCGGCACCCCGTCGTCTCTCCTTGATATCAATTTTGCTTCTTCATCATGATCTACGCCGCCGTGGCAGATACAGTCTCAACCTCCACCTTTGGCAGTGGCGCCGACTTGCCACCAAGATCTGTTGCTCGTGCATTAGGGTTCTTGGTGTAGTAATTCGAGATGGCAGACTTGATGGCATCTTCTGCAAGCATGGAGCAGTGCACTACAAGCAGTCAGTAACAATAATTTTCTTTATGGGGTTGTACCCTTTGTGTTGACAGTAGTACTTACACTTGACAGGTGGCAGACAGAGTTCCTTCGCAATTTCGGTGTTCTTGATCCGCGAGGCATCCTCCAAAGTCATACCACGGACCAACTCGGTCAGATAACTCGAACTCGCGATTGCGCTACCGCATCCGAATGTCTTGAACTTGACATCGCTGATTGTGTTGTTGTTGGGGTCGACACGAATCTGGAGCTTCATGACATCGCCACAGGCTGGTGCACCGACAAGCCCTGTACCTACATCGGTATCGGTCTTGGACATTGAACCGACGTTTCGGGGCTTATTGTAGTGGTCGAGCAGTGCTGTTCGTGTTAGCTGTGTCTTCCAAGGGACTTATCGAGTATGGGACGATGGCTGCGACGATGACGAGGTAAGTCTCGGAAACCCCTCACACTTCGCCACCCACTCCGACATGCCCACAGTCCACACAGGGCCTACTTATCTTTCTCATGGTATTGCCGCCGTCCGATCGCTGATGCGGCAGGTACTGATGTGCGGAAGGGCGATGTGATGCTCGGTCTGGCGGCCGTGCAAAGCACTTTGCCTGCCTGCGCAGGTACTGCTGCTGCGACTCTTCGGAACATGGTGGAAATGTGCTGATGTAGTTTTGTGTCAATTTAGATATCGTATTTATGGGCGTTGACAGAGATCTGCAGGATTGCGTAGGTTGGTGTATGGGAACTGGAGGTGGTGGGTGATTGCTACGAGCAGATAAAGTGTAATTGAAAGCGATGCTCGGCGACATCATAATCGCCTCCGGTCCGTGCGCAACCCCACATCCATCGGAGAACGCCTCAGTTCACCGTGTGCGAACCTTAACTCCGAGCTGCCACTTCTTATCAGATGGCGTAACCCTGCTTGCATTCACTCGCCCATTACTGAAATGTCATACTCCTATTCGTGACCATCTCACTTTCGTTCCTATAACCCTCTTCGCCGTCCCATGATGCTTGTCAAAATCGTGCCAGTGATGTTCTGAAGCAACTCCGCTCCCGCTATGCATGATGCAGATTCTAGACCTAGACCGCCCACCTTACAAACGCCTGAAGAAATACACGTACGCGAACTTCTTCATCTCCTCCACGTCGGCAGCCTTGGCAACCTTTTCGTCATTGAAGAGAACCCAAGATGCAGTCTGCTCGTTTGGCAGCTGCTTGCGCACAAAAGCAACATAGTGACTGCGGGTGGTTAGCATTCATTTTGCAACTATGCCTTGGCTCTGGACTTACCCTGCATGGATCGAGCTGCCCTTGTGACAAACAATAGACTGTAGTTGAAACTTCGCTGGAAGTTTGTCGCTACCAGACAAGGCCTTTTCTGTAGCCTCGACGGGCGCCTGCAATGAGTCAGTCTCGCGAATATATTGAAGGGGCTCAGCATCGAACATACCTCAGAGCTGGCACCATCTTCAAAGTCACCCGGAGCATCGGGATGGCTGAACAGCCAGTCTACGGCTCTCTCCATGTCGCCACCAGTCTCCTTGAGTGCCTGACGCGCCTGAGGTGCATTGAAGCCCATTGCGCCCAGGTTCTCAATCTTCTCAGGATCCATCACGGACGAGGCGCTACCTCCAGGCCCAGGGTTGAAGTCAACAGGCTCATCTATGTCAGCATCTTCCATGTGTGCAAATAGCCAGTTTGATGCTGCCTCTGCGTCTTCGTTGCCTGTAGCGTGCAGAGCCTTCTCGCATCGTACTCTTGGGAACCCCATAGCCTCAAGCATAGACAGGGCAGCTTCATTGGGCACCCACTTGTTCGAAGATGATCCTGCGCCTGCGCCTGCATCTTCCGGTAGGAGCTCTTCTCCGTCGACTAGACCGTTGGACTTGTATGCGTCAAATGAAAATGCCTCATCGTCCATAATCACCGGAACATCCTGTTTCGTAGGCACCCAATTGACCAATTCGAAGCGACGTGCATTGACAGCGAGCACCGCGGGGAATGTCTTGAACATACTCCGCTTCGTAAATCCGTCTTTACTTCCACAGGCACTGCAGGTCAGTTCTACCAGCTCCTCTGCAGTGAAGATCTCGAGACACTCTCTCAGTGTGACTGATTCGAATTCCTCCTTGTAATGCTTCTCCTCTTTGCCACTACTATCAGTCACATCCATATGCGCTTCTTTAGGTATCCTCCGGATAGGTACGGGAATGGAAATGTTCTCCTGTTCGTCTGTCCTGTATCGTACTCGCTTGCAGCCAACGCATTGAAGTCGCTGTTCCATTACGAAGCGAAATGCATCAACAGGATCCTTATGAGGCGCAGTATGTTGAGAACGCGAAATGAGTTTGAGCAAGTGCAATAACAGCTCGAAAGCATCCTGTTGACGCATGGTAGAGAACTCTGCATGCCCACGTCCTATCAAATGTTTCAACATTGCCGGAGCAAGACCACGCTGATGCGGAACTTCAGGGCTGTATTCGGAGACTGTGACATCGCTATCTGGCTTTGAATATCGACCGGAGATCATACCATCTGCAAGCTTGCGCAGCTGGGTTTCCAGATCTTCAGCAGGAAGTGGTACACTTGGTGGCTCCTGATCCGGGAGGTAGTAACGGTCCTTGAACTCTGGCATTGCAAATAGCGCTTGCAACGTACTGTTAAGATAACAGCTATTGCCGAGATTCTTCAGGCCGGTGAAATCAGGTCCAAAGAGCGGTTGCAACTCTTTGCCGTCCTCCGTGACCATGGCAAAGTCCCATCGCAGATTCTGTTCAACTTGCATCTCAGTGAGGCTCTTCTCTGTCTTCACGCGATCTTTGATGTTAATTCCCCAGTGAGCTAAGTGGTTCGGTAACTCGGGATCGACGCGCTCTTCATCGCAGGCGTAGCAATAGATATCCGCAGTACCGTCCGCTGTAAGAGACCCAAGCTTAACAGCTACCGGATGACCGCTGGAAGTTGTGTGCCCCACACCATGTGAGTTGCCACCAACGCCTCCAAATTGTTGACGGCCACATCCCAGGTTACCGCAGGTCAAGCACAACCATAGGTTTTCATTGAGCTCACACTGTGAGCAGTGGCCCAGACTTTGCGACTCGATCTGCTTTGCCTCGTTTTGCTCCAGACAGAGTGTATGTTCGCAAGCCGTCAGCTCTTGTTCCCAAGCCTTGACCTCTTGCTGCGTCGCAAACGTGTTCGCCTTGAGGACTGCATCAACAATGCCCGCCAGCTTCCCGGAGTTCTTGTCCACGTCGTCAATGCCACACTCGTAGCACTTGACCTGTGTTGTTGTGTCATAGCGATCCGATTCGGTCTCAGCTGCAACAGCAAGCTTGGTGACCTTTTGCGGGGGCTCGTCACGGTTGACCTTCTTGCGTGTGCGCTTGATGTTCAGGACGAGTGGATGGTCTGTTGAAGAGACATGGAGGATGGAGTGGTTGCGGTCGCCGGTACAGCCGCCGTTGAAGCAGTAGAGGCAAACATCGAGACCAGTTGGGTCATCGATAGAGTCGAAGCACTGGGTACAATCCTCTCGGTATACTGACTGCGTTGGCCCCGGAGGACGTAGCTCTGAGCTATGTCAGTACTACCACGCTGCTGGGAATGAGCGATTGCGGGGTTGTTACCAATCGCGTTGACGTGCGTGCAGGCCATATTTATTGAGTTGCAGATAGGCTCAGCCGGGCTGATGTGTGCGGTACTGAAGCACAGCTAATTTGCACGTCGTGGCAGGCGAAGTAGAGAATGGAAGAGCCCGGGCGATAGCTGTGGCGGCTGCAGTTTGCTACAAGCTGTCGGTTCCTGAGCGGCGGGATGACGGAGCTGGGCGTCCACAGTTTGGCGGGGCAGCTGCGAGCAAGGGTCTTCTCGCGTTTTGAGCCTTGGCGATCGAGCATATCAATTCATGATTTGGGTGGGTATCGATCTACGCTATAGCATCATGATAGGTACAAATTCTCCATGTGATGGCATTGACGCCACATCCCCCTACTGCTCTATTTGCCCTGTTGTCTTGCGCTTACCGACCAGTTCTGAAATTGCGTGAACAATACTGGCTGAAGTGGTGATTTCTTCTCCAAGAACCACTTCTTCTGAGTCTCCGCATACGCATCAACCACCCCGGCGTAGTGACTCTTGTCTAGCCCAACAAGAACCTTGACGACAAAAAGACTGGCGCTACTGCACGCATCCGCATGAACCTTCGCCCCACTACCCAGTTTGGCCTCTTCGTGAATAGCTTTTAATAGTTCCCAGAGAGGCTCAACTTCCTCCGGCTTGGGGAGGGGAGCTTTGTGTTTCGTGCGAGAGTCGAAGAACGTCTTCAACATCTTGGCAGCCTTGTCTGCCGTCTGCTTGTTTGCGTTGGCTCGGGTACGACGCAACACAGGAAGGAGAATGTTGAGAGTGAGTACATTGGAGTACTGCTTCTCAAGATAGATGGCAATTAGATCAAGTACCCGTGACTTGAACTGTACGACGTTCTGCTTTGCATCCTCGCGTTCTTTCTTTTTGCTGGACACCTGACTGCGCTGTTGGAAAATCTTGCTGAGGTGTGGGTCAAGAGCCATCATCTGTTCGTCGTCCATGTCTGACTCCTCTTCAGATTCTTCGGGAGCCTCCCCATCAAGATTGGGTGTATTGGTCTGGAGTGTTATGGCTAACAAGTTGTTGAACTGTGTGAGCTCAGCGTCGTCCTCGCTCTCATCATCATCATCATCATCTTCTTCACTTTCCTCGCTCGCGTCGCTACTGGAGTTATTTGATTCGCTGTCAGACTCTTCAGGTTCACCGTCGACCATCTCTACGTCTGAATCGTCTTCCGAATCATCACCAGATTGGCCTTCTTCAGCATCATCGCCTCCCTGGTTGAACAACTCTTTTTGTCCCTCCAGATTCTCCTCCGTGTCCAAGATGTCCGTGAGCGATTGCAGACCGTCAGCACTAATCTCAGATGCGAAAATGGCGAATGCCTCTTCTCCTATCCGGCGGAACAAAGTACGCGGGTTACCAAGGAAAGAAAGCACAATCTCCACAAACGCATCTTGACCTTCGCCGGCAGAATGTGCCTGCTTCTTCGACATCGCCTTGCGCGACGCATCAAGATCATCGAGCATCATTACGGCGTCCGCTTCTCCGTTGTAAACTTGTAGAAGAGTAAGCGCATACAGTAGAATGAAGCCTTCTGCAGCCATCTTGTTTCCAGCGATCGTTCCCTGGTTGTCATCGTCAGCTCAATATATCAATCAAATCAAGAGCGCAGTGTACCTTAGCAGATATAGCATCGAGTGTATTAGATGCTTTTTCGATTGTCTTTAGAACCGGTGCTTCTGCTTTGAATGCTAGTTCCAGATGCTTGGATGAAGCGTCTTTCGACTTGATCAATTTTACTATCATCATAGCGAACATCGATCGAGACCCAACATCGACATCGAGCAGTTTGGTTAAGCACGAAGATAGTCGTTCCTGGAATATGGTCTTGCTGCGTTCGCTGACGCGAGGTAGCGGCACTTTGCTTGTTTTCGCACTCTTGCTTGGGACGAAGTAAGCAAAGTCGACGAAGAGCTCCAGAATTCTTCTAAGCCAATTGTCTCTCTCGGAGACGTTCTCGTCAAGTTCGCCGTACCGTCTGAAGTGCTTAACTGTGTTCAACAGCAAATCGGCGATTACTTGGCGACGACTGTCTGCTATCGCCTGATCCTCACTCTCTGGCCGAAGGACTAAAGAGTTGAGATGGCGCACAGCTTTCCTCAGACTCTCGTCGTCCGCAGATAACAGGATTTGCTCAAGTGTTTTCGTTTTCGTGATCCGATCGAAATCGATGCTACCATACCTTGAGGTCAATGCGACGAATATTGGAAATGCTGAGCTCTGGTCGCGCTGTACTCTGCTTTGGACAGCACCTAGTGCTGCTACCGCAGCGGAATGAAGAAAACGGTCATCTTTCTTAGTTTGGTTAATGAGCGTTCGCATCAGGTTCGGGCTGAAAAGGCCGGGTATGGCCCATTCGGGAACACGCGTAATCATAGTGCTTAGCAATTTGAATCCCCACGCTTTTCGTTCGTGAGAAGCGGCGGAGGCGAAAAGGTTGCCTGCTTTGGTCAGCCAAAACCCATGATCAGCTGAAATATTAACATACTGTCTACTATGTCGATCCAGAATTGCGAGAATTCGGTTTTCTCTTTCGCTTCGCTCCTACTCTCTTCGTCCCTTCTCAACATTTCAGACAACACCAGATCCCATGTGAACGATGGGTTAGGACTAGCTGATGCAGATGCAGACTTGGTCGTCTCCGTGACGCCCTTCTCAGTCTCATGTTGAAAGTTCTCTTTGAGAATCTTAGCTAGGCGAGAGCGCTCTTTCTTCGAGAGGGGGTCTTTCTCATGCCATATACCTTGTGGTAGCGCCTCTTCGTAGCTTGCCTGCACAGTAAGCCAGATAGCGACACCCTCAGGCGTAGACATAAGCTTGAACGCGCTAAGACGCGACAGTACTTCTTCGGCACACACTCGGTACTGCGCTTGAGCTTTCAGGCTTCTCACGGCCTCAACGAGGACCATACCGCATTCTTCTCGTAGCCAAGGGATATCGCGTGCCATTCCACAGACATGGTCCAGCAGCTGGGTCCAGCATTCCAATAAAAGCTCCGGCTGAATGACTATCGTTGACTGCATTACAGCCTTGTAACCGAACAGTCTGCCAATAAGGTGGTCTCGACGCTCCTACACCGGGTTAGTACAGCCTTTTGAAAGCAGATGAACAATTGCCATACTCGTCCTGGTACATTTCCCTCGACCTTGGTCTTGTCTTCGACAAGCTTGATGATGGAAGCCACATCTAGATCTAGGCCATCTATTGCATTTTTCCCCGATTTGAATAGCTCTCGCAGAAGCTCGGTCAAGGTAAGAGAGAATCCGACCCTCGCTGCTTTACGTTGACTACACAGTCCCTTGATGAGGCGACACAATGCTATTTCGGCATCCTTCGCATTAGGCTTCGACTCTGGAGAGAATTTGACGATGATCTGTTTGGCAGCGTCGAAGCGGACGTCATCTGACTCGGCAGCCAGGTCTTCGTATAGTTTTGTTAGCTTTTGGTGATCTCCACTAAGCCGTCGGCGTCGCTTTGGAGGTGCTTCGTCCCCGTTGTGCCCACTAGTAGAGTCGCGCTCTCTCTTTTTGACCTTGTTCTCCATAGCTCTTCGCTTCGATGATTGCAAGATTGTTTGGTGGAGCTCACCGAGATGAAAAGTCGAAGCTCTCGGGGAAAATTCGTGGGCTAAGCGTATGAGGACTAGTGTCAGGGTCCGGCCTCTGAAATGCATCGTTCAACTTGTGGTCGCGCTGCACAACCACCACACTCCTTTTTCCACAAAACTGAATCGTATAATTCTTCCATGAGCTCATACCCCTAGTAGTCCCGAGATGATTGACAACTCAACGAAGCTTGAGCCTTGCTGCCGTCGGCCAGCGGTGAGTGTTTCCATGGCAAGTTCGACTCGAATAGACCAAAGTGGGGAAACCAATATGTTACTTGTAACCTTGACTTCGATTTACGTGCCCCTTTCTTCAAAAACGGGCAGCGTCTCCACTGACACTGGTTTGCTAGATGAGTGCTTTTCCAATGTAAAATTGGCAGGTTGCATCTTCGCTAACCACTTTGAAGCGCGGTATTAGAGTGACCCAGCATCAGCTATGCAGGAGATTAACTCCCGCTGACGTCCAGCTTGTTTTTCCTGTGTATGGGTTATGGCATGATTTATTTCACAACATGGTAGAGTTACTTGATGATAAAACTGGACATGCAACAGACGCTACGGAGCCTTCACTCGAGGGAGGTCAGGCGTGTGTGATATACCATTTTCACTTGACACGTAACATGTGACCTGCTAAACGCCTCAAAGACTGCGGTTAGCTATATATATGCCACATTGAAGTATGATGGTTTGATCATTGGATTCTATGGTAGTGAAGCGAACTGGTATTTCGACAACTGCTGCTTGACGTGTTGAATAAGTGCCCCCTCTACGTCGAGAGCTAATAAGATCGCCAGTGGAAGGTGCACCGTGAACCATACGTTCCGTTTCCGCCGTGGATGTCACTGCCTAGGCCTGTATACCAGGATGCTTCTCTAGTTTAGCACTCGCTGACGTCCGAGAGAGCCGCTGGCTAGAAGTCGAGCGAATACAGGTACGTTGTACATGGTATGCAGCCAGACCAAGAATCAGCACAATTATGTGGGCATGGCTACCTCGAAAACATGAGGAACATAAAAGTCGTGCTACAAGGTAAGTAATTATACGTGCATTGGCACTACTGCAGCATTTCAAGGGATCAACTACGATGGCAACGAGCACTCCGCGTTGGGTACTTGGGAACAAGCTGCACGCGGACCTGAAACTCGTGTTTGCTCACCAGATATCCTTCGGGCCAGTGGGAACAAAGCCCCGGCGGACACCTGTCAGGACGATGACAATGATGTCCGCTTATGGGTAGGGATCTGATGAGACACCCGCGTACGCAGACGCGTGGTCGCAGGTCTCAAGTGGCTGCTGTCTCGAAAGAAGGGCTAGAGATTCCATCATGTGCTGTTCAAGCCTCTCTTCCAAATAGAAGCCGTGAATGAACAAAGGCCGGCTTCTCTGGATTGACGACCCGTTCCAACAAAGGCAACAGCCTGGATGCTGTGTCACATTGCAGATTCCCAGGGGACTGAAACAACGACCGATTCTGGGGTACCGGGGCGGACGACCCAATGGTACCACTCAACGGTACATGCATGGATGGCTCGCGGGAGATGTCATGTGACTGCGTGTACCCGGTACCTCCTTTTTAGGCAGTTTGTTGACTGGCAGCCAACGCGTCGCGCAGAGCCTGACGCAGATAGAGTGCAAAACGCGCTCCAGAAGCGCCGCTCTTGGCCGTTCGCGTCCCACCAGGAGGGGTCAGCGGCGCGGGTGGGGTGTCTGGCGAACGGGTGCTGGAGTTATGAAAAGTTGTGTATGGTGCTCGGGCGGCCGCTGGGCCATGTTCTCGAACGATGACTTCAGCCCGCCCCAGAGGCCCCGCGACAGCCACCGCCCGGGAGCCCCGAATGGCACAATGTTTGTTGTTGCTGCGAGCGGCCGTGGTCGACGAGATTGGGAGTCGCGCGTTGCTTCCCAGACGAAGCGGTTCCCAGTTTGTTACAGGAGGAAAGTGGGCATCGTCCAAGGTCAGCCTTATTGCCTATGACGTTGGATCATGTCGCAATCGCGATTCGAGAGCCGCAGCTCGATCTCCAATACGCACTAGGCCATGGTTTTGCCATGGAGCAGAGCGACTCCGGTTTTATGCATCCCTATGTGGGCTGGAGCTGTGGCAGGCCCAAGGCCCGCAGCGCCTGCGCTCGGTCTCGCTGTACAAATCGAGGAGGAGAATCTCCCGTGTGTGCCGAATCAGACACGACGGCAGGCCAAGGCTGTTGCTGGAGTCGACGGCAGGCCAATGACACGGGCGTCTGGGACTCGCACTGGGAGCGGTTTCCCTGCCAAGTTGGGTGCTATGTCGCGATGACGCAGAACCGCGTGAGCTGACAGCGTCAAAGCAGCAAATGGGCAGTCGACGAGGCTCAGGTTCGGCTGATTTGCGGGCGCATCGAGCCGGTGCAGAAGCTCGACGGCTGCGAAGTTTGCAGTCACCTTGGTTACCGTTTCCAGGTCACACAGGCCAATGGGGCCAATGGGGCCCGTGGACGACTTCGCCAAACGGGCGACCTGCTACGGCGAAGGGTGCTCGACACAAACGAGTTAGGCGGCGAAGGAGAGGGCAACTAAGCCTCCGTTTCACCCCAATTCCTCACCATGTCACACGCAGGGAGGGCCTCGCAACGACGTGATCCGTGTGCCGGCCCAGGACACGCTGCTTCTCTGGCAACGGCGCTGGAGCAGGCGTGGCTGGCAGAAGCACGCGCGAGCCCGGCCTGGTGCATGGCAGAGCGCCGCCCGGTGAAGCAGCAGGTGTCAGACGTGCGCGGTGGATTGAGTGTTGTGCCGTCCCCCCAGCACCTACGGCGCCCCGGAGCAGCGTGTGCCTGCCGCGGTCGTGTCTCAATCGCGATGCACCGTCAAATGGGCGGCCGGCGTGCTGTACCTGCGCACGCAATGAGATGCAGGCGATCCGCAGCGTCTGCAGCAGCGCCAGCGCCATTACCATTGCGGCAGCAAACCACCGTCCCCACCCTGCTCTGGCGGTGGCCCGCTCGCTGCCAGGGCGCCGGCCGCAGGCGCATAACTCAGCATTGGTGGCCAGCGCTTCGTAGGCGGGCGACCAGGGCCCTAGCCCGCTCTAACCTCACCCAGGCTGTTACCAGGGCACCCGACTTCAGACCCAGCAGCTGAATGACCTTGCCCACGCCTGCTTCTTCTTCACCTTCTGCACCCAAGAAGGCTCAATCCCCTCCTCCACAAGACGGCTAAGGCATACTGGACGTTGGTCATCTAGCTTGGACACACCCCAGGGCAATTGCTACCCACCTGCTCCTGCTCCTGCACCTGCATCTGCCCGTCCCGACCACGCCTGGAAGCCTCATGTCGACGAGCCGATAACGCCCACGCCCCGGCCACCTCTCCAAACCCCCGAGCTGCGAGGCTATTTCCTGCGAGCATCTTCAGATTGGAATTAGTTTTTCTGTCTTGCATGCTTATCGGCTGTTGGTCCGCCGCCCGTCTGTTGCCTGTTGCCATCGCCGCCTGTCGCTATCGAGTGAAGACGAACACCGCAAACGCTCGCTACCGCTGTTGCCCGGCACGACCACCTGCACGAGACGAACGGACCGTCACCCACCGCCAACATGGAAATGTCGTCGCCCCTCGCCGCCATGCACCCGCCGCCTATTCCTGGCCCGTGGGGATACCGTCGCGACCTGCCCGCATCGAAACCGCTGTTCGGAGCACACACGTTGGGACCCAAGAGCTTCAACTTCCGCGACATGAGCATGAACAGCCTGAAGAAGGGAGGCTCCGACTACTTCACCCTGCAGCCAATGCGAGGGTCGGGGTCCTCACCGACTACGAGTCTGGCCGCCGACATGTCATCGAATTTGCATATGGACCAGAGGTACGATGCTCCCTTGCATGCACGCTTACGCTTTCTTTCAACTCTGGCTAACAAAGTTCTTTGACACAGTCCTCAACTGGCAACGCCCCGTCGCTCACTCTTCACGTCGAATCTGTTTCAGCAGCACGATGCCCAAGGTAAGCAAGCGGCTGTGCACTTGCTTGGTCGCGTGTATCAGAGCTAACACGACCCAAAGTAGGACTGACGACCCCGCAAGTCCGATGGGAAGGCGTAACAACACCGCCAATTCCCTCGTCCTCGCCCTGCTTCGTCCCTGACTCTATGGACATCTCGCCTCTGCCCCACAAAGCTCCCTTCAGCTTCCTCAACAACGACAACTCCCTGCCGCTCCCCTCGCCCTCACCAGAGGTCACCCCCAGCACCGACGACGACATGCTCTCGCCATGCAACGAGTTGCCCACCCCACCCCAGTATCCAACACCCTCTCTGGAGGTCCCACGACCCGTCTCTGCAGCTGAGTAAGTACTCCTGTTATGGATCCTGCCCGCCGTCACTAACACATGCCAGCCGACGAAAGTCCATCCTTCTCCGACCATGTCTTTCTCGTGCTAAGAACTACTCGACTAACACAGTATCCTTCAAGTCGCAAGAAAACAGCCCGCCATTCAAGTTTGGTAACGGTGACTTCTCGAATGCATCCTCGCTGAGTTTGGACGAGTGCTTTACTGCGTCCCCGCCTCAAGAGCGCCGCCCCACTTCCAATGGCTCCCTCTTTGCCTCCAAGCCTAAGCCTTTCAGTCTCAACTCGGGTTCCGTGTCTCGTGCCAATGGTTCGCCTCTTGCTGCCGTCAGGAAGCCTGCTGGTCCTCCGTCCCGGAGACCAAGCAAATTTCGAAGGTCGCTCAGCATGTTTGAGCATCCCGGCGACGTGATGAATGCTAAGCAGGATCAAGAGTGTGTCGCACCAAGTAGCATCCAGCCCAGTGGTCCCCAGCCCAGCAATCTCCAGTCTGTCATGGACATGGATGAGATTCCTGCGCTCAAGCTTCCTCACTTTACTACCAACGAACCTGAAAGCCTTCCCCGCATCACTCGTGAAACATTGGTCCAGGTGCTTGATGGCGCTTACGACCACTTGTATGAGAACAGGGTCATTATTGACTGTCGCTTTGAATATGAATACAACGGAGGACACATTGAGGGCGCGCTAAACTTTTGTGACAAGGAGAAGCTCGCAGAGCGTCTCTTTGAAGCTCCATCGAGTGCTAATACTCTACTCATTCTACATTGCGAATACTCGGCACATCGTGCACCTCTCATGTAAGACCCTTCACCGCTCCATCCCCAGCCAAATCTAATAAGACCCAGGGCCAAGTTCGTACGTTCTCAGGATCGTAAAGAAAACTCACATCAGTATCCCCGGCTCTCATTCCCCGAGGTTTACATTCTTGATGGTGGTTACAGTTCCTTCTATCATGCGCACTCAACCCGCTGCTACCCACAGAACTACCTTCGCATGGATGCGAAGGAGCACGAGCAATCTTGCGAACGCGGATTGAACAAGCTCAAGCAACGTGCCAAACTGAGCCGCGCACAAACCTTTGCCTTTGGACAACATGCCTGCCAGATGGAGGATAGTCCTACTTCTCTAGGCCGAACGAAGAGTGGAGGCAGCATCTTCACTCTCGGCGGCGACGACACACCCCTCGGACGAATCGGCGCGTCCCGTCGTATGGCTTCTTATTGAACCTGCGCGGCAGCGGCCGATATTTCATGATACTTATATTACGGCGGATCGACTCATGGCGTTCATTTTGATTGCTGCCTTGGAATTCCACAGCATCGGCGTTCGGTCATGTCCCATCTTTTTACGGCGTTGAAGCGATCACTATTTCCCTGCATCAGCCCCGGACCCATCGGACGGGTCAGCATTTACTCTGACCTTCATTACGTTTGCATTCTATACCCAATGCCTGGTTTCCCCGAGATCCGGCATAGTAAACATTTTCCGAGAGGGCTTGTTGCACACCTGTTTTGTTTTAGCAAGCGTTGTGTATAGCCACAGTCGCTTTGACCGATACCTAATTTCCTTTGTTCACCTCATCCTCAGACGGATCCTTTCCTGGCCAATCTGCGTAGCTGAAACACGCTCTCAGACCAATCTAAACATCATCACGAAGCCACATACAACCAGGCCTACGTGCCTTCACACGTCATTACCACCACGACATCCCCTTTCATTCCAATATACTCTATCCCTATTTCGTTGCTATTTCGCCAGACACACAGCCCCTTTGCTTCGAGCCTCGATTAGTGGTCATCATAGGCTTCTCTCGGCGTATGGTCTTTGTCCATTGTACTTTATCGGCTTGTTACTTCTATCCTCTGCAGGTCGGGGTGTGTGCTCGGTGTTGATGAAGCTGTACAGAAGCGGCCTGCAAGATTTCGAGGGAGTAATTAGTAAAACTTTGTTCTCAAGACGGAGGAACAGAGGTGGCTTGGAGAGTTGTATGTGTTCCTCGGCCAATCAAAATCAAGTACAAACTTCATCATATCTTCATGCAACGTGAACGCTCTACAGTGAACGTGATTCTGGACTACGTATCTCAAGTGACGTTTGGACACCCTCGTTCGGTACCATCAAGTGACGATGAGCTACTGATTAGTGGTGGTGATGGTAGTCTCGCAGAAAGCGCGACGCGTCGCACTAACAGCGCCCCGCAATGACACCCCGAGGTCTTCGACTGTTGCCTGCAAACTGCATATCAAAAGACCGTACATGCATCGCGTCTGATGTATGGCCGGGCCTGCCACTCGCCATACCCACGATTACAACTGGCTACCGACGGTCTGCGCCCATTCCTATTTACAGCGGGTACTCGCGCCTAGCAATGCACAATTGCGCTCCACGCGTGGCCCATTATTCCTGAACCACGACATAACACTCTCGCGCCCCAAATGGACATCGACGACCTTCTCGCCGAGGTCGCTGTAGACTCTACGCCGCAGGAGACACGCGACCTACAAGAACTGACGCGATGTTGGGTGGCAGAGCGCGTTGCGCCTGAAATACTGCCATGGCCAAGTGAGCTCATGGAAAGGGTCTTGGACAGAATACGGCGGCAGGTGTGTGAACATTGCGTTTGAACAAGAGTGAGACAGCTATGCTAATGACGCAGGCAGATTGAAATGGTGGAAGACCAGACGGGTAGTATGGATCCCAAGACAAACTTCAAGTTGATTATAATACAAACGGAGTTGGAGCGCTTCAAGTTTTTGGTCAGAAGCTTTTTGAGAGCTAGGATAAAGAAGGTATGTGCTGCTTTAGACTGTAATCAACACCAGGGAGCATACCTAATGGCAAACCCCAGATCGACTCACATCCACTACACATCAGAGAACTACACGAACAGTCTATTGATACCTTACGCCCGCTTCTTTCTTCCGCAGAGTCCCAGTACCTTGAGTCTCATCAGTCGCTGCTCTCGGCACACTACTCGTCTTCCTTCCTTGGCCAATTCCCCGCCGCGCTACGGAGGTTAGACGATACGACAGGCGGAGTCAGTATGATTGAGAAGCCAGATGAAGACAAGGCGGTTTTTGTGCGGGCGCTGCGAGACGTGGGTGAGATATTTGTGGAGGGTACGGACCGGAGGTTTGAGATGAAGAGGGGGGATGTGTGGGTGGTTAGATGGAGTGCTGTGAGGGCGTGGGCTGTTGGGTCTGGGACGGGCGATGTGGAGTTGATTTGAAGGGATTGACAATGGGCATTGAGATGTCTAAATATCGGAGCGCTCATGATGAATAAGAAGCAAGAGGCATGCAATGTAGCTATCATCAGCGGACTCCAGGTTTTGGGATGGCGTACACTGGCACTGGGTGCGCCGCTGGAGAAACCCATTCAAGGCAACATTTGCAAGACCAAACGGCCAGCAAGTTTCAGCCATGTGAGATACCTAATACCACCAGAAATCTCAATACCCATTCACGGGCTGGTGGTGACTCGGTAAAGCCTGACTACAACACGACTCCAATTCAAGCAAGCAGTGACTTACACATCTTTCGAACAAATCCCAAAGCCAGCAATCGTCCTCCACAATCGTCATATAGCCTGGCACTGCGTCACAACGCACATAATCTACTACAGGTGTACAAAAACAACCCCACCCTGCAACAACAACCAATTCCCCTTGCCCAATCAACAAGAGCACGTATACTTTCCACCTCTACACCTATACAGCAATACTAGCTAGCAATCCAATTCCAACCTCAAAAATCCCCAGAACAAACAAACCATCGTATTTCCAATCAAGCAAGGGTGTTTTACATCCACCAAACCATTAACCCCCTGCCGTGCTAAAAACGCAAGCACTCCCGCTCTTATTCGTGAAGCGAAAGCGTTTACTTTTACGCACGCTGTTGGAGTGCACGTAGGTTACTACTATTGATGTTGTATTAGTACAAGTAATTGAATAGAGAACGTACTGTATCCATATCCTACGTGTTTTATTCATTCTGATAATTTTTATATACAAATAGTGTACCATGATAACAGTACCTTTCTAGGTTTTCTTCAAAGCGTAGTTTTTCCAAGTGATTTTTTTTTCTTTTGCATCGCCGACTTTTTTTACTTTTCAAATCCTAATGATAACCCCTTTTTATTTTCTGTTGCGTATGAATTGTAAATACAATGAAGAAGTTTTTTTTTCTCTTCTTCTTGACCAAGAATGGGGGATTGAGTGCACTTTTATTTCCTCATATCTCTTGTTTTTGTTTCTCACAAAGAAAGGGAATTGAAAATTATAATGATGTATCCCATATCTTATTATTGTTTAGCGCTAGGAAAGATAAAAGTATGTGAGTGAGATTATTAATGATGGATAGTGTGTGAGAGAGAGAGAGAGATAGAGAGAGAAAGAGGCCTAGTATCTGTAACGACGCAGGTGACAAGGTATCCGAAAGGAGTCTGAATCTGCTCAAATCAAAGGTATATGGGAGTACGCGCAGGCTTTAAGACAACAAGATAGTCTTAATCCTATAGGTCTTGTACGAAAGGACAAGGAAAACTCAAGCGGCGGACACAGAATGTAATTGAATAGACTGGTTCTCATCAATGCAATCTCCCATCAATCCCAATTCAGATCGTGACTACGTCCCAAAGAAGGACAGTGATGGAGTGAGTGGAAGAGTCAAAGCATCTGTTTCGTTAAAACATGTCCGCACACAGCCTGGCGTACCAGATTTCACCTCTTCACCCACCCACTACGAAAAAAGAGACCAACGCAAATAGATCAAGGGTAACGAAAGATGGATGATTTGTATTTCCACCGCCCCCCGTCCACTAACTACACCCGATCCCACGTGGCAATAGCGACAATCTAGAACACCCGCCTCTATCCTTCCGCCGCACCACCCATCAACACGGTAATGGTTCACACTAAGACCACAGCCATAGCCAAATTCCTTCGCTTTCCCAAAATGGACGCAGTCTTGTGTAGCTCTGGTTCCCATCACGAACCATGGTTCACGTCAACGGACGCTCTTCTGCTAGCCCTGCAGCAAAAGAAGCGCTAGCACTACTCTAAACTCTAAACCACGTTGCCCCAAAACGGTCCGAATGTGGCTGTCAGTGGCCTAATCGGTCGAGAAAACATGTGGCGTAAGACGCAATCGATGGTTGGGATCGACACCATGAGGCTAGTACACTTGGGAATGTATATCGTAGGTTGTGTTATAGCCTCCGGTGATATGTTATGCAGGCTGTCCGGCTCATTCCATGTCTGGCATGATTTTGTGAATTTCCGCACGTGGCCGAGATTTTCCTTTTCGCGATAGTTGCTATTGTTATTGCTGGCTCCTCGATTTCATCCTTGGTCCTGTTGCTTGGTGCGCAACATACCGAAGACGCTAATTTGAGACTTTGAGGCGAGTTTCGAGGGCGAGAAGCGGGCTTCGGGGAGGCGACGGCCAGCATTGATGCTCTCAATGACCCTATAGAGTATTTGTCAGTGTCAAAATTTTTGAGGATTACATGAGGACGTTGTAATGACTTGAGACCCATGCTCCATGGACGTGGCGAGGAAGGTGGTAAAGACGTACCATTCAGCAGTGATGAACCTGACAGCCTTGCCGCCAGTTCGCGCAATCTCCTTCTGGACCTTGGTGGCAGCCAATCCGCCACCTGCTCCACCGCGTGTTTGCGGTGCCGAGTATGACATGCGTGACTGTCCTTCGACCCAATGCAATCGACTGTCTTGCTCCATGGAGGGCTAGGAGCTGTTTGAGCTTGTGATCGGAGACTAGTGGAGCTGTGGAGCCGTTGATGTAGAAGCAAAGACCGGTGAATAGCTGCTTCTCCGCTGGAAGCGCAGAAGGTTCACCTTGTGCGCTCTGGGGTTCGAGGTCGGAGCCTGCTGCTTGTTAGTAGGTGTTGGTGCCAAACAACATGGCGTGCAAAGTGCGAAGGTGCTCATGAACGTGCCTTGGTCAGAGCCTCGGCCTCCGTCAGTCTGCACAGGCGAGGGATGTTGCGCCTCAATGCTCTTGTCGGGACTCAGTTGGTTGCCAGCTTTGGAAGCGCCCCAGACCTCAGCGAGACTCTTCTGCCGCCCAGGCCTCAGTCCTTTGGCGCCATGCTCCCATGCCCCATTGTCCTTGCGCCCGTCCTCGCCAAAATCGATGCTGCCAGCGCCCACGGTGTCTGCGACCCTCTTACCGCCATCTCGGCCTGCCCTGTACTGCTCTCCGAGCTTGAGATTGCGCGAGACGCGCCACGACGTCGATCCCGACAGACGATTCTCAGCGCGCTGGTGGCCGGTGGAGCTGCTGTTCCAAGGGTCGAAGAAGGTGCGTCTGGCAGGTGCCGCAGTACTGGCGGTGGTCGGGCGGGGTTTCGCGGGCTCCTGGGGATTATTGATCGTCGCGTGACGAGTCGAGGACGAGGGCGAGGGCTTGTCGGAAGAGGCAGGCGCCAGTGATCGGCGACCGGCATCGTGCATATCGTACGAGCCCTGCTGCGCCCGGCGGTTGACGTGGGTGAGGTTGCTCGAGTGGCTCGAGTGGCTCGAGTGGCTCATGCTGCGGGTTGCATGTGCAGTGCAGGCCAGCGCGCCGCGGGGCGTTGCTTGGAGGTCGGCCTGACGCGCCTCATTGTAACACGGCCATGTGGTGGTGCCTGAGCGCGTGGCAGCCGAGGCGACTGCCAACTGCAGGTGAAAGCTACAAAGCTACAAAGCTACCATGCACTTCCATCGAGTCGGGAGCATGCTGACGGCGCTGCATACGGCCTGGCGTGGCGGGGGTGTACAGCATGTACCACAGTAGGTACATACTACCAATGTACTATGTGCTATAATATGTACCTACCCTGGCCCCGTTGCGCATGCATGTGATTGCCGCGTGCTGACTGTCGACCGTGCAGCTGTGACCAGAAGCAACAGACGGCCATGTCAAGGCTGTTGTGAAACGCTTTCTGACATGGGCTGCCACCATAAGGTTCAACGTCGGAGCATGTGAGGGCGCAGATTTCTGCACACGTCAAGCGCACTTTTCAATGGGCAGGTGTCACCCCAAGTCCCCAGCGCCAATAGCACGCACAGGTAGATGCACAGGTAGAGGCACTGCTAGTACCGTGTAGAGCATCTTAGCCGTATTTACGTCCTTGCTTTGATGAAGCCTCATGTGCTGTCAATAACGCTATGTGTCGATTCTCGCCCCTGCGCCTCAAGGTTTGCACCAGAACAACCGGCCTTGCCTAACCGCCGCGTCGCCGGTTGGAGGAAAAAGAAGCACGCTCAAGGTAACACTACTCCATAGCCATGCTGTCCAAACGCCATGCTGCTAACTATTAAATCCCACAAATGATGTAATGTATAAACATGCCAGAGAGCGCACACCCCTCTGAATTTTGACCGGTGAGGGTCTCGAACTCTGGACGCCCGCTGAAAATAACAAAGTGGGCCAAAATGGAAACGGCCGTGTATGAGGGAATAAGCAAAGGAAAAAAGAAACCAGTCCCATCCCATATAGTAGACCCATTATGCCGGGTTGCGACGATAATCAACTTCCGTTGAGTCCATTGGATTGAAAATTCATGTCTGCCGGGCTGGATTAAGCGGCAGTTTTCGTGAGTGCTTCCGTATATGCTGCATTGATTCGTAAACAAGAAAAAAAAAAAGGCATCTTCGTGATATCGTAACACAGCGCGCGAGACCGTCGTCCATTTTAGACAGGGCTAGTAGTGTTCTTGAGAGACGACTCGTACAGTTCCCGATGCTTCTTCATCTGCTCGGCATCAAACAGAACAGCGTCACTACCCTTCCTGCTGGCCAGAGACATAGAGCTGCTGTTACCAAAGCGGAGACTGGCCAGTGACCGTGCTTTCTTTAATGATTTCTTGCCAGCAACTGGCACGTCGGTGGCCTGGGGGGTTACGTCGGCAGGGCGTTGGCTAATGTGTATAATCTCTTCGACTTCTGGCCGGGGCTTCACGCGCATGCGCTTGAATTCGCGCGTTATCCTCTCGAGCTTACTAAGAGCCTTTGGCGCAGGGGCAACGTTGTTAACAGGCTCCAACACCTGGGTCTCATGGAGAGTTGAGCCTACGCTTGGCCTTCGTTCGGATCCAAAGCTCACGCCAGAATCATGTTTGCTCTCCTTGCCATAGACAGTGGCGTAGCGGTCAAATGACTCAGGGCCAACTGTAGCAATGCAGTCTTGGATCATGTTCAAGGCTACCCTCAAGTACTTGTCAAGGGTCTTCTGAACAGTCGGCCAGCCAGTTGTGTCAGCTAGGCCCTTGTGCTCATTCATTAATGGGCGCAAGACTTCAGGTCCATGTTTCTGAACACGACCAATAAGATCAAAGAACTTGGTGCGCTCATCCTTCAACGTCTCAAGGCTCAAGTAGCTAGATGGCAACTTTGTCTGGCCGTGAATTGGAGGGAACAAGGTATTGAGCATACTTAGACAAGCGAGCTTATTAAAGGGCTGCTCAGACAGTTCATTAATCATGATCTGTACCGCTCATTAGTAAGAGTGCAGGCGCGGAAAGTGTGCGACTTACCCAGCGACGAAGTCCAGTCCAGATGACGGCGTAGTATGTCTCAGCCTTCCTGTTCTTGCCTTCGATGTTGTTGATCCAGAGAGCAATTCCAGGGAATTTCTCGGCGATGAAAGCCATGTCAGTAGCCCATGTCTCTTGGTGGATGTTGAGACGCTCGAAGGCAGCATAAGTCTCTTTCCGCCGCCTAGTCTCCAGGTCCTTCAAGTAGTCCAGGGCAGTCAGTGTCTGGTGCCAGTCGACAAGGTGTAGCTGAGGAGCGAAGATGCGGCCGACAAAGTTGTTAATGAAGGTGGGCGGAAGCGAACTAGTTCGCGTTGGTAACGATTTCAGCTGGTTCATTAGCGAGGCCTGGAAATTCATAGCTGCAGTCTCTGAATTGCTCCATGCGAATTGGCCAGTGACAGGAGATGCGTTCTCAGATTTGGGGAGGGTTTGGGCTCGGTCGAGGCGGTTAAGCTCCCACATGGTCTTCAGTGGAAAGTCGTAGCTGCCAGGATACTCCAGGACATGCTCGAGGATATAGGCCATGGCTGCATGGTTGGACTCGTCCGAGGCACTTCGCGAGTGGGTAGAGGCCATGGTGGAGGTGGAGCTGTTGTTGTGCCAGAAGCCGGCGCAGCAGAACTTGGGTCGCGCGTGCCCAGAGCACCGCGGAGGTTCCTGCGAGCGTGATTGCGCTTTGGTTTCGAGTGAAGAGATATGGGGAGAGCAGAGTGAGAGCAGAGTGAGCGGCGGCGGTCCGTGGGTCCAAGCAAGGTGGGCGTGGGGTGGTGGGGTGGCGGTAGCGTGTTTGTGATGCGCAACGAAGGGGAAGAGCACGCGGCGGCCGGAGCAGGAGCGCGGATGAAATGAACGTGAGGGGACTGTGGAAGGAGAGCAACGCTCGTGCGGGCGCAGCAGTGAAGGTTGGGCCTGTGTGTATCGCGGGCTACTCCCGTGTCGAGTGCCGATGGGATGGGCGAGTACGCCGGTCTCTATGTAGTTGCAGAGCAGCGGAGCGAGGCGCGGCCAGCGGTGAGCGAGAGAATGGGCAGTGGTCGCGGCGTCGGTGCAAACAGTGAAAAGGAAAACGGCGAGCGGGTGGGATGCTTGCGCGGGCGACGAGCTGGCGCCATGGGAGGTTTTGCATTGCTTCTGCGCGAGGCCCCTGTGCGGTCGGGCGCCACACGAGCGCACCCGCGCGTCATCCCTGCCCCTTCACCGTGCGCTCGTCGCTAGTGGGCGGGGAAGTGCTCGCGCTGCCATGCCTGGCCTCGCCTCTGCCGGCCTGCACGCTGCAACCTGCAACGCTCCTCAGCACACGACGACGTCGACCCCCCCGCCGTCCAGCCCGCGCCGTGCCTGTGGACGAGCAGCCGTCACGCCCACGCCGCGGCCGCCACCTGCTGGCCGTCGCCGGGTGAGCCAGACACGCAAGGCCGCCGTGCAGGCCCCGGCGCGCCGCCTGGGAGCTACCGGGAGCAGCATCACGGTACTGCACGCTGCACCGTCGGGCGGCGGACAGTAGAGACTGCAGAGTACCAGCTGGAGAGGGCCACGGGCTAGTCCCAGCGGAAGGATTTGGTCGTTCCGCCAGGCTCCCACCTGCGTCCAACGCCCCGAGTCGTGCGACGGCGTAGGCCTGCCCAACCGCACGCCGCCTCGAGCGCGCTACCTGGCCCCTTCTGCTAGCGCGACCGACTGCCCAGGTCCACACGAGGTACCACCACGAGCAACATCAGCTTGTAGAGCGCGAACACGCTCCTGGAACGCACCAGGGCCTGCACATGCACATGCAAAAGGCACCGCGACCCCTCCACTCACACGTTGCGAGTTCTGCCGCGCAGCCAATGAGGAAAATGCTCGACCGTGCGCCTGCAGTAGATGAGGTACTAGGGCGAGCCTATGTCGGCCCTGTGACGGCCGTCAGTCCGCGAGGGGCAGCTTGACATCCTTCGCCCCGTGCTGCCAAAAGTCCAACTCGTGTCACAGACTCACAGCTTGTCGAGTCGCTCGCTCAGCCGCAGCTATCCATAGCTGCTCAGAGACACTTGCGGCATTGTTGCCCTTAACATTGCAACCGGTCGGACATGCACACACACACACACACAAGTCCCTGATCCGGTAGCGGAAGACGTAGGATTGCGGCAAAGCACTCAGCCAACACGTTTCTGGCACCAACAAAGTTGGCTTAAGACTCGCCAATCGTGTCCCCCGAGCTCGAGCAGACTTTGAAGCTTGGCCGCAATGGCAATCTGCAGAGGTACGGCCGTGATCAATGCGACCTCGTCCCCGTCCAACCATGAGCCTGGACGCCTTCAAGATCCCAGCAGCGGCCTCGTGCTCGTCATGTATCGATAAACCACGTTGCTGGCCTCTGGGTCGGTCCTCTGCAAGTACCGTATCCAATACACGTGCTGTAGGTGGCTCCTCGGCCTGGAAACATTGCGGCGCAATATCCCCCGGCCGTCGATGCGATGGAGCGATAGATGGCCAGATCCGCGGATTAGATCCGGTTTGGCTAATTGAATGCCCTGTCCGTTCCACGTTCGTTGACTGCGCACAGGTTCCTATGCTGGAGACGACATCGCATTAGTAGCAACGACCGAGAGGCGAGTTCCGCGGTATTACTCGCACAGCCCAAATGTTTGTAGTATTTTAGGAACCTGGTCGTGCTGAATCTTCTGCAACTGTGCAACATCGCCGCTGCTTGACCTGTCGGTTCCTTTACTCACCGTGTACGTAGGAATATGCTACTGAATCTGTGTAAGATTATCATGTATGGCATAGCGATCGAGATCAGCTCTTGGAGATCTACCAGCGATCGTTTAGGCGAAATGGCTGCGCCCGCTGATGTTACAATTTTCCCAATATTTTCGCTCATGGATTGCCCATGGTCGTGTATGCGCGCCTCGGTAGCTATACCATTGTTGTACAACTAGTGAAAATCAACAGAGTCTAAACGCGTAAGTAAACAAAAGAGGAAGAGAAGAAAGCCCAACGGCCACACGCGCGCATCCAATCAATCACAACGCCCCAAAAATAATAATCTCCGAGTCGATCGCTCCCAGGGAAAGCCCAGCACTGCAACCCACATCCCAACCATTAAAATCCCGTTATGGCATCATCTCCAAAAGTCAATGCTTCAATAGGTGTTCTCCACAACACCCAACGTTCAAGCCGCTCATTCGCCACACGGGCCTGGGGATTTGCTCAAACGGGGAAGCAACACAAATTGCTGCGTGTGCGACGAGAAGTGAAGCGCTTTTTCCACGAGACGACTCGCTCCCAGGGCATACCGAGCAACCTCAGCCAACGGGCAGGAATGTGCGTGAGTCGCGATGCATGGTTTGAAGTAAGCCGACATGTCAGGTTGCGCAAAAACTATTAATGACAGGTTTTGCGAGAGAGCAAAAAAAAGGGGGGGGTTGGAAAGGTATTCAGCTCCGTTTGTCCCCTATCCCCTATCTGATGATGTGGTAGTCTTGTGTACACACATATAGTCTGTAGTTATCGCACGGGTTTTTATTGGAATTTACGGTAGCATATAAATTTATCGATTACGCTCCGTGTCGCCCGATTGTGTAGCTTTGTGTGTTACGATGATGTTCGGAGTGGGTTAGTTGGCTGGGCTTCTGGGGACCACAGAGGTGAGACTTTGATGACACGTCATATATAGCCAATAGACTCTGCAAGCTGAATAGTGATGGAAAAGTACAGCCACATCCCCCGTTGCGAGATTGCAGTCGAAGGGGAGAAGTTTTAAAAATTTGTTGATGACGCATGCTCATGTTGTGTTTCTGTTGCGGTGCGTGTGATGCGAGTTCAACAGCTATCATCCTCGTAATGCTTGAGCACTAACTCGAGCTGCAACTCTTGCTGGGGATTCGAGTAACGTATTTCCTTTGATGCTGGCAGGCTAGATCTCAAAGTTCCCAAGTATACCTGTGGCATGGTCGTGTTACTAACACGGTAAGTTTGTCCAAGGTTGGCAGATAATGCATCAGACCATAGTGTTGTTAGGTCTACAACCAACACATCTAGCACTCAAAATCTACGAGCTCCTTCATATTAGTGTAGACCGAGACACCAATCCGCTGGTTGTGGCTGGGTCCTGTCTCTCAATCAACAGCCCTCGGTTCCAGGCCCGCTAGCGGGGTAACGAAGTGAGTCTTTGGATCCTCGATGAGTCATCTCAACCACGTTGATATCAGAGCATGCATGAACATGTCCTAACTTCAGAAGTGCCTACACAGCTTGTTATTCCCCCACTCAATCCAGTATGTCGTCTTCACTATCGCAACTCCAATTCGTGACCATCGATGTCTTTACAGACCAACCGTATGAAGGAAATCCGTTAGCCGTGGTCAGGATCCCACATGGATATGCTGTGACACAAGAACAAAAGCAGACCATTGCTAGGGAGTTTAATCTCTCTGAGACTACTTTCCTTCACGAGAAGGACGAGGCTATGCAGGACGATGTATGGACTGTTGATATATTCATGACATCGCAGGAGTTGCCTTTTGCAGGGCATCCGACGGTAGGGACGGCCTGCTATATCTTGGGCAGAGTAGCGCAAGAGCGTGGTATCCAGGGTGGTGTGATTGAAGCGAATTTCAAATTGAAGGCGGGTCCAGTTGGACTGCGGTACGATGTCGCGAAGAAGACGGCGAAAGCCTCCATACCACACGATGTGTAAGTTGTTCATGGACTTTCGTATCTGGACACTGAGCTGATCAGTATAGCCACGTCCACAAAAGAAGATACCGACGTGAGGAACTCTTCCAATTACAGCCTCGACTAGCACATGCTCAACAGCAGAACCATATCCAAGTCAAGGGGGACTATGCTGTAGTATCCATCGTCAAAGGCATGACCTTTATACTAGTCGAGCTCGAAAGCAGTCAGGAGCTGGAATTGGTATCCTTGGCGGGTCGCAGTGTAGTAGTGGATGGACTAGATGAGGACTGGAACGCCACGTTTGTTGGGATGTACTTCTTCGTGCGTACTGGCAAGAGTACAGAAGGTGCGAGCATGCTACGGACCAGGATGATCGAGGGACCGCTGGAGGATCCAGCAACAGGAAGTGCGGCCAGTGACCTGGCAGCGTACCTATCGCTGACAGAAGGCAATGCCAATGAAACTCTGAAGTTCCACATTACACAAGGTGTCGAAATGGGAAGGCGAAGCGAGATCTTTGTTGACGTTGAGCTCGCTGAAGATAAATCCATTTCCAAGGTCTATCTCGAAGGTGGAGCGGTGGAGGTGATGGAGGGTCATTTGCGTATTTGAATAATCAGTACTTGAGTAGAGGAGGGTATGAACCGGTGTCTGATCCATGGCTAGAGAGGAGGAGCAATCCATGGCCAAGTCTGCAAGGGCGCGGCATCTTGTTCTCCATCTGCTTCTGTGTCAAGCTCTGGTTCGGATCTTGTAGGAAGTTTGTCGTATGCAGTATTGATCGCAGCAAAAGACATACGCACAACGACCGACATGTGTCCGATCTAAAGCGGCTCAGGCACAGCCGGTGAAATGTGGGTCCTGACATATCAGGCTCTTCTCGATGCCGACAGGCTGAAATGGGGAGCTGAAACGCGTGACAGCTTTTGACAAGATATGTTTCAGCTGTCAGAGAGTGAAGAGCAGATTGTCGGTATAGGGACCGTACACAGTCGTACAACAGATTAGTAACTTGGCCGTTCTGTCTCCGTGGCTAAACGGATGTGGCAGCTCTTTTGCTGGGTATTCGGAGTATCGGCACAGGCTTCATCTGACAGAGAATAAGGAGAAACATTCGAACCGAACCGAGGGGCACATACGCCGCGGCTGCACGATCCACACTTAACGAAAAGAAGTCTTTTGTGGAAACAGTTCCTTACAAACGAGTCAAGGCCAAGACTTTGTGGAGATCACCAGCAACACTCCATTAGGTTGTATGCTCATAGTTACTGTGAACAGATGGAACGGTTGCCGGGACTGACCTCAACATAAATCGTATGTTGTTGGGTCAGGAGCAACAGAGAATGAACCAACAGCCGGAGATGTGTTAGGGAGACGTCTCGAGGAGTCTGGAGTTCAGTCGTCGCTTCAGAATGATAACACCGTTAGCAAATCTCTTAAACCCGATCCTACGAGAAGGAGCAAGCTATGCCCAGACTAACGTCATCTGGAGATATAATCAATAATCAAAGCTTGTGAATGTATACGGGCGAGTCGTTAAGATGGCCGTTGCGTGCAGATCAATCACTACGCCACTCGTGCAGCCTCCTGCTTTCGGATATCGGGAGGCCAAAGGTGTTCCTGCCGTGCATTCGGTTACCGCTGGGCGCATGGTAAGGCATCACAATAGCTCGACTTTTCCACCCTCCAAATCTGTGAATGGTGGCAAGTGCAAGGTTGGAAGCAGCGGTAAGGATGGAGATTCATCCTAGATAGGACTAGCGTGAGGCACTTCATGCTTGAGCCTCCACACCTCATACATGAACCGTTTCCAGCGCCTCAATCTCAGTGCCTGGCATGTTTTCATCCCGCACAGGCTGCGATCAAGTTCTCGGTGGAGGATATGGCGCCTGATGATGCCCGCGCACCGTGCGTGTGCTGAGGCATGCCGATATTGTGGGCGTGAGACGTTTATGCCTTCATCGTGGGTTTCATGCCCAAGGAACCACCAGCCGACTCGCAAGGTTAGTGTCCGTCATGTACATCGCCAAGGACTTAAAGACTATGCTTTCCTCGCAAGTATTTGGCTTCTCACCATCATCTGTCGCTTGCATCATCAGCACTACAGGTTTGCCATTTGAGGGTTACGTTCCTTTCTTCTCTACTTCCTCTAATTCACCAGATCACGTTGAACGTATCTGCCTTTTTTGCCTAATCTCCCGCCAGTCGGATTTCACTCTTTTTTAACTCGATACTTTCTACCTTCGAAGCATTCATCATGCGTTACGCTACCGTCTTCTCTCTGCTTCTCGCAGCTGGTGTTGCCAATGCCCAATTTGGTGGCCAAGGTGGCTTCGGTCAGGGTGGTCAAGGTCAAGGTGGCCAGGGCGGTCAAGGCCAGGGTGGTCAAGGTCAAGGTGGTCAAGGTCAAGGTGGACAGGGCGGTCAGAACGGCCAGGGCAACAACAACAACAACAATAACGGCGGCAACAACAACAACAACAACGCCAATGCGTTGGCCCTCGACCCCAACAACGTCCAGAAAGCCAGTCAGGTCGATGGTTTCGATGGCGGTGAAGAAGCTGGACAGGCCAAATCCGCGACGTACGTTCATGTTTGGATACTTCGAACAATGTGTAGTATATTAACTCTAGCAGTGACCAGGCAAACTTCATCAACTTCTGTACCGGCAAGACGCTCACCAACGGTCTTCAGACTAAGACTGGCTCATGTAACGGAATCGGTAGGCCGCAACTCACATCGTTCAACAAATGCACTGTCTAACTACGTTCTAGTCATGGGTGACATTCCCGCATCGAACAAGATGATCTCGGCGGTTTTTACCAATCCAAAGAACGGTGACAAGATCGCACCCGACACTCCCATCACGTTCTCCGTCAAAATTGACAACTTGGTAGCTGGAACGTTCACCAACCCCGACAACACTTACTACGCTGCGCCCCAGGCTCTCGAAGGCGGACTGGTTGTCGGACACACTCACGTCTCTGTTCAAGACCTCGGCGGTCAGGAGAACCCTACTGAGCCTCTTGACGCTGAAACTTTTGCTTTCTTCAAAGGTATCAACGACGCTGGCGATGGTCAAGGCACTCTTTCGGCCGATCTTGCAGCTGGTCTCCCTGTGGGCCTGTACCGTGTCTGCTCTATCACGTCTGCTGCCAACCATCAGCCTGTCGTCATGCCTGTCGCTCAACGTGGTCCCCAGGACGATTGTGTCAGGTTTGAAGTCACGAACCAAGGTGGTGGCGGCAACGGTGGCCAGAACAACGGCCAGAACAATGGTGGCCAGAACAACGGCCAGAATGGCCAGAACAACGGTGGCCAGAACAATGGCCAGGGAGGCCAGCAGGGTCAACAAGGACAACAGGGCCAGGGAGCTCAAGGACAACAGGGCGGCCAGGGAGCTCAAGGACAACAGGGCGGCCAGGGAGCTGGAGCTCAAGGACAGCAGGCACAACAAGGTCAGGGTCAGGGCCAGGGTGGATTCGGCCGTGGACGCGGTCGTGGACGTTTCAACCGCCCCAAGTTCGCTGCTCGCGACTTCATTGCTTAGAAATGGAACCGCAGTAATGCAGTAGTGGGAGAAGATAGCGGAGACGGCATAAGACTTGGGTTGAGATGGTACAGATGGTAATGTTACTTTACATTCGGAAGACAACGTCTGTTGTGTGCAACATAGATCGTACTTCTTGCCCTTGAGGGGTACGAGAAGCCACTCTACGGAGGATGGAGCATAGCGCTTCGTTGGACAGGTTCTGAAGGTGCTATTTCTTTATCGGCGCTTCTTATTTGACGAAATGTAAAACGTTATTATTATCACTATATCATACATGTGGTCCTGACTTTTGCTGAACTGGTGCGCACTTTCGAGCTGCATAAAGAGGTTGAAACTCTTGGTGTCTTGAACGACGGTCGCATTGACAACAACGAAACGACTGCGTCTCACAATGCAAATCAGGCGGCCAGGGTCACAGCAATCTGCTACTCTACCTTAGACAACACTTACGTACACAGTACACCCACAGCTCTAAATGGCAGTATCTGGAATAAGCACGTTTTCATAACCTACTACGTATGGAGTCTGTGGACGAACATCATGTTGACATACTGTAGCATCGCACCGCCGAACATGGAGGAATGTTGGATACGTGTGTCACCTCTTTGACATACGAAAATCCTCTTCCGCTATCCGAGTGCAGCGCTATGACTATCACCCATACCCCGCTGCTGTTATGAACCCAAATGCTTATTCTTTGTTGCCGCACCGCAACCACAACGCTAGCTTGCTGCACTGGTCCGGGGGGTTCACATCAGATACGTTGTAACAGGGGTTCGAAGCCCTTCAATGGCATATGTTCAGCCCAAAGATACGTGATAGTTGTATATGTAACAATTGCTCTTCGTATATTGTAGTGTTCTACGAGAATTCCAGATCACGCCCTGTTTGGTCAACGAGCACTGGTATACGTCATTCTTGTGGATGGCGATACTTGCTAAGATGGTGACGTACGACGACCAAGGTTTCCGCAGACACAGCGATAGTTTCGTGGAAAGCGCAGCAATGATGAGGTCGAGGGAGCGAAATAGTGGAGCCTCAATAGGCTTGCGAGGTGAAGAAGCATGCCGAGCAGTCAAGGCATCGCTATCATCCAAGGTAGGAAAAAACACAATGGAACTCTGATACACACTGGGTTGCTGATGTCTTGGTTCAAACTGCGACGAGACGTGCATTCTCCTTGCCCGAAGAAAGCTGAACTCTTATGTTGGCTGAAATTGCCTCCATCTCACTTGACGTCATCTTCGGATCAAGGCTGTTTCGTGTCTCCTCTGACAAGCCGTGGATCAGTGTCGCCAACGAAGATGATTTCCAAGTTGGTGTGTCACCGCCTCTTCCTTTTAGTATAGTCGTGCAGATGAGTATTAGACTGCCTATGAATGATGTTGCAGGCAGCACCATCCAGGCCCATCGTACCCTAACAAATCGCTCCGCAGCCCATGCTGTGCCTCCCACTAGCATTGTGCCGTTCGAGCGTGATTTGAGATTATTCGTCATTGCTGTAGTTAGGATTTTAAGATACGGTTCGATGTCGTAGGGTGCTTCTTGGTGGAATTGCCACATGCCAGGAGAATGCACAAAGTCGTACGCAGGATTCTGAGGCAGGTATGGAGGTAGATCATCGATGATTCAATCGCGTAGTGACTGAGTGGTGCCGTTGGCGATAGTGAAGGTTGCATTTGGTCCTAAGGTCGCAGCGATTGTTGAATAGCCATACTCATCATTGACGTCAGGTTGTATGGTCACCGATTCTATTACAGATTCCTGTAGGAGACCATTCACGGATTTAGCATGTAAAGTCTTCACGCACCACGTGAAAAGACACTCGAGTAGTACGGGTGTCACGTTCTTTGCCGTGGCATATGGGCCCCCAGGAGTAAAGCCAACATAGATATCCAGGATAGGTAAGGTGAAGTTCTGATACACAGTACTGTTCAGGTACGCCCCGAAAGTTGGAAGATTCAACGTATTTACCAAGCTAGTGCTCAGACTTGATATAGTACGGAATCCTAGTGATCCAGAAGCCCCGATAATGAAAGTATTGTTGACTCTGAAGCCACAGGGATCTGTGGCAAGAGTACCGGGCGAGGTCATATCTAGGGCCGTGTTATTCTGGCAGATATAATGCAACAGTTGTGACATGTCTTCGCATTGATGACATACGCCGAGGGTCGAGTATGGGGGCCAGGTACAGTTTCCAGATGAACAATGCGAGGTCGATGGTCTAGCATCCAGGTAAGGAGTATTAAGGGCCGCATCAATCGCCGCTCCTAGGGATGGATCTTTGGAGGTTACATCGGCTCCTTGACGTAAGATTGGGTTCCGTTCTTTATGAAATGTCATCGCAGCCCATGTAGATGCGCTGTCCACGGCTATGACTCGTTCGGGGTAGGCCAGGATCTGCTGAAAGAAAGGCTCGAAGGCCAGGCCGAGTATGGTGATGGTGGCGCCTAGAGAAGCCAAATGCCTAGATGATTGTTGAGTTGCAGATATCGAAAGAGTCAGAGGTTGTACTGACTTGCTCTTAAGCCTGAACAGAAGCATTACGGACCCCCAAGGACCGCGACTGGCAGCATCAAAGAGCTGAAAATCCCACAAAGCAGCCTCTTTCTGGAACCAGATCCACTTCAGTTGTCCAATCGCCTCTGCTACGGGCAGTATAAGCGCCGCCTTGGAGATTGCTGCAAACACTGCAACATAAGCATTGAGCGTGATGCCTGAAAACAAGTATTCCGGCTGCCTTTTCCCATCATAGACGCTAAGCACGCCTACAATGGCACCCAGACATGCAAAGCTGACAAACAGACTTGCGAGCTCCCAACACCACCAATCAGTTATAATTCGACTGCAGAATGTTGTTGATGCTCGCAATAATGGTAGCCTGTCCTGGAGATGAGCATTGTGACCGGAGAACCTTGAGACGGCCGGAGATCGAGCCATATTGAAGAGACAAAGATAATGCCTAATACCTCCAGGGTTCGATAACTCGAGAGATGGTTTGCGTCCGCCTGGAACCATGGGTTTTGCACCACTTATCACTCGTGGTGACTGCAACCGTGCCACATGAATTGGCGCTGTCGAGCATGCAAGTGCAAGGTGCTGGTCCCCAATGCACTCCGTCATAAGCAGGTGCACCACGTCGCACCAGACAAGGATCGAATAATGAACATAACTTATTCATTGGGCAAGAGATCCAAATTCCGAATTTCCTAAGCGCCTGGCAAAGACGTTATTCACAGAACCGCCGACCGCCGGTCTGATCAAGTATGATAAGAAACACATCGCTGATGTGGGACAGAATGCATGTATCCATAAAAGCATCTCAGAAGAGTAACCTAGTAAAACGAAGCCCGGGTCATGAAGTCGTCATTTACTTCGGTGTGTGAGGATGTACTTTTGGCTAATACGACCCAATTGCTTTAGCGGAAGCCATGCGCTGAGCTACCAGGCTGAATACCGCAATCGATGACATGAAAATGGCCAGATTGTAGAACTGTGGTCGTCAATACCTGTGTACTTGTCCACGAGATTGTTTAGGCACCGTACGGCGTTTCTCGAGTATGCGCTTTCTTCCGCGTCGGAGCGCGCTTCGACGAAGAGACGCCGTAAATTTGGAAGATTAGAAGGCTGCCTTCGAGTTAGTTGAAACTTGGTGAGAGATGGGACATGCCAGCTCACCATCAGGACGAGTCTCGTGACCCCGTGTAGTAAGATGCCCGCGGGCATTGGAGATTCGTAGGAGATTCGGTGATATACGCGACCACGCACGGACCACGCTCAGGGTTCAATGGTGGCAGTCGCCTTTTGGTGAAGCTCCACGATTGTCAACTCCGCTTTCACGAACTACTCACGGCACTTTTGCTTCGACGACGATCCAGACTCCAAGCCTTTGTGGTACTTGATCGATATTTAAGAACTTCTGTGCCTGCAAAGCTCGAGCCCCGCAGTCGCTTACGAGGACAACCTTCGCTGGTACAGGGAGGGGTGTCGTTGAGGCAGTGGTCTGCGCCTTCAGAACACAAAGATGGCCGTGAACAGAATACGGGGCGCCTTTGCGCCGCCGAGAAAGGGCGAGACGTTTGAGCTGAGGGCTGGACTGGTGTACGAGCTGCCCCAGGCATTGGCGTAGTTATTCACGGCTGACAAGTGCTGTAGCTCGCAATATGCCTATGAACGGTGAGCGCAAGGATGGACCCATAACTCACAATGGCATACTAAGACTATGCTAGGAAAGAAGCCATCCAGAAGACTATCATGTCCATGACACTCGGCAAAGACGTGTCTGCATTATTCCCAGACGTCTTGAAGAACATCGCAACCGCAGACTTGGACCAGAAGAAGCTGGTGTACCTGTATCTTATGTGCGTGTTTCTGAATGGCGAACTGGTCCTGTAAGGCTGATATGAGACAGGAATTACGCAAAATCACACCCCGACCTTTGTATTCTCGCTGTAAACACATTCGTACAAGACTCCGAAGACCCGAATCCTCTGATCCGAGCACTAGCGATACGAACTATGGGCTGCATTCGGGTAGACAAGATGGTCGATTACATGGAAGAACCACTGCGAAAGACCTTACGAGACGAATCGCCCTACGTTCGGAAAACAGCCGCGCTGTGCGTAGCTAAACTCTTCGATTTGGCGCCGGCCATGGCTATGGAGAATGGTTTCTTAGAGCAACTACAGGAATTGGTAGGCGATCCCAATCCAATGGTGGTTGCAAACTCAGTTACTGCGCTGGTAGAGATCCAGGAGGCGGCGCCCGAGACAAAGGCACTCGTGATCACCTCGACTCAACTCAAGAAGATGCTGCTGGCACTCAACGAATGTACCGAATGGGGAAGGGTGACGCTCCTCACCACGCTGGCAGATTACAAGGCCGTCGATGTCAAGGAAGCAGAGCATATTTGCGAACGAGTGGTCCCACAGTTCCAGCACGTCAATCCGAGTGTTGTTCTGGCTGCAGTGAAAGTCGTCTTCTTGCACATGAGGCACATCTCCCCAGAGATGAACAAGTCATATGCTAAGAAGATGGCACCGCCCCTGGGTATGGCCTCCTTTCTACCAGCTGTTTCCCTTACTGATGTCCGACAGTTACACTCGTATCATCTGCGCCAGAAGTACAGTATGTTGCGCTCCGGAACATCGACCTCCTCCTGCAAAAGCAATCCGACATTCTTAGCAAGGAAATGCGCGTCTTCTTCTGTAAATACAATGATCCACCGTACCTAAAGATGCAGAAGCTGGAGATTATGGTTCGGATAGCGAATGACAAGAATGTGGACCAACTGCTCGCCGAGCTGAAGGAATACGCTATGGAGGTGGATATGGACTTCGTAAGGAGAGCTGTAAAGGCGATCGGGCAAGTCGCCATCAAGATTGAGAGCGCGAGCGAGAAGTGTGTAAACACACTCCTAGACCTCATCAATACCAAGGTCAACTACGTCGTTCAAGAAGCGATTGTGGTTATCAAGGACATCTTCCGGAAATACCCTGGCTACGAAGGCATAATACCGACTCTCTGCCAGTGCATAGATGAGCTGGACGAGCCCAACGCGAGAGCATCACTGATCTGGATTGTGGGAGAATATGCAGAGAAGATCACTAATGCTGGAGAAATTCTGTCGAATTTCGTCGACACATTCGCCGAAGAGTTTACACAGGTATGGATTTGAATTACTGAAGTACATCATGGAGGCTACACTGACATCTATTAGACACAACTTCAGATTCTCACGGCCGTTGTCAAGCTGTTCCTCAAGAAGCCAGATCAGGCCCAGGGCTTGGTAACAAAGGTTTTGCAAGCTGCCACAGCTGATAACGATAACCCTGATATTCGAGACCGAGCTTACGTATACTGGCGATTACTCTCCAGCGATCCCCAGATAGCGAAGGCAAGTTTTTCCAAACTATGCATTGTGCATGGACTGACTCGAAAATAGGACATCGTACTATCTGACAAACCCCCAATCACATCAACAATCCGATCATTACCACCTCAGCTGCTCGAAACACTACTTACAGAACTATCGACCCTTGCATCCGTATACCACAAGCCCCCAGAGGCTTTCCTTGGACAAGGCCGCTTCGGCGCCGAAGCAATGCAACGTGCTGCCATCGAAGAGCAACAAGAAGAGGCAAGAGAGAACCCCATCGCTGCAGCAGCCGCAGCCGCAGCCGTCAGCGGTCAAGCGCCCACGAACTTGGAGAATTTGTTGGATATCGACTTTGATGGCTCAGCGCCAGCTTCGATGCAAAAGCAACCGCATTCGGGGAACACTGGCCTCGAGGGCCTTGCAGGCACACCGCAGCGTGTGGCGTCTCCTGGTGCACCAGCACAGTCACAATCCAACATGGATGATCTGATGGGTCTGTTTGGCGACGGGGGTGGTGGTGGTGCAGCGCCTGTAGGTGCGAATATGAGCCACAATGACATAATGAATGGGTTTGGCGGTATGAGCATACAAAACAATCAGCCACCGCCTGCGACCCAGCAACTAGGTGGCGAGGCGAGCAAGAAGAGCAACCAAGATCTGCTCGACCTGTTTTAGACGTAGACTTGCGTAGCGGAGGAATCAAAATACCTCGCGGTCAGGAAATCAATGTTAGCGTAACAATCCAGTCGCATATACTCTGGCAATACTTCAACCGTGGTCCATAATTTACCCAAAACACAGTTCCAGTGAATGTTAACGTCTATATCATTTCGTTCTGATGTCTCGTAGAGATGAATGCTATGCCCCACCACCGTTGCCTGTTGCTTTCCCAGCTAAACGCCATTTCGAATTATTGCGGGTACCACTCGACGCCGTTACCAGATACTATTTGCTGCGTCGATGGCAGAGTCAGAGAGCGGGAGCAGACCAGACTGTAGAAAAACTCTTGCACACTTTACACCCAAGTCTCGTGGCGTCAATCAGATACACTCCAGCGGAACCTTGGCCACGCTGTGCCCGGGAGCGCATGCCCGCATACACCATCTCAGCAACAGAGCGTGCATGTCTCGTCCCCAGGGTCTAGGTTAGAGATACATTAAACTCCCAGTTGCCTATGGATCTGTTAGTAAAAATGTTGCAAATTGGGGTCCTAGACATATGCAAGGCTAAGCCGTAGTACATACCCGACTTCAAGTTCTCCGCCGTATCGTTAAGTAATATGATGCGGCGTTTTGTGCAGTATGAGGTCTTGTCGAGCATGTCGACTTTGAGTTCTTTGAGCTGATCGATGGGCTTCTCGAACATTTCGCTCAGGTTCTCTACGGCCATTTCTAGATCTTTCTGGTTGTCTTCGAAGATCTCTGTGAGGTTGTTGCGTGCAAGGTAGTAGGCAAAAGCGTAGGTCCATTTGAGAACTTGCCGACATTGTTGCAAGGCTTGTGAGGCTTGGTCGAGGAATTGTACTTCTATCCATGACATACCTGTATCAGTTTGTCAGTACAATGCATGTATTTGCAATCCGTTCTATACTTACCACTGGAGTTTTGCAATTGCTGCATTTTCTTCTCTGTCTTCAGGTAGATGTCCTTGTCCAGCTTCGCAGACTGCTCGTGGTTGGCGTAGCGGTTGTAGTAGTGTAGGTAACGTTCGAGAGACTGTCGTGACTTTGCCTGCGCGTCTCTTGCATCCGACCCACTTTTCGCCTCAAATCTATTACAGTTGTACCAGCTCGTACCGTGTTCTGACCAGACGCCCATGCACATCCAACAGAACTCATTGCGACACTTTCTACATGTCATGTGGTTACAGCCTCCGTTCTTCTCGATTGTGGAGTTACATTTGGGACATTCTTTTGTGTTTGCGGATATCCAGTTTGCCGTCTCTGAGTCGTCCTCACACTTTTTCAACCACCTTCTGACGAGCGAACACGGCGCAGGCTGGTGGTTGTTCAGTGTACACCCAAAACAAAAGTCGTGTCCGCAATCGCAATGGACCGTGGGTACGACCTTTGTCAGATCCTTGCTCTTTATAGGACACTCTACGGCGTATTTGCAGTCGGGTGCGGGGCACCATTTGAGGTTTTCCTTGTCGTCGACGTACGTTCGTGTGAGTAGGACGTGATATCTAAAACTTGTCAGCAAGAGGTTCGCGTGGGAGACCAGTTTCAAATGTACCTGTCCTGGAGGTCGGCTGTAACCAGCAGATCCAGCGACTTGGAGTCGACTATCCGTGTACATCCTTCACCAGGACACCGTATCCTGGCCGCCTCCCCTTCATCTTGGATCTTAGTTCCAAGGTATTGCCTATAGCAGTCGACACAGAATCGATGCCCGCATTTCATTGCGAATGTATACACATTGGGTGTGTCGTCGCAACAGATGTCACATACAAAGCCGGGGATCTTCTGCAACCTCGGGGGATTCGTCGTCGAATCCTGGCCGAGCCCAGCCAGTTCCAGGACTTCCTCTGTCCTTTCCATGTATTGGTCGATCAAACGTTCCTTGTTCCATCGCAGATGTCTGAGGAGTATGGCGGAGGCTTCTGGTGGTTGACCGAGAATGCTCGACACCTCGTCGATTTGTCTGTCCTGTTGCGCCTGTATCTGGGTTGGATCAAAGACCTTGAAGTCCACCTCGTGTGCCTGTCGGGTGGGTTTGATGTCCTTGTCCTGGGTCTCGAAGCCGACGTCGTCCTGGTCCATGTCAAAATCGGAATCTGTAACAAACGTCAGTACGTCAGACGGTAGGCATAGACAGGCTCAACATGCCTTCTTCGAGACCCAAGTCGCTGTCCTGGTCATCGAACTCGTTGCCGCTCATGGAGCTGTTGAAGTCATCGTCCGAGTCCATCTTTCCAGCGTCCGTCTCCGGGGTTGCAGGCAAGTCGATGGGTGCGGGTTTGCGGAGATGCTTCTTCTGCGGAGGCTCTTCTGCAGTGTTCAGGTGGTGTGCTGCCTCGGAAGCCGTCCGCTTAAGCGTCATCCAGCATGCGGCGGTGGGTACAAGCAGCAGCTGATGACGCAGTGAGGCCCAGGCTGCGGCGAAGGAGCGTCTGGAATGCCGGCAACGGTTGCTGAGGCACGCGGGCAGGCCAGGCAGTACAGGCAGGCGGCAGGCAGCAGACACAAGAGGGCGAATCAGTTTGCGTTGGTCAGCGAGGGCACAGTCACAAGCGTCGCGTTGAACAGGGTGGGCGAATGCAGAGGGGTGCTGGGCCATGTGAGTAGGGGCCCCTAGTCCCGGATAGGCTAATCATTTCGCCGGGCGAGGCAGCGGCGCCCGCAGTAGTGTAGGGAGGGAACTGGCCTTCGCCGCAGTTACCTTGCGCCCGAGGTCGACTGGGTTTGCTGTGGCGTAGTGATCGTGTCTTCACGCGTGTCTAACGAAGGGGTTTGGCGACGAACCATCATCATGCTTTGCGCTCTGCAAATGCGTCAGGGTTTCACGGGCCACTGTCACAATCAGGGCGTAGTCGCGTAACATCAGTGCAATGTTATCATGTTTGAGCGTACTGCATGTGGCAAGCTAAAGTTATCTAGCACGCCAACGGCTCTAATCGGACCCCTCCTCGTCGCTGTCCTCGTCGCTGTCCTCCTCACTATCCTCCTGCTGTAAAAAGTCAATCAGCGACCTGGTCTTCTCCTTCACCCTCTCCAACTCCTCGTTCTCCCTGCTCTTCTCATCCCCCCACCACTGGATCATGCCTTCCTCTTCCACAGAATCCAACTCTACCAGCTTCGTTGCGGCACTCAGCAGAATCGTGTCGCCATTCTCCTTGTGCCCTAGATCTGCCTGAAGAAGTAGCATAAAGTCAACCTGGTCCGCCTTGTCGGATGCGTTCTTGTCGAATATCGAGCGGTCGATGAGCTCCTTGTGTTGACCAAAAACCTGTGCTACTGCCTGTTTGACTTGTGATCCGGATTTGATGAGCTGCATGATTCGTTTGACGAAGGATGAGACGACCGCGCGACGAACTTGATGATCTGATGCGTTGGTGCTCATGCGCAGTGCTGTGAGCTCAAGCTGGATGTTCGCAGACTCATGGCCCTCAACAAGCGAATCGTAGATACTGGCCGAGGCGTCGTGGTCGAAGTTGGCTGCGTGTTGGCTGTCTGCGGATCCCACGGATAAGAAACTACTGGTAGTTGATCTATCGTGCCGAATCTCGAATTCGTCTGCTTCCGAATCCGAGTTCAATGTTGATATCGATTCGTTCGAGAGCATGTATACTAGGCAAGTTAGTCGTTGTGACCATGCGCTGATAAGACAAGACTTACTCGGTCCACGCGTGACGAGACCATCGACCAGTTCATCCTCGTCCTCCTCTTCAGAATCCTGGAATTCAAAACCGTTGCCTTTCGAGCCTACAATGGCAGGATCTGCATCTCCTCTGACGAGTTCCCCATTGCGGTCTTGCACCCGCTTTTTCCTCGTGATCCTATGCTCGCCCTGGATAATCATACCCTCGCCAATACTGACTCCATACGATATCAATGCGCCAGCCTCGACTGTGCACTTCCGTCCTATGGTCGCCTCATTGGCGATGACAGATTTTGATATTGTGCTCCCGTCACCGATGCTGGCGTAGTCCCACAGGTATGCGCCGTCAATCTTCACATTACGGCCAATTTGACAGTGTCGCCCGATAATGCTATTGGTGATAACAGTCTGTGCCCCTACGCTGGTCCCTCGTCCGATGACAGTTTTCGAGCCGATGACACAGTCCCGTGCTAATATGACTCCCTCTTCTTTGTATGTGTTACCCTTTTGCAATCGATATGATTGTCCTTGGACCAGGTTGCTGTCAGGGCATAGAGGGTAGGCCCAGCGCGATACAATGTCTTTGCTCACGGAGTCGTACGCGTGGAGATTCCTAACGCGAGCTGCGTAGTGATCGGCGACGATGTGCGTGTGGAATGTTTTGCCATTGAGTTCGTAGTCCTTCAGCACACTATGCAGGAAACCTTTCCGCGGTGCCTGGAAGTCAAAGTTATCGCTCCAGAGTGCCAGTACATCCGGTGTACAGATGTCGATACCGCAATCGATCAAGTCCTGGCGTACTTCGAGCTCCTGATGTGAAGAGAGTAGTTCCGGGTCGATGGAGAGGTAGTGCGTCTGGTCTCGGTTCGGCATCTGCTCGAAATGCAGACATCTATCCTTTGTCGGGTCAATGACAAACACTGGCGAGCTGCCACGAGCCTTTGTCCTGTGGGTGTTTCCCGCCTCACGGAGCACCATCGTCATGATCGCATTCTTGTCCTTCGCCCTCCGCGCCCTATGCGCAGCCAGCGCAGGTTCCAGGGGCAAGTTGCTGACCACGTCTCCGTAAACCAAGAGAAAGTCTCCGACTAACAGACTCCTGCTGTCCAGGTCTCGCATAGCGTCACCGATCGAATGTGACGTCGACTGGATGAGCTCCAGCTTGGAGAAGGGTGACGATTGCGCGGACCATTTCGAATGCGTGATGTACTCCTCCACCTGTTCTCTGTGCGCGCCGCAGTACACAAACACCTCCTCCACGCCAGCGTTGGCAAGGAACTCAAAGGTGTACTCGATGAGTGGGGTATTCGCAAGGGGCAGCAGACACTAGACAGCCGTCAGCACGTAGCTGCTGCTTGGTATGGGTACACGGACTCTTGGGTGCTCGAGTGTGAAGGGATTGAAGCGTGTCTCAAAGGGGTCTGCAAGTATCTTCCAACGTTAGGCCATGCAACACGTAGACTGTAGGCGCATGGTGTGAACTTACTACAGCCTGCAGCGGCTCGTCGCGCTCCTCCTCGCCCGACTTGCCCTTGTCCTGGCCCTTCTTGCCTTTGGGTGGCATGGCGCACAAGTCGTATGTGGTGTGCAGAAAAATGCAAGGGCGGTGGTTCTAGATGCGTGCACGTGGTGGGGGTGGAACTTCCAAAAGTGCACACTTGCAAGCCACTTGACAAGATGAACTTCAAAATGTTAACGCTGACTCACAGGGCCCGCGGAATACCCAGAACCAAACAATCGGGACCCATTCGCGTCACAGATGCCTTTAGTGGGGTGGCTCTGCGGGAAGGCCGCATGATTCTCCTTGTGTGCGCGTGCACGGCTGTCCTGGCCCGCCCATGGTGGTCTGGACCTTGTGGACCACCAGGGAGGACATGTTCTGGGAAATGCTTATTGCAACTACATTCTTCAGGCAAAGTCGCTTCAGTCTGCGCCTGCTGACTCCTCTTGAGGTTGAGATTCTGCTATTGCTGAAGGTGGAAGTGACATGGACATACCTAGAGCTCAGACCTGACTGAACCTCGACATCAAAACTTGACAGAACCTCAGCCTCTGGCCGGATCGTCTTCACGAAAGTGCTCACTTGTGCGGTAACATCTACTTGAAAAAGGCGGAGTAGTCATCGTCTTGTCTTAAGAATGAGTATATTCTTCCTCTGCACCATGTGATCCGCTCCTGAGCCCCAAGAAGCTCAAGGAGAGTGCGGAAACACTGTTGGTCTAGTTTTCTAGTTGTAAAGAAGGGTATTGTGACGAAAGCTCTTCCCAAGTCCTGTGACAATCACACTGACATATATAGGGACCAAACGACACCTTCCAACGCCCAGGGACCATCATGTCCCCGGTGAAATCCCAGGACCTTCCGTGTCCTGCCAACCCTGATGTCCCATGCCGCCCGCAAGTGTAATGTACAGCGAGCCTGTCGCGGCGGTGGAGGCACATCGGCCCAGGCTCTGGAAGCGGTTCTTCGGGCTCCGCTTCCGGTCAGTGACTTCTTCTTCCTTCGAGAATCAAGCTGACCTTGAGTGGCTCGCATAGACTACTGCCGTCGCGTCGCATTTATGACGACAGTCTAATGAGTCGTCACGTTATCTTGGACGTGGTTGCATCGGATTCATCTGCTGTGACATTTGAGGCGCATACAACTGCTGCCGCTTGGCTGGATTGTTCATGTCGTCTCCTCCTGAGATATCAGATATCTGCCTCCTGTGGTTTGGGGGTAATTGCTGCTGCTGCTGCTGCTGTTGTTGTTGTTGTTGTTGTTGTTGTTGTTGTTGTTGTTGTTGCTGTTGCTGCTGCTGTCGCGCTTGTAATTGCATCTGTGGCGAAGAATTGTATCCCACATTCCCCTGCATTGGGTTTACACCATAAGATCCAGGGTGCTGTACCGGCTGTCCTTGCATCGCTTGTGAATACTCATCCGTAACATTGCTGCCGACTGGTGAGACACCTGGTAGTTGATTAGGCGAGTTCCAATTGCTGACGGTCGCCGGAGACTTTGCAGGCGAATCTTCCTCCTTTAGAACCAGCTGACGAGCAATCTGGACAGGTTGTGGGGCCGCCATTCCATCAACTTGCGCCATGGGCTTCTTGAGATGAACCAGATGTTTCTCGAGCATATGCAACAGCCCTTCCTTTGTGAATGGCTTTGGAAGCACGTCGTTCATGCCTAGGTGACTTAGTACACTATTAACAGCCGCATTGGTCGTACATACCATGCTGGAAGTACATTGAGATGTCATCACTCCTAATGTTAGAAGTCATGGCGACAATCGGGGTTGTGTCGAACTGGCGAATGAGGTGGCATGCTGAGACACCGTCGAGATTTGGCATAATGATGTCCATCAAAACCAAATCGTACTTGTGTCCGGAATTCATTTTGTTCACGGCCTCTAACCCATCGAGCTGGTGGCCCAATTAGCAGAGTTTTTTTTCACGATCTGAAGGGAATACTCACAGCACTATCGATCGAGCAGTGAAACGCGTACAGGAATTTACTTCCAATTCTTCGACATGTGGGATCATCTTCGACAAGCAATATTTGAGGAGGACGGATCCACCCTGGGTCAGGAATCGTGCTTTTCTTGCGTCCTTCTTGGAACTTGGGCTCAGCCGCATCTACAGCCTTCGGTGGTGCGGCGTATGGAATATTATTGATATGCTCACTGTACATTGGGTCGATGCCATTCGAGGATCCAACAGGATAGACAAGATTGTCGAGGTTCTCCAGTCGCATTGAACCCACAGAGCTTGCCGATGGTGGGCCTCGACTTGTCGGACGGACTGCGGCCCGCGCAAAGTCCGGTGGTGGAGTGGTTAAGGTCCCGTTCATCCTCATAGTGATCTCATTCATGTGTTCGAGGTTTCGCGGGTTCAGCATAGCATCAGCGTTGGTTTCACTGAGAAGCTTGGAAGCGTGCTGCAAAGGTGAAGCCGGGCTATCATCGTCTTGCGCTTGACTTGGTGCCTCGACACTACCATTCTGTGGTAGCGCACCATTCGGGAAAATGAGTTTGCTGTTTCGTCTTTGTGTCGCGTCTACACCATGCAGAAATGTCATGATCTGCTGCATGACGTGCTCGTGATTTACGACAGTCTTTTGTAGGCCCATGACTTCTTGCAGCAGCATCGAGTGATGGATGCTCAACTCGCTGTAGCGTCCCTCGAGCGCATGTAGTTGCGCCTGTGTGGCCATCAGCTGGCCACTAACCATATCCATCTGTTGTGACGGCACAAGCATGTCGTCTGCGGCAGACTGGTTCGGTTTGCGAGGGGCGGGCGCCTTTCGTCGGATGTTGTCCAGCGCGTCCTTGTTGTTCATCTTGAAATCCGGGTGCTTGAATTCCCAGGCCTGTGGTTCTGTCAGCATGCGCCCCAAAGAGACAGGCGCACTGCGCAAACGTCGCCGCACCACGACAACGTACCCCAGGCCCATACGGCGACTGGCCATTGTCCTCATTGTTATGCCGGACCTTGTGGAAATCGTATTTGTTCAACTGACGGACGAAGCTTGCAAAGTTGCTGTGCTTGAAATGCTTGGGCAGTATATGTTTTGTAAATTTTTCGTTCTGCGCGCGAACATTAGCAGGGCCCTGCTGTCGCGCAGCAACACTGATAGCGTACCTCTAGCACCACGAAGCTGTCGCCATCGTTTCCCCATCGTACAACGCTCTCGTCGCTTGGGCTCTCCAACATTCTAAGTCGCGCATTAGCACCTGGGATACGACCTGTCATGTTCTTCAGGGTCGGCCTACTTGTATAGCTTGCGCACCTAGAAGACCGTTAGCCCAAGAAATTGCAGGTATGCGATTGTGGACATACAAAATCGCTGGAGTTACTCGACCCGGCGCCCCCGGCCTGGCTGGCGTCCATGATGGCTGTATGTGACAGATGCTATCGATTGGACCGACGAGTTGGTAGCCTCAATCGCCACGCGACCACGAGTGCTGCTGCGCAGGGTCCCGATGCGGAAGAGGGCGACTGGGACGTCGAAGTCGAAGTCGACCACTTTGAGACGGGTGCGAAAAGCAGGGCAGCAGACGGCGCAGGGCTCAGGCTCCCCGATGGATGCGCTTGGAGGCTCTCTTGGCCGAGGCGATCGAAACGGGGTCGGTGATGACGAAATCAGCGAACATGGGCGTGCCTGAGTTCAGGCGGGCGAGATGCAGTGGACGAGATCTGGGCCTTTGAGTGTAGAAGACAAGGAGACATGGGCTCGTGGCTCTGAGCGGGCGTTTTCAGTCTAAGAAGGCCCTAAAGCAGGTTAACACACGGGCTTGAGAGGAATGCACGTAGACGTCTGCGCTAGGATTAAGCCAAGCGGACGCGCTGCCGAGGACGTCAAGGGACCGGGGATCAGTGGGCTACGAGCCTTGAGGACAGCCAGCGACTAGGGCTGTGAAGCGAGCTGCACATGGATTGTGTATCAGTAATACATGGCACATGTGCCCGGAGGGGTGCGAGAGACACGGCCAAGTGCGCGGTGCATTCACAGCCACAGCATCTGCCAGTGTGTACATGGGATGTGTGTATCCTGTAGGTACCTACGGTGTGTGTGTCCGTACAGGACATGTACGTACATACATGACATGCTCCGCTACGCTACGCTCCGCTACCTGCGCAGTCCCCACAGCTGCCCCCCATATCAAGGCTCGCCTTGCAGTACTGTACATGATGATACCTGATGCAGTACTTGGAGGCCTGCCAGCTGCGCCGGGGAGCGCCATTGACGACTTTTCCGGGCCCTCGTCGCCCGGCTGGGAGCGATCGGCAGCGCGCAGATACAGCCGTCGAATTATGGCACGCTAGAAGACGGCGTGTGGGCCGCCCTCATTACCTGCAATATGGCGGCCGCCGTGACAGACGGGCGGGCAACGCTCGACTGCGTGCACGCAGGCCCGCCATGGGGCTATGTGCGTCCCCCTGAAGCCGCCCATATTGCGTCGGTCGCCTGTCGCCGGTCGAACAAGGCACCTGGGCATCCGCAGACACCGCGCCCGTCACGGGGGCACGGGGGCATGGGGCTGCCCAGGTGCTAGCCCGTTGTGCCATCATCGGAGCCGCTTGCCCTATTGGACCGCGCCGGTAAAATAGCCTCATGGGTGCACCGCGCTGGGCGCTCCCACCACCACATACGCCATCGCCAATTCTACCACAGTACTCTACTACACAGCACCCGTGGCCACTGTCCACACACCACGCACCGTGGCCATCAACCATGTTCGCAGCCACCCGCCGCCTGCCTCTGCCTCGCTCCCTTGCAACCCGCCGCCTCTTCCATGCCACGGCTCCTGCATTCGTCAGTGTCGGCGACAAGCTCCCACACGCCGACCTGGTCGAGGGCTCACCGGGCAACAAGGTCAATCTTGCAAAGGAGCTAGGCAGCGGCAAAGGCATTGTCATTGGTGAAGACATCAAACAGTCTTGCCCTGCAAACAATGGCTGATGATTTGACGTGCAGGTGTTCCAGCAGCTTTCAGTCCGTCCTGCAGCGAGAAGCATATTCCTGGCTACATCAACTCGAGCAAGCTCCAGGACGCTGGCAAGATCTTCGTCGTCTCAGTCAATGATCCATTTGTGTCAGTCTTCCCGCCTTGCCATCACTTCTCTCTACGGACGTGGCTTGAGACCGTCTCGGCAGACTTGATGCGCGTGCTCTTCTACGTGTCGCGAGCATGGCCGACTGCATCGGTCTGAGACCTCGGACTCTTTTCGGTCCCTGCCGTCGATCTGTGTTTCACCAGGACCCAGTCTCTTCATGCAGCCATTTTGTTTCGACGCTGACCAAACGTAGTATGAAAGCATGGGGCAAGACACTTGACCCGTCAGGTTCGAGCGGTGTGAGTTGTTTCTCGAAGATGATCCCTCGTGGATCGAAAGGTAAGCCTTGCAACGCTAACTACATCAGATCCGCTTCCTCGGTGACCCCAGCCTGGCTTTCACCAAAGCTCTCGATCTGTCTTTTGACGGTGCTTCCATCTTTGGAGGTGATCGTTCCAAGCGTTATGCCTTGAAGATTGAGAACGGCACGGTCAAAGAGGCCCATGTCGAGCCCGACAACACTGGTTTGAACGGTTCGTCTCACGCATCCCCGGCTTGAGTGTGTCTTCGCTGCAAAATGCTGACTTGGTCTAGTTTCTGCGGCTGAGAAGGTGCTGTAAACACATTGTATATGCTTCTGTGACTAGGTAGGACATTCTGGATCTCTGTAGCATTCGCCCCACATGAGGGGCGCCCGATTTGGTAGTCTTTGCTCGTGTCAGTCTTTGGCGTTTAACCTCCCAAGTAGATGGCCATTTTTGCATAGTTGCCATGAAATTGGATCATGTAAGTGGGTCCAGGTCATCGCTTTACCATTGTGGAAAAGCCAGTGACAGTGCAGAGAAGCCGCCCACCAATCTCAACGACAAAATACAAAAGTTTGAGCTAAGCTACTCTTCTCAATTCTCGATACGTTCAATTGTGCACCACACTATGAGCTGCGTACGGACTTGAAAAAATGTTCGTTTAACACATAATGCTACCCACAAATATTTGAATAACATCACATCATAACTCTAGTTCCCATATGCATCACATGCAACCACTCCACCAACTACGAACTCGCAAACGCACAAGATCCCAAATCCTGCTTCTCCGCCGGCTTCTGCGGACCGATGTCAAAGTCAAAGATGTCCATTGGCAACCCCATGGTCGTACACGCATTCGGGATATCTACGATACCCGCTACATGACCCTGAATCGGGGCGCAAGACAATAACAGATAAATCTGATAGTCATTGTATCCTATTCCCATTATTAGCCCCCGGCTGTGTCCAAAAAAAAGAAAGACATAGAGGAATAAGAGGAACTGGAGACATCATATTGTACTCACCAAACCTCCTCAAATACTCAATCACCCTCAACGACGTCTGCCGATACGCAACCGTCGTATCAAGATAGTGCTGCCTCCCATGCTCATCGACCGAGAACCCCTCGAAATAAATATACCTCCCCGGACCAAATTGCGGCTCCACGGGTCCAGGTATGTAAATCGGAGACTTCATATCTAATTGCTTGATGCCCCCTTTCATGACGCTGAACTTGAGCGTAATCACACCTGCCATTTCAATGGCGCCGCAAAAGGAGATTTCGCCGTCGCCTTGGGAAAAGTGCAGATCGCCGACGCTGAACTTTGCGCCGGGCACGTGCACGGGGAGAAAGACTTTGGAGCCGCGGGAGAGGTTTTTGATGTCGCAGTTTCCTATTTTTGTGGTGGTGTTGTTAGTATTTATATACCCCTGTTTTTTTATCTTCCATTGTGGCCAAAAATAAAAAATAAAAGTGAAAGGAGACGTATGTGTGTGTGTGTGTATGTGTGTACGAGGGCAAAGAAACGTACCACCATGTTCAGGCCTCCCAGGAATAGTCCGCGCCCCTTCCTTCCCAATCTTCTCTTTGAGAGCACCGCTAGCGGATCCAGCGTGCACGTTCTTGGTGTTGGGGGGCTCGGCAACGGTGCGGTTGAGATGTGTATGCGTGGAGATGAGCTCCCCTTCACGCTTGTTCCACGTTTCGAGGACTTCAGCAGACGGCGCGCAGCCTAGGATACCTGGGTGAATGAGCCCTGCGAACCGGACGCCGGGGATGTGGCGGCTGGAGCAGAAGATGCCTTCAAAGTCCCAGATGGCTTTGGCTCTGTGGGTGGATGGGTTTGTGTTAGTGGTTGAGTTTCCACTGGAAGCAAAAGGAGAAAAGGGGGTTATGGGGGACATACGGCTTGGGGTATATTTCATCGAGAAATCCACCGCCATTTTCTTTGGCGAATACACCGGTGAAACCCCAGGGTTGTTGTTCAAGGGGCTGGACGTCTTGGATCTCGACGACGAGCACGTCGCCGGGTTCTGCTGTTTCAATGTCAAAGGGTCCGGTGAGATAGTGGATCTTGGTCAGGTCGACGTCGCGCACGTCGTCGGCGGAGTCGTTGTTACCGATCTGACCGCCCGTCCAGTCTACGCATTCAATCTTGACGACCTCATTGTTCTTGATTATACCGTATGATGGATTGTCTGGGTGCCATCGGTTCTAAGTTGCTGTAAGCTCGGCGCATAGCTGGGTTGGAGGGGAGTATGCATACGTGAAGGCACTCTTGCTCTGCTGCATCCTTGTCAAGTGACACTCTCGCGGCGTATCGAAGTCCTTCTTTACCCATGTCGAAAGAAGTTGTTAGAAGTGAGGTGCAGAATATCAAATGGTCAGATCTACCAGGGGCAGAGCAAAGGACAAACAATGGAACACTCTCAGGAACAACAGAGGGGTATCGAATATGGATATACACTGGACGCGGGGAGATTCCGTTTCCGCCTGTCAATTGCTATCTCTGACCTACTCCTGTCCTCCGAGGAAGCGGCCCGGACCCATGAAATAGCTACAAGGAGACAGATAAGCTCACGATACGAGGCCTGTTACGTTACGTATCGTCGGATGGAGCTCCAAGCTGCCTACCACGTCTGGAGAGCTTGACCCCACTGCGGGGTATTCGTGTACAGATACCATCATCGTGCAGCGCTAGCACGCTCGGTGGCCGCGCCTTCTGCTCAACCGGCTCTGCAAGTGCCAAAGGTTTGCCGTTGGTTCCCAAGTCGACTGCGTGCTGCCTTGGCTTTGAGGCGGCCCCTGCGAAAGCGCATGTAGCTTCCTATTCAGCGAGCGAACCTCCCTGACCTAACTAAAGGTCTTTCGTGGCGTTTGGCGAACATCTGATTGGAATGATGGCTTGTGTCGTGCAATGTTGTATTCGTCCATGTGCTGCCACGGTAGATTCAGGAACTCATGCTTGTTCTTCCAGCGAATTGAATCGGCCTTGAATTTCTCCGCTTCCGTCGGCGGTGGCGGCGGTTCTGTGATCTTAGTGATGAGATATGCTGTAGAAGCTTCGGCGAGGCCATATATGAGTACGCCAACCAGCGGGATTTTGACGAAGACGTAGAATCCCAGACCGAAACCGAAAAGTACACCAGCGCGGTCCTTGAACCAAAGCTTCTTTTGGTCGCTATTGTATCGAACACGAGCGAAGTAGGGCTCAAGCTAGATTGCGAATCAGTACAAGCATAAGCCATATGCGTGAATGGAACGCGCCACTTACCAGCTCGCGCATGAGTGTGCGGGAGGAAAAATAGGCTTGCAAAAAAGTGACCAAGTATCTTCGCGGGAACAATAGTGACGTTGCGAAGATTGCAGCAGCCGGCGGCGTTCCAACAGACTTTCTGAAGGTGTAGAAACTGGCGGCAGGCAAGACGAAGCGGCCAACATAGGGTACGTATGACAAGGCCAGCACGGCTAGTGAGATGCCTGCCTTCTTACCCTGCTTGGTCGCATATAGAATGACAGCTTGTTTGAGCGGCGTCTTTCCCTTCTTCTCGTCTACAGCCCTTGGTGCGTGGGCGGGGTATTGTTCGAGGTTCTGAGCGTACATGGCGCGGAGGTTGTGCGGATCTTCGGTCTTGTGCTTCTGTACATAGGTCGAGTCTACCCATCGTAGGGAGTCCATGAACCTAGTATACGCTGTCAGAACTGTCTCTAAATGACACTGGAGAGACAGCCTTACATGTGGTCCAACGTGGGAGTGACGTAGCGCATCATGGTCATGAGGAAGAAAGGCACCTGAAGCACGGTGTGCTCAAGGAAGTGTAGCCCGTTTATGACGCTTTCGTCCCAGTGCGCATGTTCCATGTTCACGAATAGAGCGAGGATCCATAGCAGCACTCTCACAGCGACGACCTATGGGAGGAAGTTGGTCCTGCTCCAAACGATGGCAGAGTAGGGTGCAGGCAACCTACAGGGACAGCAACAACAACGCGAATGGCAATACCCGCGGCTACAGCAATGGCAGCTTGGCGATAGTGGTCTGAAGTGAAGAGGCCTGGATTCTGGAGGGCGCGATTTACTATGCGTGCTGGTCAGTGTGTCTGGAGTCGCCATGGTACCTTGATGGCCGCAACGTACCGCCCACCAGAGTAAGCTGTGCCCCACGCAGAATCGCATTGATGTCGAAATTGGACACATCAAAGCTGTCCATGTTTGCTGGGGTGGTCGGCTGTCAGGTGCAGCGGGGGCAGGTGGTGCCCAGGTGTCTGGGCAGCAGAACGGGTTGCGTGTATGCTGACACGGTGCGAGCGTGGGCAAACGAGCGCAGCTGGAGCAAACATGACGTAGGAAGCTCAGGTCCGCGCGGCTCCTGCGGAGGGGCCAGCCGACGACGGTGTGCTCCCGTCCATGAAGCGCGTTGTTTAGCGTGCCTTCACCAGCGTAACCAACGGTGCGACGTGGACACAGCAGCGAGCAGCGAGCACTCCCGCAGCGGTTCGGACTAACGCAAACGCATCGTCTCGGAAAGGTGACCTGCGGTCGTGGGTGTGGGCGCCAATAGAGCCGCTATCAGCGCGCCTCTCCACTTGCACCGGGGGCCATAGCGTTCCGCGACTGATGCAAGGGACCGTGACGCCGACAAGTTCCAACCTCGACAAAGGCTCGTTACAGCCACACATCACAGACCCCCAGCGCAGTCGCACGTCGTGCTGCCTGGCAGAGAGTCTCGATCGCGCCCGCGCCCAGACGAGATGCGCGCATGAGAGGCTCACCATGTCCAACCCGTCCTCGTCCCACGCCCGCGAGCACGCGCCGCCCACGGTGAACGTGCTCAACACCCGACGCAGCTTCACCCTCCCTGCCAGAGCGAACAGGCCTCCCCCGGCGCCGCCTTCTGCGAGCAGTGGCGATGGCATCGAGACGCTGTTCATCTGCAACAGCTCCAAGATTGTGTCCTTCACGGCCACGGGCCCCTTGCGCCGGCCGTCACCCTCGCGCTCAGCCAAGGCCGCTGCAAGCAATGCAGGACAGCTTGCAGCATGGACGACACCAACTGAGCGTACACTGGCAGTTGGTAGGTCATCCTTTTGGTCCCTGTACTCTATACCCCACCCGCTGACACGCTTCTAGGAGTCCTGCGCATATATCGCGTGACCACTTCCAATGTCTCATTCCTTAACTCGGGCAACCTCTTGCACACCATCTTCCCCAGATCGCAATGCTGGTGCGTCGACGGGCAATCCGTCTTCGTCCTACGAATACGGCAAGACTCCTACTACCGCATGGAGCTCCCATTCGAGTCTGAAGAGGACAAGGAGAAGACTATGCAGTTCAAAACAGTGCTGGCACAGGTGCTGCAGTATGAGAGGACGCAGTGTCCGTTTGCGAGAGGATTCGAGGTAGATGTACCCGAGCGCCCAAAGACACCGCCGCGCAAGACACTCAGACGAAAACCCTCGCAGCAGGCCAAGAAGTGGATGTTTGACAAAACTTGGGTACCGGAGACAGGTTCTAGACCATCGACGCCAAATGTTGCAGGCTCAGACTGTGGTACCGCGTCTTCATATGACGATGACGATCGTTCAAGTATTCTTACTGACACCAGTGAAGTGGTGGCCGATCGCACGCCAACTGTAGCCGATGTTGTTCCTTCGAGGTCGACCCTGCGCAGACCGTCTGTTGCAGAACGCGCAAGCGTCTTCCAAGGTTTTCGATCGCGGTCTCGATCTGTCACAGCACCTATGACAAGCGAGAGGAGTGGCTCGATAGCATCTTTGGGGCGCATCCCTGAGTCTCCAGCACTTCCCAAGGCCAGTGAAGCTGAGAAACCCATTCTTGAGCATCAAGTCTCAGAAGCTGCTAGCCTGGTATCGAGCGCTGGTTCTTTCTACTCGGTCGACGATGCTAGCGACCGCAATCCTGGGACGCCATTTTGGGACGCAGAAGCAGACTTCCTAAACCCCTGGATGGCAAACATGTCGAAACCGCAAGATGAGCTTAGAGGACGGTCGTCGCACCGCCGTCAGGTCTCAGAAATCACAGTGCGCGCTCAATCAGCCTTTGGCAATCTTTCGTCAGCCCCAGCTACACCTACAGCTGCCTTCCACTCGTCGGCTGTTGACAAGGATGAGATACACCCTTCTCCAGCTCCGTCGACCCCTCCGCTTGTCAGTGACTCAGACGACGATAGCGTTGAGCTACCAGCCCTAGACGCTCCGACACCGCCCAATGCAATCCGCATGAAGAGACTCACAGGGGCATCGCAGCGGCGAGCATTCTCACCTATGCCACAGGCTCAGAACCTCTTCCGCCCACCGCAGCGTAATCTGGGACGGAACTTCACGAGTGCTTTAGTGCGGAAGACGTGTGAGCTAGTGCTAGGGCCTCCATCACACTTGGTCTCCATTATGCTGCGCATCGCTGCGAGCATCTCAAACGGCTTTGGCTTCAGCACCTATCGTGTTCGACCTGCGGAGAAAATACCTTGTTCGTGGGAGTCTGATGATGACGCCGACTGGGAAGAGGAGGACGACTTTGGCATTCCACTTGGCACTGTCGGTAATCCCGCCATACGCAGGCAAACCTTCTCTACTGGCGAGCTCGACTAAGCTACAGAGACAGGGGTGACGAGTTTTCGATTTGGACGAAATGACTTCTTACTTGCAGCTTCAAGATGATATGAAGCGTTTTAATGCCTTACGTTCGCATTTACCATGGCAGGCGGATACACCTCGCCACTCATTTGCATCTACATTGTTACGGCGTTTTGGACGGATGGCAGCATTTGACGGACCGCAGGAGTACTTCGTGGCAGATTTTAGCGAGCAATGTGACAACGTTCGAAATACAAACCTTGCCTCGTGATGTGTTCACATGGTCATGCATGCTAGCTTACACCGCATCTTCTCCCAGATCCGACCACAGCGCAGTGTGTTGGAGATGCTGGGAGTGGAAGAGTCTGAGGTTCACCACAGGTGGTTCTACAGCGCAGACAACAAACAATAGCATCTGTGGTGTTACTCTGTGCTCACTGATACCTTGTAGGGAGCCGAAGCCCAAGCGAGCGCCCTGTGGCTAGCTTCAACGTCAAGGGAAGTGGAGACCGGCGATGAGTGATTCGATGCCAACCAGCCGCCTTGCATGTTGCCAGTCACTCAAGCGTGGCCACTGCATGCAGAGGGGCGTCAATCTGGCAATGAGTCAACGGCCAGCGATTGGAGCGCGTACAGCATCGTGGTTCTTCACGCCTCGCACCGTCGCTCTCGACCGCACGAGAAATTGCATTAGGGTTCCACGTCAACGTGGAAGTCTGTCTAGTTCCGCGATCCTGGCATGCTGCTGCGACGGTTGCCCGTCCCGTGCCTGTTGTCTTCCGTATCGCGCCGATGGTTTGATTTCGATGTGTTTCCACACCACCACACCACACTCCACCACCACCACCGCCACACATGGGCCGCTATGCCACACGGCCATGCTCAGCTCATCGTCCAGCCAGCCGCAAGAGACCACATCAGCAGCGCGCTCCGCTAAATAGATATAACCCCTTCCTCGGCTTGGCCTAATTTTGGCGGAATCCGCGATCGTTCCCGCTTGATGAGGTGCAGTCGGACCACACAGGGGATGCCAGCAGCCTAGCCACACTAGGCGTGTTCGCGTCGAGACCATGCCAGCTCGTTTCCTCTCACCGTATCTCTCAGCCAATGGCGAGAGCAGGGAAATTTCTCTCTTCACGCCGCCCGCACGGTCAGCAAACAAGACCTGACCGACACTTGCATGATGAAGGCTCTAGGGGATGGCGGGTCATCCCGCCTCCTTGTTTATTACTTGCCTTGCACCCACACGCGACGTCGTTGGTGTTTAGCCTTTGCCCACCACTCGCTTGCTCCATCACGCATCACCAGCCTACCTATGTCGCTTGCCGGAACCAGTCAACGATCATCACGGAATAGTCTGGGGACGTGATCACAGTTGACAACTCCAACATGGCCCACAACTTCACCCTCTGCCGGACACCACCGATACCGCGCAAGAACCCCAAACGATACATCCACACCAAACCATTGCCGCCACTGCCCGTCGCATCGCCCATTCAGCCAGAGCTCTTGCCACAACCGCTGTTCAGCAGCGGCAAGAAGACACGCCCGCAACAACTACGCGCCCACACCACCGACTCATCGCCCTCTCCCGTCTCATCCACGCGCTCTTCCGCCTCGACACCGACGGCCTCATCATGGAAATCATGCCGTTCATCCATTGCTAGCGATTACTCCATCTCATCTACACCTGCGACATCGGTCGCCAACTCGCCCTCTCTTTCGCGCTCGCAGTCACTGAGCTACACCACTGCGAAGCCGCGAACAACATGGATCGTCACCCAAGTGGCGCCAGACCCAGGCCCAAAGCCATCACTTCGACGCAAGAAGACTCCCAGGAAGGATACGCTGAGGAGTCTGAGAGAAAGAGAGATGGAGAGCCTATCCGAAGAAGGATGCTAATGGACGACTTTTCCGCCTTCAAAACACATAAGGCTGCCGGCGCGCATGCCATTCTCCACTCTTCCAGGTCCAATGGGACCTGATACACATTATCTGCGCCAGTACAACAACGTACTTGTGAGTCCGATTGCGTGGTACCTCTTGCGGCTCAGAAGTTCTGACCACATCAGGTAACGAATCACGAACCACTCCCACGAAGTGAGCGCCGGACAATGCGGTGGCCACTGGAGATAATTATTTGATTTAAGCGACTGCATGATACCCGGCTCGGTGTTCTTTGTTTAGGTTATTGTCCTACTTTCAGGCAATGGGTAATGAATCACGGCGTCCAACGAGAACTACTCGTGTAATATTTGCTTTCTAGTCAGACAAACAACCATGGCTTTGAGCCTCATCACAATCCCTAGACCCCCGTGGTCCGCCTTGTTGCCTCGCGTGTGTGTGCATATTGCAGAGCCTCATGTGTGTGGTTCATGCAAGGCTGACATCAGCCAGACCCATTCTCGCTAAGCCTGCTGACCTCTATTACAGTGGCAGCACAGCTCAGAGGCGCAGCCACGTCATACAAACTTTCCAATCAGCCAAACATATCGCGCAATGTGACCATGATGGTTGCTGAACCCCAGCCAATGTGTCAAAACTGTCGAAATATCCTTTGCGGTTCTTGACCGTCCGCCACAGATCGTCTCTAGGTCGTGATGCACATAGCAATAACCATGTTTAAGGCGACTGCGCCGCATATCCGTAATGGCGCAGCGCGTAACTATATGCGCACGTAGGCCCACCAGGCTAGCATCTCTACGGTAAGCGGGCGCCTACTTGGCCCCTACATCGAAGACTCCATGCTGCATTAGCCAAATCACAGCACACCGTACTGGGGCGGACGTAACAGAGTATATAGGATGGTGACCCGGCGTCTTCGACTTTAACAACGGAAGGCACCAACTACCATAGACTCGTACGCAACTTCCCAGGTTGATTCACCACGCATGTCCGTCACAGCCGAGTAGGCAACCGCATCGAGACCAATTGAACTGGTGACTCAAGCCCCCCAAGCACACGGCTCCAGAGGCGGCGTCAGCAGTGGCATATATAGAAGAGTTTGGGATCTGCCGTGAATACTCGATTACAAGTCCATTCACGTCGTGGCCAGCTATTCAGGCCAGCAAACACCTCGTCAGCCCGGCACCAGCACCGAGCCAATATCGTACATACATTCGGAAAGACGAGCGCCCATCATGGACCAACCAAACCAAGAGAGAAATCCACAGGCGCCGTTGCGTCTATTGTCACTTGATGGAGGAGGCGTTCGAGGACTGTCGTCACTAATGGTCCTGGACGATTTGATGCAGAGTATAGCACTCGAGGAGAAGAGGCTGGGTCGTCGTGCTCAGAACAACCATGAGCCTCTGAAACCTTGTGACTACTTTGATCTGTAAGCAAGAAATCTATCACTGTTGACATGCAAGGCATTCACTGATCCCGATCTAGCATTGGAGGCACGTCAACAGGTGGTATCATAGCCATCATGCTCTCTCGGTTACGGCTGGACTGTAAGCAATGCATCCTCGTCTACAGCAAACTAGCCGAACAGATTTTCAAGCATGATCGATCGTTCAAGGCTTTTGGCATGAAGATTCCCACAGGAGCTACCAGATTTTCGGGAGCCGTTTTAGCAAACGCTATCAAGACTGCACTCAAAGACTTGGGTTACGACGAGAACGAAATGATGTGGGACGAGGCTCTGTTTGAAGAAGTGGCAGAGGCCAATGATTTACCGGCAGACAGCATCTGGAAGGATGCTGCACCAGAGCTATTGCTCACTGAGAGTCCCACGGCTACACACAAGGCCGTCGTAGGGGCAATGACCTCGGTTCCCTCGGCACAGATCAAGTCATCCACATCATCACGGCCATCATCGACACTGTATAGCGACAGTCCATTTACACCTAATAAATTGCCTTCGAGGAGTGAGACATGGAAGTTGCATCCACGACAGTCTGTCCATAAAAAAGCCAACGTAGCAGGTTGCCGCGGATTTGTCCTCACATCACTCAAAAATGCCCTTGGATTACCCAGAATCCTGACTACATACGACCCCAACGACCAGACAACTCGGATCTGGGAAGCATTAAGAGCGACATCAGCAGCACCAACATTCTTCGAGGAGATGCAGTTCGGAACCCCCAAGGTCACTTACCTGGACGGTGGGGTAGGTTTTAACAACCCTTGCGCTGAGGTTGATTATGCTGCAAAAGCTCTCTGGGAAGGACGCTCGATCGGCATCATCGTGTCTGTCGGCACAGGTCTCCAGAGTATACCCAGCGTGAAGAAGATTGCGTCATGGCTGCCCTTTGGCCTCGGAACAGACATCTCGCTGGCGTCTGCGCTCGCAGGGATGGCCACAAGCACAGCCCGCGTCGACAATGAGATGAAGCGCATGTACAGTGAATCCGACACAAAGTACTACCGCTTCGACGTCGACCGAGGCCTCGCAGACGTCAGCCTTGAACAGTGGATGAAGGAAGACGAAATGGCCTCCTTAACCGAACAATACATGAGCGACGGACAACAACGACGCTGCGCCAAAGAATTTGGTGAAATAATGGCAAAACTCTCTGCTCTGCCCCCAAAATTCGAAATCGGCCCCAGACACTTCAGACTCGGCATCGACGGCCGCGGCCTGATGGACGAGACCTTTGAATTGCGCCAAGTCGATTTCAAAACGGGCATGCCACTCGGCGTCGTCAGTTCACTCGCTGATATCCCACGCATGTCGCAGTTCCGCAACTCTTCGCCCTCAGGCGAAGGCGGACTAAGCGTCGATAAAGACGGACGCTTCAAGACCATCTACCCTGTATCCGAGGACCTTGACCACGACGGCCACCGCCAAGAAGCAGCAGTATATCAATGCATGAAGGCGGATAACATCTGCCTCCGCACCATCAAGACTGGTGTGCCGCCGGGGAAATACAAGGTCCAGTTCATTGTTGCGTTTCATGATAGCCAATACACTGCACCGTATGATGTCGTGTTTAGCGTTGGTAAACCCTTTGATCCATCGACGTTTACGAGTCGCTTTGTCGATGTGAAGATTACGCCAGATGTGCCGGCAGTGTTGTTGCATCCTGATGCTGTGCGGGTGCGGGTGGGTAAGGAGAGGTATGAAGAGTGTAAAGGCAAAGGGTGGCAGGAGATTGAAGGGGATATTGAGGTTAATGTTGGGTTGGATGGTTGATGGATGGAGTTTTGGGGGTGTGAGGTTGGAACCGGTGTTTGGGGGTGTGGGTGGGGGGTCGACGTCGCCACGGATATTGATATAGCTCAGTTGTTGGACCTTGTGCTTTTGATTAAGAGTGCAGGATACTTGATTCTTTCATGGTTTTTTTAATCTAGTGAAGTAAAGCAGAGATAGGGGCTGGAGCTGCGCGGGCATATTCGACTACTAGCATTTTGCTCTCACTGCTGTTCATTAGACGAGAATACCAATCAGTCAATCTATCCCAGAGTGATCGAGAATATTAACGCACACCTACTTTAACTCACATATGCAATGCACAGTCAACGGGAAAAAAACATGCAGAAGGTCCATGTCAGAAGTAGTAACAATCTCGTGTAGCATGACGCCCCCCTCCCTCGTCCCCTCCCCCACTCAGATTATGCAGACTGCTTCCGGCCTCGATTCGATTGGAGTTCGGTCCGCGTGGGGTGAACGCCTGCAGTGCAGTTGCAGTAGAAGTAGAAGTACGGCTGCAAGCTCATATGCCGGTTGATTCGAGGGTCTTGGCTTGGTTTGCATAGAGTGGCCATGGCTCAAGACACGATGTTTAGTAGACTTTGATAGTATTGAACTCCACTCAATCATACTTGTAACTCGCAGCCATTATAGTATATTCTGAATTAACCGGATGATGTTCTTTAACAGTAGTCTTTTTAGGAAACAAAATGCTATTCTAGGTACGAGTTACTCGTATACTTACCTAGCTGGCGTATTTCCATCCTTCTCAGTTGACCGAGAGACAGTCGTGGTAATGTGAGTGTCAAGAGGACTACAGGGGGTAAGACACTAGATTCAAGTCGTGTGCTGTGCAGTCGGAACGCAAGTCCCGAGTGGGTGAACTGGTGATACAAGCGCCAGCCTGCTGTGCGTATTGGCGGTGCAGCATTGGATCGGATCGAGCAAAGATCCTGTTTGTACGAACCAGCTGGCTGGCGTACAGGAAACAGGTGCGACATGTCTAGGTTGTGTGTGTGTGTGTGTGTGTGTGTGTATGTGTGTTGAGGGTGTCTGCGATTGCTTCGAGGGGTGCAACTGTGAAAGACATCCCCAAGCTGGCCACGACGGACGATGTACTGTACATTGTTATTCACACAGACATGGACTTGGACTACGGTCTATATGGCTAGGACAACTCTCGCGCGGCTTAGGTGCCGTTCCGCGCACGGCCTGCCGCGGATGGTGGTGGGGGAACGCCAACAGGACCCACCCAGCCATGACATTCACGCCCTCCATCACGGTGTTTGCTCAGAGCAGCCGCCCCTGTCCAGTCTGTGGCCGGACCGATCCTATTGCAACAGCGCAGCTCAACACGACGGCGGCCCAGCTATAATCTCACGACAGGCCCACCCAGCCGCCCGAGAGCTTACAGTATCAGCAGCCTCCCGATCGGTCTTGCAACCTCGACCTTCCGCGAAGCAACCCAAGCGGCTGGGAAGTCCCTCGAGCTCTCGCTGGCCATTTACGCGGCGCCATTGGTTGTGAGGCAGCTGTGCCGTGGGGAGGCTTGCACGCTCAAGCACCCATACGGCGTCGTCAGAGCAGAGGCGCGGAGGAAGGGCAATTTCTTCTGCAGGTGATATCTGCGCACTACAGGCCGTCTCAGCTGGCCAGGAGCCGGGTTCCCTCAGCGAGTGACACCGGTAACTACGGTTGCTGCTTCTAATACACAGCATGGGTAAGTGGCCCCCTCGTGCTTCCGGTGCTTCCCCTCCCCTAACTCCCTCGCCTCTCGCCATCACGGTGCCTCCTTCTCTACATCTTGCAAGCCCGCCTGCTGACCTTAACCTTGCCCCTCAGACCAAGGCGACACCTACCGTCCGCAGGACCAGGTAAGTGCACTCCGCTGCGTCGCCAGCTGCTGTCAAGTGCTCGAGTGCTCAAGTGCCAGGCGGCGGATCTGGTGGTTGTTGTGGGCTGCAATGGACGACGGGCGCCTGTCAGAGCGTGGCCGCGATCCTGAATCCTGATGAGGGCCTCCAGGCAGCCCTTTCGCATGGGACGCAGCAACACGTTGGCGCGTACCTCGACTGGGCAGGCCACGTGACCTGCCCGGACCGGAAAGTGCCGCCGAGCTCTCCAAGCCGCACCGGCCTTGCTCACCCACAACATCCACCTCACCAACCCCATCACCGACGCGAGCCTTGCAGCAGCACACATCTAACACCCCCCCTGCCCTCACAGCGCCTCTGATTGATCGCCGCTTGCTACCTTGCTGCCATCATGTCGTACGAAGCTGATAATTATGACCAGCGCGACCGCTCACCCCGTAGACGCTCTCGCTCACCGCGACGCTCCCGCCGCTCATACTCGCCGCGCAGCCGTTCGCGCAGCCGCGAGGACTACCGTCGCACTGACCGTCGCTCCCGATCGCCAAACAGTGGTGCGCAAGGCGCAGGAGGTTACCAGTCATACGGAGCTGCGCGCGGAGGATCGTCGCGACCCGTCGAAAACAAGGACAACATGATGCAGAGCATTAGGGACTCTTCGCAGCAGGACCGTCGCGTCTACGTCGGCAACCTATCCTACGATGTCAAGTGGCATCACCTCAAGGACTTCATGCGCCAAGGTACGACCATGGAATCGATTGCGCCGCAAACGCTTCAAGAGTTGGACTAATGGAATAATAGCTGGAGAGGTCCTCTTCGCAGACGTCTTACTGCTGCCGAACGGAATGTCAAAGGTAATGGATGATGGCTTGTCTTGATCGTGAGAAGGATGGAGGTTGACTGGCTTTTGCTTGGGTATAGGGCTGTGGCATCGTGGAATATGCAACTCGGGAGCAGGCTCAGAATGCCGTGGCGACGCTCAGCAATCAGAACCTCATGGGACGACTCGTATACGTTCGCGAAGACCGAGAGGCCGAGCCTCGCTTCAGCACTCCCGGAAACTCACGCGGAGGCTTCGAAGGCGGTATGGGCGGTGGTCCCCGTGGTGGCGGCCATTTCGGAGGCGGCGGCGGCTTTGGCGGCCCACCTGGTGGTGCTGGCGGTGCTGGCGGCAGACAGGTCTATGTTGCCAATGTTTGTGCCCCGTCGTTATCTCCACCTATACCGAGCATCACACTGACGTTTGCTATTTAGCTTCCTTACAACGTAGGCTGGCAGGATCTGAAGGACCTGTTCCGTCAAGCTGCTCACACTGGCACCGTCATTCGCGCGGATGTCCACATGGCACCTGACGGTCGCCCCAAGGGCTCTGGTATCGTCGCGTTCGAAACCCCAGATGACGCTCGCAATGCCATTAACCAGTTCAACGGCTACGACTGGCAGGGACGCGCCCTCGAGGTCCGTGAAGATCGCTTTGCTGGTCCCCCAGGCGGAGGATTTGGTGGCCGTGGCGGATTCGGCGGTCGCGGTGGCTTCGGCGGCGGATTTGGTGGTCGTGGAGGCTTCGGTGGTGGCCGTGGTGGCTTCGGAGGTGGATTCGGAGGAGGCCGTGGAGGCTTCGGTGGAGCACCCGGTGGCTATGGTGGTGCACCCGGTGGCGGCGGTCCAGGTTTCGAGGCCAGTACAAGCTCGCAGCCCCCGAACCCTTTCACCGACTTCGCTGCTTCTGGTGGAGAACCCAGCAACACCATCTACGTTCGCAATCTGCCTTGGTCCACAAGCAATGAGGATCTCATCGAGCTCTTCACTACCATTGGCAAAGTCGAGCGCGCCGAGATCCAGTATGAGCCCAATGGCCGTTCCCGTGGAACTGGTGTAGTCGAGTTCGAGAAAGCTGCGGATGCAGAGACTGCGATTTGTAAGTTCCCCGAAATGTTCGTCAAGCATACGTTAACAAGTTTTAGCCAAGTTCACTGGTTACCAGTACGGCGGTCGTCCTCTCGGTCTGACATATGTCAAGTACACCAACCAGAACAATGGCGACAGCATGGAGGGCACCGAGCACACTGGTGGTCTGACACAGGATCAGATTATGTAAAGTGATCTTCTGGAGGAACAGTTATGCGTTTGAATGTATGATGGAGGAAGTTTCACATCTGCTCACACTTGTGAGCGCGTTATGTCGGAAGTCATCTTCCATATATACTCGAGCCTCCTCACGAGACTGGGACTGAGGGGTGACTCTGTGCATCGAAGAATGGAAGAAGTGGACATCTGGCAATGGGTAAAATTTCCTTCTGTATCTTAAAAGGCTAGCTCTTGAAGTACGAGTTCAAGACGGAGTGATATCCCATGGTTCTTAGCTATAATCGCACCATTTTGCTGTCATGTGATCTATTTTGTGTGTGCTTACAGCAGGCTACGCTGCTAAGCCGTTGGCAACACTGTATACCCGGCGTTGAAGCTCGATCTGTGATCTTCTCTCGTCAACGTGGTTGGAGCAGGCGCATCATCCATTCATACACGGCCCACTGTACAGCATTGACCATAAAGGCTCGAACACTGCATATTCCCAATCCTCGAAAGAAGACGTCGGCGCCTTCAGTTCGATAAGCGTGCTTTGCAATATCCCACGAACTGAGCCGTTTCTTCGGCGGTGCCTCGCCTCGCAACAACGAATGTTGTTCACCCAACCCGCCCATTTCACGGCTTAAAATTTGTGTCTGAACCCTCGTCTTGACAACATCAAGCGGGAAAATGGACGCCCAAGTAATCACTCCCGCCAATCCACCACACAGCATAATCTTGACAGCCGTTTCCCTCTCCGTATCCTCGGGCGCACTCCACGCCCGCCTCGACCATTCATATGACCAGAAACTGTAAATGGCGAATCAGCACTCCGCCCATTCCACTCATCCACACCCTACCCCAGAAAATAACAATCTGCACATGACGAAAGAAAAAACTCACTAAAACCCATATCCAACAGCATCTCTTATACTTGTTATCCCCCCTCCATAATACAACCCCCTGACCCCCTCTTTCCTCCACGTATCCCTCGCTACCGACCAACTCGTCGTATACGCCTCAGTCGATACCTGCGCGCGGCACTTTATCAATTCTGTAGGCGCCGATACGACAAAGGATGTGAGACCGCCCGTTGCACCTGCGATCCATATTTTCGCAAGACTGGATGCGTCGAGGGGGGTTTGGGAGTGTGAGTCGGGGGAGGCGGTGCCGGGCGAGAGGAGCGCAAGCGTGCGGTTATATGTTACGAAGAGGAGGGCGTTGAGGGCGCCGTAGGTGATTATGGGTGCTGTGGCGCCTTTACTGAGGGGGTGCTGGCGTTAGTTGTGGGGGGTTTTTTTTTGAGGCTGGTCTTTGGATATTCTTTTCTGTGTGCTGTATGCTACGCAGACGCTGGGGAGTTTGGGGAGTTAGCTCACCTCTAACTAATGTGCCTGCATTGTCGAAATGCCCTCGGAAGCCTCGGGGTGGGATTGCTGGTGTGGCATTGCTGGCTGTTGTGGTTGTGTTGGTGGTTGTGTCGAGGACTGTGGGTTTTGGGCCAGCTTGTAGGCGGGTTTTTATTAGGTCAAGGGGGTTGCCGATTATGATGCCTGCTGCGCCTGAGACGTAGCCGGCCCAGAAATCTGCGGACATGGCTAGGTGTGGGCATTGGGAGGGGTTCTAGGGGAATGAGAGATGGAGGGGTGCGGGTTGTGGGGCGGCGCGCGGTGGGATGGACCTCGGTGGTAGGATGGTAATGTGCAGCTCGATTGAACTGCTATCTGGAATGTGATTTGAACGTGTAGAATCGATGGTATTTAATCAGGACGCTTGGTACTGAACTAGGGCTGTTTCAACATGTGCTAACTAAGTACAAAGACGATGTTGATGGTGGTGGAGCAGTTCAATCACTGTTATACATTTCACATTGGCTTGTAATTGTTGTTCCTGCATAAGCGAAGCAGGATACTTACATAAAGCTTCAGACGAGTCTCGCGCTTGGTTTGTATGTCTAAGAACATCCGCATCAATGTCTACCGAGGTATATAGCACCACACTTAGTGGCACTCGAGGTCAGCATCTTACTTTGGTCTATGACGCACAGCAACACATCTAAGGCTTTATGCAAGCGCATAAATCTGTCCAGTCGCAGAGCGCATATCTTCCAGATCGCACCCGACCATTTTTAGCGCAGACGCTGTGAGAGTAGAATGCTTCGCTGTCATGTCGGCGTACCGTCATTGTAAGCGCCTGGCGTCGCCGTCATGCATGTCCGTTGTAAACCCGCAACAACTTGACAGCTAACTGAGATGCATTGAAACATTCCGAGACTATTGTAGACATTCACGAGACTGCTCATAGCCATCAAACACATGTCGTTGTGAATTGAGCATTTGCAATGCAGGTGATGGGGCCGCGTCCAGTGGCGAATCTCGACCCGACCCGATGAATCACGACTGCACAGACCATGAGACTGAGGCGGCCCAGTGACGGTTGCTGTCGATCACCCTCCACCCCCGCCACTCATGTACACTTCATCAACACCACTCACCCTCACTTCCAATCCTCGTACCTTGCAAATCTTTGCCTCCAAGATCTATTTCAGCGACTCCAACCTTTCTTGATCACAGCACTTTCATTTTTACGCTGGGTCAATTGATAATGAGCGTGCGATTGAAGCAACTGTTTAGAACCCAGTCACACGGTATGTTTGGTCTCTTGCACAGTCTTTGCTCGCCTTGAGCCATTAAGTTCGTTCCACTTGGATATCAGAGCGGCGGTTGCGCTGCAAACGACTTCAGCTTGTTGCTATCCGGCGCGCTGTTGTCTTGCAGTAACAGCTACTGCGTTTGCCACACCGCTCATCTCACTAACGTCTGGCAGCTCCTTCTACCCTCTAGTGACCAACCGTAAACCACCAACCACAAAGAGCGACGCTAGCCAAATATGCCTTCGATGCCGCCCGATTCGGGCTGGGACTTCACCTCGGCCATCGACCTGATAGACTCGGATGTCCAGGATGTCAGCTCTCCCAAACTTACGCCTAAACCACGCCCACTTGCCTCGGTACTTCAGGAAGAAGGTGGAATACGTTTAGGTAGCTTCGCGAAGCTGTTTGAGAATTTAGGCCTTGCAAAAGATACACCTCCACTGCCGCCACTAGACTCCGAGTCTGAGCTTAGTACCTCAGACGAGGTCCTATTACCATCTCCAGTCCTCAAGGCTGCTCAAGCTCCAGTGAAGCTCGCAGGCACCGAAGATCAAATTGCTGCCACAACTTTGAGCAAGAAACAACGGCAGAAAGCCCGTAAGAAGGCGGAGAAGGAGCAACAAGAAGAGCTCTTGAAGACCGAGTCTTTTCAAGAGGAGCTTCAGGCCATGATAGATGCTGCACAAGAAGCACGTAAATCCATAGAAGCAGCGTCTCCTTCTAAGCCTTCCCGGATACAATCTCGATCAAATGTCAGCGCGAAGATCAGGGCCTCGAGTCCTGTCCCACTCCCGAAAGCTGTTGTGCCTGACATTGCGCCAACATCTCCGCAAAAGCTCAACACAGCTAAACCTCCCCGTCCTTCCATATTGAAGCGGCCATCCACAGCACAATCTGCAACTCCCCAACTCGCTCATCCAGTCGAAAACGTACAGCTCGTTCAGCCTACCCCTACGCCAGTGCAGTACTCAACGTTTGGTACACCGACCCCGATTCAATATCCTCGCTATACCCAACTGCAAATGCAGCCTTCACCAGCGAGCACACCCTCTGGACAGCATGGTCTTGTTCCACGAACCGTTCGACCAGTCACATTACCCCGAAACTCTCAGCGCGCTGTTCTCCAGCTACCGTCGACGCCTACCCCTGTTGCACTCCCGGCCCCGGTATATGCAACACGCATGGGCCCACCGGCTACATTTCAGATTAGATCTCAAGTGGACCGCCATTTTCATCTGTTTCAAAAGTTACTAAATGACTTTCCCGACGACCGAAAGTGGTTGTTATCACCCATGCAACTGATCAGCGAGAAGACGATTTCACACGGACTCCATGTCTTTGTAGACGCTTCGAACATCATGATTGGTTTCAAAGACATGCTTCGATACCATGGCATCCAGCCTTACGAATACAACATGTCTTTCGACAGCCTAGCACTCCTTATGGAGCGGCGCCGGCCCGTTGCAAAGCGAGTCTTTGCGGGCTCGCAGCGCGAAGCCAATCCACTTCCTCATGTCACCAAGCTTGTAGAGACCTCGAAAGCGGTTGGCTATGACAGCGTGATGCAGGAACAGGTGCTTATCGTCCGCGAAGATTCGGAGAAGAAGAAGTTCTTCAACGATGTTAAGAAACATGGGTGGCACAAGGCTACACAATTGCGATCAGGCAGCGGTAGTGACTCTGAGACGGGTCCTCCACCGGCTCCGAAGACCCCTTCAGCCCCGAAATGGGTTGAGCAGGGGGTTGACGAGATTCTTCATCTGAAGATGTGCCAAAGCATTATCGATACCGAGGTGCCAAGCACCATGGTTTTAGCGACTGGCGATGGCGCCGAAGCGGAAATGTCAGACGGGTTTCTGGCTCATGTTGAGCGAGCTCTGAAGAAGGGCTGGAGGGTGGAATTGATCAGCTGGAGACAACAGACCAACGGCGGATACAAGAATAGGAAGTTTCGTGCCAAATGGGCCGAGCAGTTCCAAATCATTGAACTGGATGACTTCTTGGAGGCGTTGATTGATACGCCCTAGGAGTGAGGCAGGACATGGCTCGACGTGTCGATTGAGGACATGTCGTATGGAGACTTTGAGCGTTTTGTGGCATTAGCAGCGCAGGCGCCCAACGAGGCGTCACAGACATGACTGAAGCATTGTTGTTACAGCGATTCTTTGTACAGCGTCAAGCGTTTTCTTTGCAATTGTTTGTTCTTTCGATGTGAAGTGGGATAGTTTTGCATCGAGATGGGGTCCTCGCAAATCGTACTCTCACAATAACACACATTCATATGTATCATCAATTCAATCAACCAGTGACAACACTGTTTCCGATCTAGACTACACGGCCCAACAAGCAGACAAGCAGCAGCGGACCAAAAAGCACGAATGCGGACTCGCTTGCAACACGACCCGATTTCCGCGTTCGCATAAAGGTGCGACAAAAAACAGCCAGCTCGGACCCGTTTGCGAGCCGAGAAGCAAAGACCGCCCCCCCCCCCCAACATAACGGCACGGGAAGAGGGAGGGGATGGCTGAGCTTGCCGGGATCATCAAGCGCACGGAAATCGAAAGAAAGGTTTGGTGCGGATCCCGATTGTCGGTTGTTGTTTTATTTTCTTGGTGAAACCTTGGCTCAATGTTTGCGGATGGGGGGTTGGTTGGGCAGGGGCAGGGCAACGGGGCTTGCGAGGGAGAGGACCAGAGTATGGTGGAGACTCTGGAAAGTGTCTAGATTTTGGGTTTGTGTGATGGGGTTACAAGGGAGGGTTTAGTGGAATGATGGGTTGAATCTGGGTTTGTAGGGGGTTCATGGCAATGGTGTGACTTTTGTTTGCGAGGGGTTCTGAGAGTCAGTTTTACTGTATAGGGGAGAAATGCTGAGATTGCGATGTGCGAAGAAGTAGACTTTGTTGGGTTTCTCTTAGCCAAGAGGAGTTTCTTTCTGAACATTGTATGTAGAAGCTTTCCCCCCCTTCCTTATTGATGCTTGAATATTGGATCTTGAAATATTGATTGCCTTTTGGAAGATTGGCAAAGGAGGGAAAAAAAGTCGAATGTTTTCTTTGTCGTTAGTGCTGCCGATTAGTTGTGCCGGGTAGAAATTGCACGTTGGCATGGTACCCGTCGTGCATAAAACGTTTCGATGCAACAAAGAAAAGCACAAATATGCCGACTTTGTCGTTGTAGCCACAAAGGGGAACTGTACATAATAGGCTTGCAGTGAACGGGGTGAGTTGTTTCGTTGATTGTTTAGTTTGTTCGTCCGACTGTCCGAGGTCCTCTCGCACGAGAGAAAAAAAATGACTGCAAGTCTGCGATGGAGTCTGGGCCAAGCGAAGTGGGTTGAGTTTAGAATACGGGCGAAAAAGGAAATTGCAGTTTGCGGGAAGGCGTTTTTTTCTTCTGGTCGTCTTTCTTTCTTGGGCTCGCCTGCTCGGTAAGTCGGCCTTTAGTAAAGGCCATCGGTTTCCGTGGAGCCATCGGTGGGCGCGTTTGAAAGGCTGCAGCATCGGAGCCAAGACGCGGATTGGTGAGCACCGGCCTGCGGATAATACGACATACCGAGCGCGTATTCGGACTACACAGTCAGCATCACAGGCTTGGGGTGTTACGGCGAGGTGATTGGGCTGTGGGTGGCATGGGAAGCGGTGGAGTGGTGTAGTGTAGAGTAGCACAAAGAGGTGCGTCTGGGCGTAAGCGTTGTGCCCGACAGCTCCAGGGCTGTTGTCAAGTTGCAGAAGACGCTGCGCATGTTTCGTGTACCGTGAGGCTGGGGGCTTGTGAGACGTGGTCGTCGTGGTTGCGAGGCTGATGCGCCGTATAGCGTATGTATTTGACAGTGGTACAGGGACATGATGGATGCATGGATGCAAGTTACACCGACACATGGATGCAATAGGGCTTGGCTCAGCCTGGCGATGCAGCCTGTTGATGTCATGGCGGACTTGGAAGGGCAGCCTAACGCACCGATGCATGACGATGCCAGGCGCATGTCGACTGGTCAGTGGTGACTGCAGAGTGCCAGAGTTTTTGCAGAGCTGCGACTCGGCCCCCGCCCGGCTGGTGTGTGTGTGCACTCGGGTTTGCATGTGTGATGGCGATAGGTGTCACATCACGCGAGCATGCGACACCCATGGATGGATGGATGGACGGCAGCCCGCTGCAAGGGACCGTGTGTGTACGGTACGGTACGGTACGGTACGGTACGGTACGGTACGGTACGGTACTGTACTGCAGAGGAAGACAGAGTGAGCGTGGTAGATAGGCCAACGTCTACTCCGTACACAGTCCACACCTGGGCAGTGCACGCACCCGCTGGCTTCCTGGGCTTGCTGGGCTTGTTGGGCTTGCTGGCGACAATGGCAGTCGAGAGCGTCAGACCCAAAAGGAAATTAGGTGCACGCTGCCGGCCCCCGCCCATGCCGCATGCGGGCTAGCGGCCTCACTCATCTTGCAACCCCCGGCCGTGTGCACGCCTCAGCCATCCGGAGCTTCCACTGCGGCCTCTGCCTCTTTCATAATCCCTACGCCGCCCTCATCCGCGCTTCCTCTCCCTCCTCTCTACTCTTCCCACGGCCTGCTGGAGCCCTCACGCCGCCTCTGCAACCTCACCCCTCACCCCTCCCCCCGCCATCCCCTCGAGCCCGTCCCAGGTCGCGTGTGTGCAGAGTCGCCGCTACCTCGCCCGTCCTGTCCGCCGTCCTCCCTGCGCCACACGCTACCCCCGACCTGCCGCCGCATCCACCATGACGAACAAGAGCTACCTCGCCTTCCTCGACAACAACGCCGCCGCCGACATGCTCTCGCGCACAAAGGTCCCCGGCCTCTCCGCCCTGCCCAGCCTGATCCCCCACCGTGTCCGCAGGAAGTGGAGGGCCACCAGGTCGCGCATCCGCAGTCGCCAGGTCCCAACGTCCTCCATCGCCGGGCTCGAGACGTCCATTTCCCCCTCCGACACGCTGCGGTCGCTGCGCACACACCCTTGGTCCATATACGATGCCCAGTACCTGTTTCTGGCCATTGTGGCCATCTTCTCGCTCTCCGTGAGCGAGGCGCCTGGGCCCTTTGCGAAGACATTTGTGGCAGCTCTGCTCATGTCCGGCCTGTGTCTACCCATCACCAGACAGTTTCTCCTTCCATTGCTCCCAACATTAACATGGCTACTTCTATTCTCAAGTTGCAAGTACGTCACTCCATTTCCAACCATTCGTGCTTCACTTCATCTTGTGGTCGATCGGATCCCACGGAACACGATATTCCACTCCTCTGCAAACTTGATCATAGCCCATATATGCTGACCTCACACCTCCAGATATATCTCCCCCGAATACCGCCCTGCGATTTGGGTCCGTGTCCTTCCTGCGCTCGAGAACATCCTCTACGGCGCCAACCTGAGCAACATCCTCTCTGCGAACAAGCACACTGTTCTTGATCTCATGGCATGGATCCCCTACGGAATTGTACATTACGTCTCTCCCGTGGTTGTCAGTGCCTGCATGTTCATTTGGGGCCCTCCCGGCACTCTCCCCATCTGGGCTCGCTCATTCGGTTACATGAACATCACAGCTGTTCTGATCCAAATCGTGTTCCCCTGCTCGCCACCATGGTACGAGAACCAGTACGGGCTGGCACCGGCAAACTACTCCATCATCGGCAACCCCGCCGGTCTAGGAGCGATTGATGCGCTGTTCGGCGTCGATCTCTACACCTCCACCTTCCACGCTTCACCCATGGTGTTTGGCGCTTTCCCCTCCTTGCACTCTGGATGGGCAACCATGGAGACGCTGTTTATGGGCCACGTCTTCCCCAAGTTGTTCCCAGTCTACGTCTTCTACACCATGTGGCTGTGGTGGTCTACCATGTACTTCTCACACCACTACGCCATCGACCTGGTTGCAGGCAGCCTGCGTAAGTTCTACCATTTCCGTTATCTCGGGAACTCCGCTAACAAGACCAATAGTCGCTGGCGTTTGCTACTTTTTCAGCCGTGCCAAATTCCTTCCTCGTCCGCAATCTGACAAGGAATTCCGCTGGGACTACGAGTACGTTGAGATCGGTGACCCAATGGACGGCGCCGGCTACAACATGCTTGACATCTACGAGGAGTTCCAGCCGCACTCCGACTCGGACGACTGGGCTAGCGGTTCCTCCTCGTCTTACTCAACCGGCGGCCGCAGCCCCGTGGGTGCCCACTCTCCCGTCGACGACGCTCAGAGCCTCTGGGACGGCGATACCGTCGGATCCGACACCGAACACCCACGAAAGGACTAAATCTCAACAACATCTACACCCCTTCACACTTATACTCATCCTCAGACTCGCATCTCACCACTTACCGCCCCGGTGACGGCCTTTTACGACCCTCATGCATAGGAAACGGAGTTTTTGTTTGCGAAGCATTTCAGCGATCCACCTACCATCTTGGTGGATTTGACGGCATAGACACATTGGCGTCGCATATATACGGCTGACGATGCATGCGCCACATTTGAGCCAGGGACCCACACTTTACCATTCTTCCCCAACCCTCGCTCCTCAGCACGAGTGCGCAGTAGGATGCGCCAAGTTTATTGTAAACCCCGTTTTATTTTTGTTATTTGATACCCAAGTCGGTCGCTTCTGGCATCCTGGCACTGTTAAAAGTACCGTTGTATACATTCGCTCCAGCACCAGCTCGCCATTTTTGAGGTTATATTTCAGAGCGGCTGCGTGACTGTTTAGGGGGTTCTAGAGGGCGGAGGAAGACTTATGGATGTGACGATGAAGGGAAGACACGATCTGAAGTCTTGTTGTGAACGTATTGGAAGGGAATGACTGGGGACATGGCTCTGAGGACGAAGATGTCCAGTGGCCTCCCGAGGGTAATCATCATTAGTAGTGGTAATGCTTAATGGAATGGAAATGGTCGATGACTAAAGGTTGTTTACTTTTGCCGTGAGGATTTGATTTGCTTGCTTACTTGCGTGCATGCTAGGTGGTGGTTCCACTTGGGTTTCAGTGGGTGGCGGCTGACTCAGATTTTGGGCCGATGAAAAGCCCACGTATCTCTGCACCATTCACAAAGTGTTAGTCGAAGTGTGACTTTGATCACAGGCGAACTTGAGACGAACACATGCGCCCCTTAAACCTTGAATTACACGGCAGTACCAAGTTTTTGCTGATAAAAGGAGAGCCTGCCCTTAGAGACAGAAAAAAAAGTCCAGTCAGTGTTCCACACCAGGGAAGATTGAGGTTTCTAGCTACTTTCCAATTGCTCTCTCTAGTACCTAACTGAAGTACGATGAAGCAAGACTACCTAACTATTCATGTTCTACAACAAACTATTATTACATAATAGAGAGGAAGAGCTGAAAATACCATATCCCCTCTCACCTTCTCCCCTGTCGTCTCCAGACTTCGGGCCACGACGGCTTCCCATCGATTCTAGGCTCGGGCAGTGCGGTTGGTATTATGTACTGCTTTGAGTTTGGCCGGCGTGGCGTGGACATGATGGGGTAGCGGTACCGTAGTCTGAGGGGACTTACTGAGCGGTAATCTTTGGGGTGGTAGCCCGGTCTTGGTGTCTCGTTTGGGTTGCGGGGTGGGGATGGTGAGCGGTTCTTGTGGCGATCTCGTGGCATGGTTGGGGGTTGAGGGAAGTCTATGTGTATTTGGGTGTGGTATTGAGGATGTGGGTGCGTGGGCTTGGTGGGTTTTATGGGTGAGGTACGGTGATGGCGAAGGGAGAGAAGGGGGGCGGGTCATAGTAGGCAGTGGTGATGGGGTTTGCTTGGAAGAGACAGCGGAGGATTTGAATGAAGTGCATGTCACAATGATAGCACACGTGTAAGAAATTCAGTCTTCAACGATTTTCAAGTCTTCAATGCTGCACTTCAAGTCACCCAACTACTAACACGGCGTAGAACAAAAAACCCTACCAATCACTCCTCCCCCTCCCCCTAACAATACCGTCTTCCCTCATCATAAGATCTCCAATGCCTACTCCGATCCTCATCAACATCAACATACCTCCACGGCTGAGGCGAGCTAAACGCACCATGGAGATTAGCATGCATCTGCCCTGTACTCGTCATGCGTCGTCCCAAACCCGGTCGCACACTACGGCCTCGCATATAGTCATCGTCTCCTAGTGGGCTGACAGATCGGTAGTCCGCTGGGTAGTAGCCTGGTCGCGGCGACTCGTACGCGTTACGGGGAGGAGAGACATCGCGGTAGCCTTGGCGATATGGGATGTAGGCCGAGTGGTAGAAGAAGGGGTTCATTTTGTGCGCTTTGGTTGTTCTTTTGAGGGCACTGGGGTATGGGTAGAGTTCTTGCTGGGGTTGTGTGATTATAGGGAGAATATGGGAGGGCGCTTTTGTGCGCGTCTTGGAGTGAAGGGTTGGGATGTCTCAGGTGGTCGTGTGGCTGAGTGATGGACGTGTGTAGGTGGTTGCTATTCCTTGACGAGGGAGTGAGTCATATATGGGTCAAGGTGTTTTGGTTGGTTCAGTCCTTTTCGAGATAGTTGATGAATAGATGGTTACTTTGGGCAATGACGTTGTTCTTTTCCACGTCACAAACTTCAAATCGCTTACTGACAGCGCACCATGTTTTCAGTGGCCTTTCACTTGCTACCTTGTCATGGGATTATATTCCTCTGGGTATGCGGAGGTTTCAAGGACGGACTTTCACGTACGGCTAGACTTTGATGTGAAAGGGTGAATGGTATGGTATAGGGAGGGAACTGCGACATGGCGTCTTTCACGATAACACCAACAAACACTGTCCAGTAATGAACCGTCATATTCACATAGGCTTCTAGTCTTCCTATGTGAGACCAAGGAATTCCTAACAGCTCGTGATCATACCAGTCAAGCTTACTGATGAGCTTTGTCCTACCAAGTTGTCTCAACTGGCTTCTACGCCTTTCCATCTACTCTATGTATTTTAGAGCGAGGTACAAAAGCATAGAGTAAATGCTCATACGAGTGGCCCTGCCCGTATTGCATAATCCTGATCCCTACCGACTTTCCCAAGTATGAGACGATCCAACTTGCGTACATCATCGCCCTTCTCCCTAGAGGAGACCGAAGAATTAGACACTCACTCGGCTACCAGACAATTCCGAATCATGAAAGACTGGCTATTTACGTCAACGCCCAGGAAACGACCCCTAAGTACGCTCTCCTCTCTGCACCGGATCACCCTTCTGCGTGGTTTAACAACCTTGTGTCAACGCATCAATGACCTCTCGAATCTAGAAATCCAGCTTCACCACAAGTATCTCAATCTTCTTTCAGACGAAGAGCTTTCGGTCAAGGCTGTCATGTACGTAGGGTGCTTTTGGTACGCCTTCCCTGATAAGACGTGGGAGCAGCTTGATAGAGAGGGATTGGAGAAGCTGATAAGGCGAGATGTCAAGATACACGATAGGATAGCAAGAAAGGTCGAGGAATGGAAGGTGGACATTGACGTGAGACTTTCACGGCTGTGAATCGTTCAATAGCTTCTATATAGGTACATAAAGTTCCCTAGATACTATGTTGTTCAAGAAAATCAGTCACCAGGGAATCGTGCTCCTCCTTGCTTTCTCACTTCATCCAGAATTCTCATTACCCTCACCGTCTCCTTCCATGGCATTTCCTCATTCTGCGTCCTTTTCGCAGCGATGTCTGCCGCCACAGCATCTGCCTCCCAGATTAATCCGCTCCCAGAAATTTCAAACTCGTATCTCTTCCCTGTAGCTGGTATCGTTGCATCTTTGGTGTACAATGTGAAAGACTCAGGCTTCGACGCAAATTGACCTTCAACAGTGATGTGACCCTTTGTACCTTCAATACGACAAAATACCCTATCAGGATTCTTGAAAAGTGACGAGGATGTGCAAATCGCCGTTTGTCCTGTTTGGGGATATGTCAATATGATCGTACTTGCAACATCAATCCCCTCTCGCAACACCTGTACAGCCTTGATATCTAGTTCCTGCTGTCCCTCCCTCCCATCACCACCAGCCTCCGCATCTAGCGCCAAAAGCCCCCACGTCACACTATACACGCCCAAATTCAGCAAACTGCCCGCTCCCAACGCAGGATTCCTCAAGCGACTATCTGGCCTCTTCTCGTTTAATTTGTGATCCTGGCTGAAATCCGCAAACACGCGTTCAACTTTCCCAATAAGCTTCTCTTCATGGACCAAAGATTGCAGCTTGTAAACGAGTGGAAAGAACCGCGTCCACATCGCTTCCATAACAAATACCCCCCTTTTCTCCGCTAATGCGAAGATCTCCTCCGCATCTGAGGCGCGGAGGGTAAAGGCTTTTTCACATAGCACGTGTTTACCTGCATTGATGGCGGCGAGGCAGCTTTCTTTGTGCATAGAGTTGGGCAGGCCGATGTATACGATGTCGATATTCGGGTTTGTATAAAGATCTGTATAGCCTGGGTGCAGTGTTGGTTTGTGGGATGTATGCGAGAAGTGCTTTTGTATGAAGGCCTCGCCTTTATCGAGAGTGGAAGAACCAATCGCGGTTACCGTGTGATGAGCAGGGGCAGAGGGGCGGTGCATGAGTAAGTCGAGGATGAAGAGCTCAGCGATGGCGCCGGTGGTCACGATTCCCCAACGCAGTGTTGGGAGGTTTGACGATGGCATTTTGGTGGAGAGGTGTGGTGTATGATTTTGTGAGTTATCAGGTTTGGCGGCTATAAAAAGGACCAGGGAACGTCAATAGTGGCTTCGTAGTGCATAGTAATGGTCGTCATGCCACTATAGTGTCACGAGGTTCGGGATATATAGTACCGAGTCAAGTATGCTCGGTGTAGACCCCAACGAAACAGGAGACTCCTGTTGCTTTGCGAGATATAATACGACGATGGCTGCAGTGAATAACACACTTCAGAAATCTAACCATGATTATCTGCCGTTTTACTTGTAGACCTCACCCTGAACCTAGGCCCTGAGAACCCTTTTCCTCAACCCCTTCTTGACGATTCTGAAGTCAACACAGGATTCGTACGTCTGCTTCGCCGCCGTTCCGTACCACCACCACTGCAGCACCTGTGTCTCGATTAGCCCAATCTAAGCTTACTTGGAGGCATCATCACAACTTACACAATCCCCGGCAGCAGCGCACTTGTCTTCCAGCCCTTCTGGCACCGTGACACTGAACTCCTTTTGATCCAATGGAGCATCCTTCTCCGTCTTACCAGGAGCATATCCGCTCGGCCAGACCTTTAACATCTCCCCTATAATCTTATCACTCTTCGTATGCACGATACTGACATTGGCGCTTCCCTCGTGCGGTATCCTCAGCCACACTTTCACTGGCACGACCTGTCCAGTATGCCAGAGCTGCGTGTTGTTTGCATTGTCGGCGTATTGCAGACCCTTACAGAGCCAGAGATTGCAAGCAGGGCCCTGGTACGTAGGTGTGCTTGCGAGGAGTTCGGGTAAACCCTCGACGTGAGAGGTGTTGTCTGAACGTATGTTTTGTGTGACGGCGGGGCCGCAGGTCGAGGCGATGGATGGGCCAACAGGGCGGGATGGGGGTGAGATGATGAGACCATGAGAGAGGACGAGAGAGGGAAGGAGTGCGACGGGGATAAGTGCAGTGAGATGCATCTTGAACTTGAATGGGATGCTGAGAGCAGGGACGGTTGATATGCTCTTTAGATGCGCTTTGCGGTACACTTTATACTTCTTCGTCAAGGGGTAGCGATCAACGAATGTCGAGGAAGACGTCACAGCCGGAGGTTTATAATCTATCTGGATTTATTCTGCTATAATCTGTGGAGCAGCAATGTAGATGTGCTTCCGTACGTTTCCTTGGCCAATGGTTTGAACGAAGCGATAGTGGTATGGTAGGTCGGCAAATGACCCCTGCCGAAACCTAGGGTCGACATTGCAATATATGTATTTGAGAAACAAGCATCGCAGGGATGAGGATTTTGGGACATCGCCAATCAAATCGAATCTTGTTCAGGTATGCTGCTCGAGACATAGGGCAGACAAATCACGGTAATGAAACAACCTCAAATAATATGAAATGCGCAATCAAAAGAGATGGTAGTTAACAGATCAGGCCGAAACAGTAGAGTATTCGTGAATGCCAGTGGAGACCGCGTTAAGAGTTGTCATGATTGGAGAAATAGTGACACATCATAACGCGGTTGAAGCTGACATTCACTGTACTGCAGGCCTGCAACTTCAATCGAACGCTCATTCATGTTCAAGCTTCTTGCTGAAATAAACAGCACTCGTAACAGCAAGACCTAAGAACAAAGCGCAGAAGAACAAGGGCATGAACGTTACTGCTACCATGGTGCAGCAATGCCTTTCGTTCTCCCTGCGCTGATGAGCGGCCAACTGTATGTCGCATTGCTCACAATGAACGGGAGGCTTAGCTTTGAACACGCCTGCAAACATCTGCGCGAGCGACTCCGGTTCTGTCACTGGTGCGATGGCAGCACTGGAGGAGCCGTGGTCGTGCGCAAGGAGTCATCGTAGGCAGGAGCGGCAGGAGATGTTGCGGGACACCCATGGTTTTTGCACCGGTTGTATAGAGCTCGGTGACTTGTTAGGTGGAGTACTGAGACAGAATCCATGTTACGACCAGACGTTCAACGGGTGCCTTGAGCCTTGTTTCGCCAGCTCTGGCTAAGCCCGCGTAAGCGACAGCAATGTTGCGTATCTCAATGTGCATTGGTGGGCATAGCCACGAGAGTGCGCTACAGTACTAAGATGACCATGGCACCGTATAGATCGTAAACACGGAAAGCTAGTAGGGGGCAACAGCCAACCCAATTTATCCTGCCAGCTCTTACCGCCTGTGTCGGGCAAATCAGACTCCTTGGTTGGCCTCTAGCTTCCCTTCCTATTTACGCATTTAAACAGTATTCTGCTCTAAGCGGGACAGAGGGGCATTCGTCCGCGCCATTTGTCCTAGGAGAACTGGTAGAGTAGTACCATATTGGTCCGCGCAATTCGTCTTGGTGTAGCCATCGGCATTGGTCCGCTTAACTAAGTCCGTCAAAAGAGACCGTCAGTTTAGAACGAACCAGGAAAACTTGGTTGGCAAATGACTCCAAAAGTGTTGATCAGAGCTGAAGAGATGGCAGGTGTAATGGCGATTTTTATATTTTCAATTGTTTGACACTTCTTTCAGAACCTACATGGCAAAGAGCAGCACTTCTCAGATCTATTGCTAGCGTATTTTCTTGACGATTGTACAAAGGAACAGCAATTAGAACACCCTCTGTTACTTCCAGTTCACCAGAACAGTCTGTGTGGGTTGTAGTCCTACATATCCCACACTGTCCCGCCAGAGCATGTCCTGCTTTTTCTCATCCCGTGCTTCAGCGCTCGACTCGAACGGATTTGTCCCATCAAGGTACACAGCCTTTGGCTGTTCGCCAAGGGTCGAGACATCAAAGGCAGCTCTCAAGACATCCCCTGCTGATTTTTGCGTCGTGCGGAGAGGCCCATTTGGGAAGAATTGCAACGCGATCCTCACAATAAGCGGTAGTACAGCCTTGCCCATGGAGGCTAACAAGAAACCCCCGCGCCTCGCGAGACCGCTCGGCATGCCGCCGGGATCAACACCGAGTACAGAGATGTCACACAGAGCTGGGTCGCTGTCCAAACGCCGCTGCAATGCATACCTGCCAAACGAATTAGCAGACATCTTGGAATCCTCCTGGGAGGACCTGACGAGCAGGTCGCTTCTCTACTCCACTTACATGAACATGACCTCGCATAGCTTCCCAGCGCCATATCGCCTCATTCCACCTTGCATGGTAGGGTACTCCTTCGCTGAACTCGATGTACCTTTTGCGAGCGACTCTGTGTTGTGAAATATCTCCTTCCATTCGTCACCCTTGAAAAAGCCCATCACCTTGTTTCTCGGATCCAATGCGCTGAAAGGAAATCAGTCAGTCGTTGCACAAAACATTGGCGATGTGAGAACGAACTCGTGTGTGCTGCTGCCAATCACTATAATTCTCCCGTGTTCCCTATCCATGCTTTCTAAGAGCATTACTGTGAGTAGAAAGTGGGCGAGGTAGTTACATTGGAAGCTCATGTCGAAACCATCGGATGAGAACGACTGCTCTGCGTGCTCCTGGTATCCGGCGTTCAGGATAAGGGCTCGGATTCGAGGCACAGAGCCATCGGCGACGGACTTGTTGAATGATTCAGCGACGTGTCGAACTTGGGCGAGACTCGACAGATCTAGAGAGACCTTAGTGTATTTGTGATATGGCTTTGCCGATGCAAGGGCATCGGCTAAAGCAGAAGCGGTCTCAACTTTGCGGACTGTGTAGAAACCGTGATACTTTGGGGTGTAGTCCGCTGAGGACGCAATCCGCTTCACCAGGGCGGATCCTAAACCGCCGTTGGCGCCCGTGATGAAGATGGTCCCTATTGGAGATTCCATTTCGGTTAAAGTTGGCTGGAGTCGGAAGGAAAATCATGCTGCACGAGGGTACCTTATAGGGGACTCTTCCAACAATTTTCGACCGCATTTTGTCCTCCTTGGCTCCAACCACAAATGCTCCTATGGTACCTTGCTATGCCTGGAGGCTTGGCAGTCTCCCAAATGTTCGGTTCATGTTTATGCTGCTTTACCCCCTGCCCTCCAGGCCTAAGAGATGTGATTCGAGTCTCGAGGTTTTTTTTCTTGTACTGTGCTGCCTTCCATTGTATTCTCATGTGACGCTGTTCTGCGGTGACCTGCATTTGAACGCAGCGTCAACATCAACTTGTTATTACGCAACTGTACGTGAGCAATACTCTGCTTGTCTTTCGTGGTGTATCATCATGCGCCTTCATCAATGCAGCCTGGCAAGTAGAATTTGAATTGGAGCGAGGACACTAACGCCAGAACCGAAGTACCATAGGTAATACCAAAGTCGAGGCTGTGATACATATGGTATGGTACATACATGAACCGGATTTGTCCTTGAAGTAGTGGGAAGAGGGGTCAATGTAATATGTATGGGGTACCGAGTGTGTATTGAAGGAGCTACCATACTCTTGTATGTGTGGTAGTAGGAGGTCCCAGGTATCCACCCGCCCAAGTGGAGCACCTGGCATATGCATAAACGAGATCACGTGACGATCATCAGCAATGGATCGTGTCCACCTGGTCAATAACTCTGTTTGTTAAGTCTGACCTTGTTTCTCTCAACGCCTTCCTTGCCTCACCAGATTTCTGGTACTAACCCAAGCATACTTCCACATACTCTAGTGCTGTGCATCAATTGCGTCGTGGCACGTCGTGTTGATTAATCCATTACTCCTCAGAGCAGAATATATATGGTAAAATCACAATTCTAAAGCTATAACCTATCTATAACTAAGCGAAGTTATAACATCATTCGTGTTGTGGAAGATTGGGTTTCGAGGTCATAGCTATCTATTTGAGAAAGCCATAGGCGAAATATAATCTCCAAGGTCTCTAGATATGGCATGCTTACCATAGGTAGGTGTCTACTCTTTGCTAAGCTTACATTAATCTAATCTGCTCGGTGGTCTTTCGGCATGTTGATGGTTTTTATAATCATTGAACATGTATAACAAGTGATGGTTAAGATCAGGATTTATGCGTTGCTGAAGTTTGTGGCGTCATTGCTGACATCGCTGGCTGACCGGTCGTACGTCGTACCGACCGCCTTTAACAATGATTTGTACAATATGTGCCAGAGGACTGTGCGTCGGCTTCGTTGGACCTATTTGCTCAGCGTTTCATATATGATTTAGAGTTTAACATTGAGCCTGCGTAGTGTAGTGGTCGTGCGCGGCCGGCCATTCTCTTTCGGCATCCACTCTACCGGTACGTTCTGAATTAGTTGTCTAAACGTTTGTTCCTACGTCATTCGACTATCACAGGACAAGAGAAGAGGAGACGAATACGAGAACAACAATGGGCGCTTTGGACAGTAGCGGTCGATTTTCCGTTGGTCATGTTTTCGGAACCGTCACCGGGTGTAAGCGGCTCGCTTAAGCTTCGACAAGCATCAGCTCCGAGGCTTAATCGGCCGCCTCCCCAGCTTGTGTGGATGAACTAATCACGAGTCGCGAATCACGAACGAGCAATGTCAGTGGTACCCTGACCCGCCGCGAGGCGATTGCAGCTCGACTATCAAGCTCCAGTGCCCTTCAGGAAGGTGCTCGACTGCGCAAACCTGATCCTTCCTGCGTCATCCAGCATGTTGGTCCTATCACCACCACCTTGATGGCTGATAGCATGGGTAAGGGGCCTTCTAGGTGCGCGGTTTACCAGCTTACCGCATGAGTATGCATACGGTCGGTAAATCTCCTTCTCCTACAGGCAAGGCGCCAGGGTCTGGGTACACAGATGCCGTCAAACGGGAATCGTTCAAATAGCAGCTCGTCGGCCTTCTTCGGGTGCGGTCAACAGCTGCAACTTCGATCAAGTCAGTTGCAAAATGAAGCTCCTCAGCGCGTTTGGATCACTGCTTTGCGCGTCGACTGCCTTCGCTGGTAGTTCGCCCCACAAGCGCAATGTATATAACAAGGTCAAGCCCGTTCTCGAGAAGCGCGTTGCGAACAAGCCCTTCGAGCACCCGGAGATCCAGAAGAGAGCATTTAGCTTCTTGACCAACAAGACTGAAGGTCAGTTGCAATCTTGTTGAAGTCTTCTATAAGCAAAGCTGACATAGATACCGTAGCCTTCTCTGTCAATGGCTCAGGCATTCCTGAAGTGCCATTTGACATTGGCGAGTCGTACGCTGGCCTACTGCCTATCTCAGACGACCCGGCAGAGACACGCAAGCTCTTCTTTTGGTTTTTCCCTTCGACTGTGTCTGACACTCCTGAAGAGGTCGTGATCTGGTGAGTACATGCAGCCGTTGAGCGCATCTGAATTCTAATTAGCATTTCTTTTTACAGGCTTAACGGAGGTCCTGGATGTAGCAGTCTGAGTGGCCTTCTTACCGAGAACGGACCTTTCACTTGGGAATCTGGGACACTCGCTCCTGTCCAGAACTCGTACAGCTGGAACAACTTGACCAACGTGCTTTGGGTCGAACAGCCCGTGGGCGTCGGTTACTCACAGGGCACACCCAACATCACCGATGAGGTCGAGCTTGCTACTGAATTCCGCGGATTTTACAAGAGCTTCATTGACACTTTCGAACTCTACAACTGGAAGACCTACGTTACTGGCGAGTCATATGCTGGCTACTATGTTCCTTACATCGCTGATGGCTTCATCTCGGCGAACGATGACAAGTACTTCAACTTAGCGGGTATCTCCATCAATGATCCGATCATCGGTGATGACACGATCCAACAGCAGGTTGTGATTCTACCTTACGTCGAGTTCTGGCAGAACCTCCTGTTCCTGAACTCGTCTTTCATGGAGACCATCACTCAGCACCAAAAGGACTGTGGATACGCCGAGTACTTGGACACCTACTTCAAGTTCCCTCCACCACCGGGTCCTTTCCCAGTTCTTCCCGATCCATACAGTTCGGAGAACTACACCTGCGACATGTTCGACAACTTCTACAGCGCCATTCTCGAGCTTAACCCTTGCTTCAACATTTACCATATTACGGAGACCTGCCCTCATCCTTACTCCCAGCTTGGCATAATAAACAGTGGAGACTACAGCCCACCTGGTGCTGAGACCTACTTCAACCGTACCGATGTCAAGCTTGCGCTTCATGCCGATGTTAACACCAACTGGCTACAGTGCACCAACACAAACGTCTTTGGTAACGGCAACAGCAGTAGCGATGCATCTGATGCTTCGCCAGGCCCTGCCAACAACGGCGTTCTCCAGCGAGTAATTGAGCACACTAACAATACCATCATCGGCTCAGGCGACCTTGACATGCTCCTCAGCACCAACGGCACACTTTTCGCCATCCAGAACATGACCTGGAACGGCGCTCAAGGACTATCTGAGTACCCAGGCACTGATTTGTATGCCCCGTACCACCCCGAGAACAACGGCGGCTCCCTTGCCGGCGCTGGCGTCCAGGGGTACTGGACCGCAGAGCGTGGCCTTACCTTCTACACTGCTCGCCTTGCCGGCCACCAGCTGCCCGGCTACACTCCTGGCGTCGCCTTCCGTATGCTCGAGATTCTTCTCGGTCACGTCAAGGACTTCAGCAGCACTGAAAACTTCGTCACGCAGACTGGTAACTTCACAGGCACCGGTACAATCTATAAGCGTGATACCATTATGAGCAACATGGGTAAAATGTAATGGACTGTGTGGAAAACCAAGAGAACGCAACTTGGGGCATGAGGAAGTAATAGGATTGTATATAAAGAACAATATGATTGTTTGGCAATGTTTAACGCTTTGCTGCGTGCACCTGAGTTTATACAACGAGGTTGATGTAAATTATTATGAATAACATAGTACTCTGGCGCACTACCGATTCACGTTTCGTGATGTTGCAGAGTGTTCTGACAAAGCCTCGAGGGCTATGCGATTTCAGAGAGGCTTCGAAATGATGGTTTGCCACCATCGCCGCCGACCCACCCACCACAGCAAAATTTTGCACGCAATGGAAAAAGGGCCCGTAACATGAATTAGTCACAGTACTCTTGTCTCGCTATAATTAAGAATATATAAATATTTGGTTAAAGATTTGTCATCATTCAATGATCTCAGCCTCCGGGTTGATCATCTCAGATCGTATAGTGGTCAGTATTTCTGCTTGTCATTCCAGGCAGTTCGCAGGAGACCTGGGTTCAATTCCCAGTCTGAGAGCTTACACCATTCTTTTTTGGGGTTTGTCATCATTGCGATCTTACCGAGGTAGTGTGTAGGTGGGTGGTTGGGACAAACCTATGATCTTTTTGCATGTCCAGTATTGCACTCCGACCGACCATCATTAGGCTGAGAAAACCGCTTCAAGAATTGCAGGTCGTTTCGAGATGCCTCCTCGTTCTCACAGTACTGTTCTGGTCGATATAGTCAGTGTGGTGTTGTGTGGGTAGCCGTGTCAGAAGAGGTACTGTACTTTTCCGTGCACATATCCCAGCAGCCTCGAACAGCATGACTATGTGGCTAGCACATCGCTCATGCATGAGAAGATTGGCTATTTAGCTATAACGATCGTTCGCTGTGATGTAATCAGAGCTTTGAAGGTCCTGGGCTCACTGTGGCATGAGAGTCCGGAGGTGTTCGAAGCAATCAGATCACGGGCTATCGCGTGATCGATCCTGGACAAACACAACTAATCGTCACCGCATGACGCCTGCGTTGTTGGATAAGAATGAACCACACGTTGCGCGCAGCATGGGGAAGGGGGGCCTGCAACAAGCTACCCCGCGTTGTCTGCGGGTTATCCGAGGCGCATCTTCGCCCGTTGTCAAATCATCATGGTCGAATGCAATGTAACTCAGCATTGATCTTTGCGTTGCTTGTACGCCTAATGGCAGAAGGCCACAAGAAGAACGAGAGGCACCTCAGCATACTTCGAATAAAGTGATTTAATAACCTTCGAATGGTTGGGTGTGCAACGAAGACACAAAGAAGGAGAGCGCGACTCCCCACATCTCCTTGGCTCCTACGGAGCAACAACAGCGAACGTAACAACTGCCGAATGTCACGTTGGAGGCTGAATGATCGGCTTTGTAAGGGGTTTTAAGGTCTTCCTTAATCCATGTCCTACACATTGCAACTGCAGCTCCTCCCAAGTCCCTTTTGTCATCTGTGACTACAGCTTGTACATTAACATGGCACTAGAACCTCTGGCCAACCTTCCCGTGTTGGTGTGGTTGTCGATTGTATTCGTCGTTCCTTTTGCGACACTCATCTACGATGTCTGGGTATGGCTTCGAATGCCTCCAGGTCCAACGCCTCTCCCCTTCATTGGCAACCGATTCGACCTGCCCAGGTCAAAACCCTGGATACAATTCGAGCAGTGGTCCAAGGTCTACGGACCTATCTTCACAATATGGATTGGCCGGAAGCCTACGGTCGTCGTATCCGACCCAAATATAGCCGTCGAGCTGATGGAAAAGCGAAGCACTAAATATTCGTCAAGACCACGCATGGTGGCTATGGGCGAAATACTATGGGATGGAGCGAGCATATTGGTGCAGCCATATGGCAAGGAGTGGAGCGTAAGAAGGAAGCTTCTTCACCAAGCTCTTACACCTAAGGCATTGAGGCTATACAAACCTGTACAGAATGCAGAAGCGACAAGGCTGTGCTACCAGCTTTTCGAAAGTCCTGCAGACTGGGAGAAGTTGCTTGAGCGTTTCACTTCCAGTATTGTATTCTGTGTGGCATATGGGCACCGTATCGACTCACTGAACGCTGAGGTTATTCACCAACGCTTCAAGTTCATGCACTATGCGGCGTCACTTAATGTGCCTGGAAAATACCTGGTGGAGTCGTTCCCGATACTGAAGCATGTGCCTGACGTCCTAGCGCCATGGAAAGCAGAAATCAAAGCCCATGGGCGGGAAGAAGCAGCGGCAAACATGGGCTTGGTCGACGTCGTTCGTTCCGATATGGCTGAGGCTAGGAGCCGTGATGAAGTAGTCCCAGACTCACTTTGCAAGCTTTTGCTTGAATTACGCGAAAAGGAACATATCCCGCTCTCAGATCGCGACTTTTCTTACATACCTGCCTCCCTGTTTGGTGCAGGCTCCGACACCACGGCGTCTACACTATGTACAGCATTCTTGGCTCTCGTTACCCACCCAGAAGCTCTCCAGGCGGCCCACGAAGAAATAGATGCTGTCATTGGCTCAAACCGGTCGCCTACATTCGAGGATGAGGACAGCCTTCCGTACATTCGAGCTTTAGCCAAGGAGGTCTTGCGCTGGCGACCTGTCGCCGTTCTTGGTGGTACGCCGCATGCTTCCACAGAAGACGATCACTATGAAGGCTACTACATCCCCGCTGGTACCACTATTCTTGGAAACTCATGGGCTATCAATCTAAGCGAAGAATATTACCCGAACCCCCACCATTTCGATCCAGCCAGATTTCTCGATACTGCGCTTGCTCAACGAACAAAGGCTCCCACGCCGCTGACTGGCAAAGCTCACCCTTCAAAATCTGGCCACTCGTCGTTCGGCTGGGGACGACGAATCTGTCCAGGGGCGAACCTGGCTGAGAACTCCTTGTTCATTGCATTGTCTAAGATACTGTGGGCGTTCGATATCCTGCCAAGTGAGGGTGTCAAGTACGATACTTTTGCATATACTGAGGGTTTCAACATTCGGCCACAGAAATTCCGATGTGAGATTAGGATCAGGAGTGAGGTGCACAAAGATGTGTTGTACAGAGAACTCAAGGAAGCTGAAGCTGTATTGGAAAGATTCACGCCCTTCAAAGAGTAGTATGGTGCAAGAAATGCGGCAGCTGTTAGTCAAGTCACCGAGTGATTGGTCAGTTGAGGAAGGAATTGAAGCTCTGTCTTGCATTGCTCACCGTTCGAGTATAGTCATCACCTGCAATAAGCACTAGCGTTGGCCAAGATCGACGGGGAGATAGTTTGATGCACCTCATTAGCCGGATACAAGACTTGTGTGATTGAGAGCCCACCTGGGCACATGTTTCTGCAGCACTTGATCTTACATGCATGGCTCACGAAGGTTCAGCAGCCTTGGTGTGAGCGCACATGCGCCGTTGTGTAAATCTTCCTGTCTTCATGATGAAACTTACCCAAGACGTGTACAAACTTGGTCAACTCTTCAAACATACTCTCAAGTTGTGCAAAGCAAAATCGGCACACGGCGATCTTTGATACATACCTTATTCGTAAATTATCAATAGTTGCACCAACAGCTAAGGTCATTCAGCAGGATGTCCGCTCCCACTAACGCTCAAACTCCTCGTCCCGAGAATCCGTCATCTCTCAAACCACGTTATGAGATCCGTCAGCTTCTCCCCGAACACGTTCCCTGGGCCTGTGCCATCCTAGCTCACAGTCACATGTATCACAATCCCGTATGGGCAGCTCTCTATCCCAAAAACACGAGCGCCCGACTGCACAATATATTCGTCGCCTCCGAATACCTCGTCACTCACCAAATCAACAGCGGTCTCTCCTTCGGCGTCTTCGACACCAAATACGCATACAGAACCTCCTACGCACAAGAATGCAGCGGAAAACTCTACTGGAACCGCAACGAGCCCAACATCGAGGAAACAAAGGGCTATAAAGCCGAGGGTGAACGACTGCTCCAACAAATGGATTTCCCGCTCGTAAGCATAGCATTGAGTTATGATCAGCATGATCCCCTGGACTTTGATCAAATGGGTCCACTACTTGCTGCTCTACCGCATTTCGGCACCCTCTACAAGATCCTCGCCGACTCGGATCCTAGGGATCCAGAGAGCTGGAAAGCGACGGCGCCAGGACAAGTGCTTATGCGGAATGCCACGTCGACGCGGCATGATTATGAGGGTCAAGGGGTTATGGGTGCGACGGCGAGGTGGTTGCGGCGGGAGGCGAAGCAGAGGGGGTTTAGAGGTATTCAAATTGAATGTATGGCTGATGCGGTGACGTATATGTGGAGTGAAGGGGTGGAGAAGCCGTTTGTAGGGAATTTGGTGAGTGAGTTCGATACAAGGACGTGGAGGGATGAGCAGGGGATATTGGGGTTTGCGCCGGCGGAACAGAGGATTACGAAGTGTTGGGTTGATTTGGTGGCGGAGGGTTGAGATTGTTGAGCGGGCTTTTTGTGGTGTATATGAGCAGAGGTTGAGCGTCGTTAAAGGATAGGAAGGGTCGTGGATGTTGTACTGCACATAGCACGAGGGATAGTAATAGTGTCCGATCGAAAATACCCCTAGGAACGGAATATTCGAACTAGTGGATATACACAACGCCTACTTCTGCTTAGATGAAAGACGCAACATGGTCCAGTGTAGGGCATTGCCGCTCCTGCACTGTCCCTACGCACTTAAACTCGTGGAATTTGTGAGAAGGAAAAGGTTAGATTATGCAAAATATCATTTTGCCATTACTATGATTTACAAATGTTGGAGATCTTCGGATGCTTTGAGATGACTCACTAAATATGTTGCATACCACCATATACAGGTGATTATATGCGTGGTTACGTCAACCGCTTTGCCCAGCCGCGAAGCAGTTTATACATTGGTGGAGATAACAACCTACCAAGGCAGGATAAATGTCTTTACGGCCCAAGGCATGTCCACCTCTGACTGCGGACGTTCGGGTATTCCACTTTAAGAGGGCCAGATGCAAGCCACCCATCTAGATCTTACGCAGACTGCCTTGGTCACAGCTTCGTTCCAGAACCATGCATATCTAACATCCCACTCAAAACACACTCGCTGACACAACCACCCATCACCTTCGGCACGAACGATAAGGAAATCGGTAACCTCAGTACCCATCGGCACGGTGTGACGTTATCCGGCAGCCATAGAGAGCAAGATCGCTCGTGCTGTAGCCTACACTAATATCGAAGAGATATGTTGTGCAACGTCCACTATCCTATCAGCATGTGGTGTTAGATTAGTACTCGGGGATAGTACGGGGCTCCAGGTGACTGAACATACTCCCGAGTTTAGAAGCTGCTTACTCAACGCCCTTGGACCATAATCAGCAGGAGGCGAGGCTTCTCCATGCATGAACGCTCAGCCCTACCAGCCCTACAACACCCTCCATTTAATGTAACGCGGAACAAATGCGCACATTTCTGGTTGATTGACCGTTGAGGGGAACTGTCAATGTTCGTTTACTGTATGTGGGCTTATTCCCCACAGTTTGATGGGTACCGGCGAGCCAGACAGTCGGTAGCATCGCCTTGTGAGCTGCAGAGAAGCACCCCACTGACTCGACATCTTCGTATACACAATCGCGTACGTAGGCTGCTTACACGTGGAGCTCCCGTGCACATGCAAATTGCGCGATTGATGGTGGAAGCGCATACCGCTGTTACGCTGATTAATCTTGCTCTTCTCATCTCTTGCGCCCTTCGTCCAAAAGTAGTGAAAGGTTGGTGTCGATGCGAGGATCCCATTGTGTTCCTTGAGGCAGTGGTCGTGGAGTACATATGCTTCGAGTGGGGCGACTTTCAGAAGTTAGAAGTTAGCTTTGCTGTCTCGACTTTTCAGAAAGTTACCCAAGACGGTTCAAAAAACTCGCTGACTTGGTATAACACAGCATTCAGTCATCTTATAGGCCTTGGCATTGTGTCAAACGTCAGTGGTAGTATCCGAAACGATGGCAAGGAAGTCGAACTACAAGGTTCGGTTTCGACATGGCGTCTATCCAGAGTTGGACAACCAAGCAACTAGGGCAGATATAAAAAAGTACGACTACTTTTTTGGGAGTGATCAAACTTGGGTGAAGACGCCGGTAAAAGGTTGGTAGCCTTGAGGTTTAGGGACAATACGACGCTGATTTTGTTTCAGTCGACTTTATCGACGAGTCTAAACGGGTTCGAGATGGCGAGAATCAGGGCATGGAAAGCTCTACTAAGGACCGAAAAATGACCTCGAGGCGTGTAACTCATTCAAGAAACACTCATACAAGATGTGGTCTCGTTGAAAGGCGGCGGCCCAGACATGAGAATTCCCTTTTACATACAACAGGAGGCGTCTCCGGCGATGGACTGAACGATGCGGCATCGACAGATCACAGCATCTATCCACCTTGGCACGCTGTAGCCGACATGTATCATTACGGGAGTTCTGGGCCAGAGTCAGTTTCCAGCCCTGGTGATATAGCACCCTCGCCATGGCAGGACGAGCTGCAGTTACCATCCCAACTCTTATGGCAGTCCACAAGGATCGAAGACCCGACAGTATGGCCACTCGAATTTCCCCATGAAACGTATCTCCTCCGCTTCTGGGTGGACGAGGCAGCCGCATGGTTGGATTCTACCAGCTCTGATGGAATATTCAAGCGTGTTGTCCCAGCTCTGGCGTCACAGAACTCTATGTTGCTTAACGCGATCTTAATGTACTCCGCGCAGCATATCCGACGCTTCCATGCGAATTTTCCAGCAAATCCATATATGTATCATGAGCGACTGTTGCAGCATCTCATACCGCATCTGGCGGAGAAAGGCAGGATCGAAGATGAAGCAACACTTGTTGCGGCGATGCTACTCAGAGCGTTTGAAGAATATGACGGTGAGCTGCGTACAATAAGCTATTGAGATTACAAAGCTGATATCTTCTAGCCGGCACGGAAGGCCAAACGCACCTTTCCACGCATGAGTTATTTCAAGGTCCCAGAGGCTGGCTGTTCGACACACGGAGTCTTCTGGCGCAAGCTTGCCTGATGATGCACGTACGATTGGAGATCCACCATGCGCTCCTGGGCAGGCCAAGCTTGCGCATCAATTATAGCGATAACGTCCTTGAGGCGCCGACGTCCCTATCCGATGACGCGTGCTGGGAGAACCGTATTATTTGGCTGACCGCACGCATTTTGCAGTGGACGGAGAAAGACAACGGATCAATAAGTGAATGGTATGAGCTAGTGGCAATGGTGGACGAGTGGGAGTTGAACAGACCAACAAGCTTCAAGGCAATCACGTGCGATAGGCGTGATTCAGAGTACCCGAAGTACTACCCCGAGCTGTGGCTGTCAAGTCCATACCACGGTAAGTCGCGTTTGGCAATTTGATAGACCCATATTCGACTGCTGACTGAGATAGCTGCCGCCAATGTGAACTTGCAAATTTGCCGCATGGCGCTCGCTGTGCATAATCCCAATGGAGTCTCCGGCGGCATTTTGACATCAAACCCTATATCAAGCATGCGGTACGAAGTACTGAAGGGGTTGAAGGAGATAGTTGCAAGCACTATTTGTGACAAGCATGCTATATTCACATCGTCAATGGCTGCTCATGCCATACACAGGTTCGCAGTAATATTGAGGAACAATATTGATCGCCAGAAGATGATAGAATTCCTAGAAGAGGTCGACAACATGGGATTATGGAGAACCAAAGCCTCAATTCAAAAGATACGAATAGCGTCATTTCCGAAACATAGGGTGGGCTTTTGATGGCTATCATCTGGTCAGTCGACCTGCCAACCATAGACTGCCCGCAAGAGCACCCAGTATAGTGATCAGTATAGCGTTGCCTCTTCCAGTCAAGGCGAGATACGAGGCCACACCGACTATGACCTCCCAACGACGAGCAGCGTCTCGTCGAGCTTTCCATTGCGGATTGAGAGGAAAGGGAGGTTGCGCGCGCACATCATTGTCATCGTCTTCGAGTGGTTTGTCATGAACACCCACCGACAGCGCTACGGGGCGATGATCAGAGCTTGGTTGAACTGGAAGAGCTGTGTAGATTTGAGGTTCCAGAGTGGAAGAAGAATGAGACGGCAGATAGAGGATCCGATCACACCAGGAGGGATATCTATGCTTAGACCATTGCCAGTCTTCTTCGTCGACTGTGAGTGCGCGCTTTGGAACACCTGTGCTCTTTCCCTTAGATACAACATATTTGTATGTCGGCGGGAATTCGATTGGAAGCTCTTGAAAGTGATGCAACGTCCGCTTGGCGGCCTTCTCTCTAGTAAGTTGATCATCCTTCAATAGATGTGAGAAATGGGCATGTGAAGATTTTGACGCCATTCGTCGAGGATACGATTTGTGAGCTTCGTCGTCCGGCGGTGAATCATGCGTTCGATAATTGAGGTCACCATAGAAGAAAACATGGTTTCCCGCTGTAAAGAGGCCGTTGTAATCGGCCGGTAGTTCTTCTGAAGTATCAAGAACTGGCTCCTCTTCACTGAAGCTGTATGGAGAGTCATCGGCGTTGACAAACACAAGGTTTCGAACCAAATTCTCCCAGTCTTTGTTCCTGGCATCTACATTACTTTCCATAGGAGCGAGGTGGGCCGCGCTGAACGTCAGATTGAGCGTCTTTTGTGAACCCGGGCAAGATATGCCTAGACGCATAGCAACAGCGCCCTTGTTGCCCATATTGGAGAAGCCCACGCCCGCTCCTGCGGACTGGATATGTTTAATCCTTTGCGCGAACTTGGTGGTTGCAAATATCATGAGCCCTGTCATTCCCAGACTTCGTGTTGCAATATGCACGAGCTCCCCATGACTCCTAAGGTCTGCTGCAAGCTGGATGGTGGTAGTAAGGCGGTCGAAGTACGGTTTGAGGTATGAGCCGCCGAGGAACGAATATGCGATGGGGGCGATTTCTTGTAGCGATACAGCGATAAGATCAGGTACCGGTGCGTCTTCCGGCAAGGCATGGAAGAAGGACGGCGCCAGGGACTGCGGATCAACGAGTTCCCGTGCGCAATTGAAGGTGACGAGGTAGAGTTCGAACATGCTGGGTTGGGTTTGGCGTTTGGGCACGACTCGGTCGGTATGGCTGCGCTTTGTCCAGCACTTTCGGTGTCCCAGCAACGGGGAAGTTGCGCCTACTCCGAGGGAGGCCCAGACTGCGCTTGCTCACCGTATGATTAGAGGTCTTGTAGGTCCGATGATGGCAGTATGTATGAATCCAATCACGCACAATCGCGTAAAGGCGGCACAATCGCAGCTCAAAAACGCGTGGACTGCCTACAGAGGCTATTCTGACTTGGGCAACTGTGCCAGAGTCTTCTCCACAGAATGCTTGGGCGGTGGAGAAGCGACTGTGACGGTGTGGAAAAAAAGAGGAGACGTGGGAGAGGACGGGCCAACGTGGTGCGCATGGAGAGGCCATTCGAGCTTGTCGGAGCTCTCCCTGCATTAGGCGACGTCATCGCTGGGGTCGATCTCCAGGTGGTGGGGGTCACCAAAGCTATAGCTGTTGAGAGCTCCAATTAATTTTCTGACTCTTGCGAAATCATCGTGAGAAACCCACGTCAATTCTACAGTTACCATTGACCGACTGCAATATACTTTGCGAGCCGACCCTTAGCGACCCGATCGCTTCGAAGTACCTCCGCCAGCCCAACCAAGCTTACTTTGTGCGACTCACGATCTTGGGCACCTCGAAATTCCAGTTTCTCAATAAAATCCTCAGCAATCCTTGATTTGCGTCCAGAACTTATAACGATTCCGATTGGACCTTTTGATCATGTTCACATCACGAACCATCCGCCAGGTAGCGCGCGTGGCGGCCAGAGCCCAAGCTCCGCGCGCTGCTCTCCGACCAGCTCAGCCCGCCCTCTCTGCCGTCAGGCGATTCGCATCTACACCCAGCCGGTTCGAAAAGAGCCCCGAGGAAGACGATGTCAATTACGCTACAACATCAGGAGAGCCTGGCCAGAGTGGCGACCACGAAGGGCAATACGCACGAACAAACCAAGATATCAAAGTAGAGTACCCCGAGGAGAAGGACCTACCACCATCGAACCCTGTAGTAGGAAAGGGCGGTGAGCACTTCAAGCGCACTCTTGCTTCATTCTCCATGGAGGGCAAGGTTGCAATAGTCACTGGAGGCGCACGCGGCTTGGGTCTAGTCATGGCTCAAGCATTGGTAACTTCAGGCGCTGATGTTGCGATTGTCGACATGAACCGCGAAGAAGCCTCACGATCTGCAAAGGGACTCCTCGATCTCGTCAAGAAGGAGAACCCTGGATTGACCAAGTAAGTTGCCTATGCATTCCGAATGTGTCGAGCTAATCCGACGTATAGGCTGCCCAAGATCACAGCGCACTTTTGCGATGTCTCGAGCCCCACATCCGTGAGTCAATCCTTCGAGGAGATTGTGAAGACTCACGGCAAAGTTGACAACCTGGTCACATCGGCTGGCTTCACTGAGAACTACGACGCGATTTCGTACCCGCACGACCGTATGCAGAAGCTTTGGGGTGTCAATGTCGATGGCACCTATCTCTATGCTGTTGCTGTAGCAAAGCATTTGATGGAGAGGAAGGTACCAGGCAGCATTGTCATGATTGGCAGCATGTCTGGTGCCATCGTCAACGTTCCACAGCCGCAGGCTCCGTACAACGCCGCTAAAGCTGCGGTTCGCCACTTGGCATCAAGTTTGGCAGTCGAATGGGCACATGCGGGTATCCGTGTGAACTGCATTTCGCCCGGATACATGCTCACAGCATTGTGAGTAACTCTTAGGCAACATGAAAGCCCTTGACTCTAATGCTCCTGTAGGACCAAGAAGATTCTCGATGACAACCCGGAGCTCCAGAAGCAATGGACTTCGTTGATCCCAGTGGGCAAGATGGGGCGACCTGAAGATTTGATGGGCGCAGTCACTTTCCTTTCCAGCGACGCCAGTTCCTATGTTACGGTAAATTAGCGTTTCCCACCGAGTCGAACTTCACTAACAATGGACAGGGAGCTGATTTGAGGGTGGATGGAGCGTACACTTGCACTTAAGGACCTTTGAAGCATACACTGGCAGCACAGGTTGTGAGTATTGATGCAAGGGGTAACATGCTTCAACTTCGGGGCTGTCGCCGTGTATAACGCACATGTAACGCTAGTGGTGGCATGGTTGTGGCTGGGACCAAGAGTGGCTCTTTAGTGTGCAGCCCTAGTCGAGCCATTCTTTCATGCATCGGTTTCAACACTCTAGAGCTCGATCCACTACTGTGTGTGCAACTGTGTATGTAGTGTGCCCCTCAATAGCGTGAACTGGCAAAGAATATGACGAGTCTGGAGTGTCTTGAACGGGCCTCGGAATGCAAGGCTCATTATCTTACATAAGCCCTCCACATCTCAGCCTCAGCACCTGCCACATCGGAACTCCACCACCCTGCATACCCAACACAGTTTCGGAGACATTGCGAGCTGGCCAGCGCGCGTTGCTTATGTCCACGCAATGATCGACAATTCCATTCTACCTGCCGCATAACCCGCCTTCGCCTTCCCCCTTTGGCCGGTCCGAAGATGTTCAACCTCTCCAACCTAGTTCAGAAGGCGCAGCAGTACATCGAGCCGACGCTCAATAACATCGCAGCCCCTACGCCCATCGACCGCAGACCCTCGAAAGCGACCCTCTTCCGCCACCAGTTCCGACTCCCCGACTCGCAAAATCCTCTGCAAGAAATCACCGCTGAGCTCACGCTTCAACCCCACCACTCCACCAGGGCCGGCGACGTCACATCCGAGAAGGACCGCGGTCAGGGCAACCACTATGTGGGGAAGCTGCACCTCAGTGAACAGTATCTCTGCTTCTCCACGACGGGCTCTAGCTTTCTAAACACTGCTAGCTTGAGCTCGTCTAGCAGCTTCACCGGCCAGACCCACGGCTCAGGGCCTGCAGGGAACGGCTTCACGCTACCACTATGTGGAATACGCAGGGTGGAACGCTTGCACAGCCAGAGCTATATGTTTGCTCTGGCCATCACAACATGGAACGGGATACCCGACGCCAAATCGAAAGCGCCTGCCGGCCAGAAGCTTACGATACAGCTGGCTGGCTCGCGACAGGCCTGCGAGCGGTTTTGCGACGGACTCAAGAAGGGACTGAGAGAAGGCGTGAAGGAGGTGGAGAATCTACGACGGGTCGTCGGTCAGTGCTACTCTGAGTACCTCCTCGAGACGCCCGAGAAGCGAGAGGCTGGCGGAGACGATGTGAAACCAGAGCGGGAGCATCCAGACACCGGCTTGGGCATGGTGTTTCGATATCCAGGAAATGCGCGAAAACTTAGAGATGCTACCAAGATAAGGTTATGGCGCGAGTATCTTCGAGGTAAGTAGCACCATAGTGCTCGCTGATCTTTCTGACATGGTGTAGACAATGGACGTAGCGCAACGCTTATACGACAACCAACATTTCACAAACTCATTCGCGTCGGCCTACCTAACCGCCTACGTGGTGAGATGTGGGAACTCACATCTGGCGCATTCTTTCTGCGCCTGCAAAGTCCAAATCTTTACACCGAGACGCTATCGAAGTACTCGGGACGGGAGTCACTGGCAATTGATGAAATCGAGAAGGATCTGAACAGAAGTTTGCCAGAGTATCCTGGGTTCCAAAGTGAAGAGGGCATTGGGCGGCTACGGCGAGTCCTGACAGCGTATAGCTGGACGAATGAAGAAGTTGGCTACTGTCAGGCAATGAACATCGTTGTAGCAGCATTGCTGATGTATGTCAAACCTCTAAACTACGGTCAACCACTACTGACTTTTCTAGTTACCTGTCCGAATCACAGGCGTTCTACCTTCTGTCAGTTCTATGCGATCGCCTACTCCCTGGATACTACTCGCAGACCATGTACGGTACCTTGCTGGATCAGAAGGTGTTCGAGTCGTTGGTCGAGAAGACTATGCCGATACTATGGGATCACCTCGTCAAGTCGGACGTGCAGTTATCCGTCGTTTCACTACCTTGGTTCCTCTCGCTCTACATTAACTCCATGCCTTTAATTTTCGCTTTCCGCGTCCTAGATGTTTTCTTCCTCGAAGGGCCTAAGGTGCTCTTTCAAATTGGCCTTGCCATCTTACGTATCAACGGAGAAGAGCTACTTGATGCCGCAGATGACGGCTCCTTCATTTCCGTACTCAAGTCGTACTTCTCGAGACTCGACGAATCAGCACATCCTAAGTCGGAGAATCCTAAGCTGCGGGCTGTGACAAGATTTCAAGAACTCATGGTCGTAGCTTTCAAGGAATTCGCTGGCATTACTCAGAACACGATATCAGAGCAGAGAGCCAAGCACAAAGATGCTGTGCTTGAAAATATCGAGAGTTTCGCTAAACGCACATCGATACGGAATCTGGGCCCCGAAAGCAAGAAGCTGAGTGTAAACGACTTGAGCTTCCTGTATGACAAGTTTTACGCCGTGTTATATGAGCGACAGCAACGGGCGGAGATTATGCAACAAGAAGCAGAACGCAAAGCGAAAGCCAGCCGAATGAAAGCGAATGAAGTTGTCACTGGGATCGCGGGCACTAGTGCAGAGGTCGGGCGTGTTGCTCTCGGCCCTAGCCCTACGCAGATGGACTACGATGCCTTCAGGGAGTTCTTAGCTGGTAAGGCGATTCGGCAGTCATACTCTGAGCTTTTCTGACCCTGTACAGGTATTGCCAAATGGGCGATTACCGATTCCCCAAGCTCACCACCTGAAGCTAGTGGCGGTGCGGCTTCACACTCATACTTTGGAAACAGCTCGAGAAACAGACCCCCAATGTCTCAGTGGGGATCGGGCCCTGAGCCAGCAGAGCATGAGTTTATGCGACGACTCTTTCGACGCTGGGATGTTGACATGACAGACTCACTGTCTCTCCAAAACGTCGTGACTGGATTTGCTCACGTCAAAGGCACTAAAGACATAATGTCAAATATCAGCTACTTCTTCGAGCTCTACGACGACGACGGCGATGGTCGAGTTGACCGGGAAGGTATCTTGCGGATATCTGAAGCACTCTTGTTCTTATCAAGAAGAGGTGTCCATGATGCAAGTCCATCAACATCTTCGCTCGACATTGTTTCCGATGCAGGTCCCGAAAAAGCGAGTCGAGACGAGCAGTTTTTGAGCAGCGTATCGGCCTTTATTCGTCGGTGTTTCGAGTATGCTGACCCTGACCATGCCTCAAACAAGGGTAAAGAAAGTGTCGATCAGGCACAAGAAAGTGTTGATAAATTCGCCATTGGCGATGATGACGAAGACGATTTGATAGATTTTGGGTCTGCGCCTGCCACACCTAAGGCGACAACCAAGTTCGACAAGAGCGAACAGAATCCCCTGTCGCCAACACCATCCAATCATACCACTGATTCTGATTTGGCTGAACGAGGCGAGAAGGCAAAGGCAGCCAACCTTGCGCTGGATCCCAATAAGCCTTTACATATCACTTTGCCGACGTTCCGTATGGTGATACTCGCAGATGAGGTGCTTGAGCAATTTTTCGAGGTAGGCTTCTCATCTTCCTTCCGCCTCGCGGACACAGCACTTGCGTCTGCAAGCTCCAACAACCTCACTACTTTCTCGAACGCAGGCAGGCAGGTTGCCGCAGTTGCAGGCGGCCTAGGCGGCGTCGTTGGTGGAGCGGGAGCCGGCGTTGTACCTCCAGGCAAAGGTCTCAGAGGTATGCTAGACAACATTGTCACAGATGGGATGCGCGTTGCAGCTGAAGTGCGACGGAGATATGACGAAGCACAGAAAGAGTTGGACAAAGAGGCACGACATGGTAGAGACGATGAGGACGATGACGAGGAGGTCAATGCGAAAGACCTCGATCTGCTCGAAGGAGCTGAAACAGCGGGTGTTGAGCCGGCCAAAGGCGTTGCTCCCCCTGGACTGCTCTCCCCGACTGGAACCAGCGGGGAGATCAAGACCAGCAGAAACAGATCCGGGAGCGATGCAAGTCGAAGAGTGCTCGAATTCGAACGATGACGTTCATCTGCTGCCGTGCGTTGTTATTTTCAGCATTTTGGGTGTCCTGGGTTGGAGCTACGGCCATGGCTTGATGTTGGTGCGTCCATTTTGATAGCATAGTCACCAATAGACACTATTTCCCGATCCTGTCAACGAACCTCCGACCTCTCTGCGTTCGGCCTCGGGAGTCGGGACATCTGAGCATGGAACAACAGAGCAATGGAACCTTGGCCTTTACACAGCATCACCCGGCACGTGGACGGCCCGGGACGGCTTTGAGCCGCCAACTTGTGGACCCTGCGTGAACGGACTACCCCGCATACTCACGTACCTGGCCCGCGGCTCAGTTCCGACAGCCTACTCAATTGACGCACGCTTTCCAACCTCAGATTGGCAAGATGTTCGGCCGTCTCTTATCTTCTTGGGTGTGCTACAGCTGTGAAGATGCTCCGGACGCTCTTTGCTCGCTCCACCCGGCTTTCCCAGCGACTCTACGGCACGCGTCGAGGCATTCTCACGCAAGCGTATAGCGTGGGACCATCTGAGGTATGCTGCGGACTATGCACTGCGGCTGATGTGTCTGACCGTCTCTGCAGCCTCCACTGCTGGAACAAACTGTCCCGCAGCACTTTGCCGGTGTCGTGAGGCAATATGGCGACCGTGACGCGTAAGTCTTCCCGCCTTCGACTCGAGAAGGGTGACCAATGTGAGACAGCGTGATTTCACATCATCAAAAAATACGGCTCACATACGATGCACTCGATCGAGACTCGAATACCCTGGCTCGTGGACTGCAGAAGCTCGGGGTGAAGAAGGGCGATCGGGTCGCTGTGTCGCTAGGGAACAATGCTGAGTTTGCCACGGTACGCGGCGCATGCTACGGATCTTCGGAAGACTTATCACTGACGCTGACGGCTGTACCAGGCCACATACGCGCTTTTCAAGCTTGGAGCCATACTTGTCGGTTACACCCAGACTCCAAACAAGCCATCGGTAGCTGACAAGTGCCATTAGGTGCCGCTCAACCCTGCCTTCAATGCGCCACAGGTCCTGTCCGCCCTCAACCATCTTGCCGCTTCACACCTCATCATTGGTGCCGAGACGAATCTCCCTCGCAAAGATCCGCGCTCGAATATTCCCCTTCTCACACACTTGGTGCCCAATATTGCTGGCACAATTCTCCAGTCAGAACTCGTACCCTCGTTACAGAAAGTTGTCCTAGTCGACAACTCGCAAGGGCGGATTGATCTGAGTGAGCAGAGAAGCTTGACAAGATATCAGGATGTGATAGAAGACGGAGGTCAGGGCAGTGCACTGGAAGACCAAGACCTTGATGTCAACGACATCGTCAACATACAATTCACCTCTGGCACTACGAGTATGCCTAAAGCAGCATGCTTGAGCCATCGGAGTATTTTGAATAATGGCAACAGCATTGGTGATAGGATGCTCTTGACACCCGACGATATTATTTGCTGTCCACCTCCACTATTTCAGTACGTTTGGAATTGAGGCGGTTGCAATTAGTGCTGACAAGCCGCAGCTGTTTCGGTTGCATCCTCGGATATATGGCGACGGCCACGCATGGCAGCACAATCGTGTTTCCCAAAGAAGCTTTCGACCCCGTGGCCACTCTCGAAGCAGTCCGGGAATACAAGGCAACAGGTCTCTATGGCGTACCGACCATGTTCGTTGCAGAGCTCGAGCTCCTAGCTCATGGCGCTGTACCGCACGAGGGGTATCAGTACCTACGCACCGGTATTGCGGCAGGCTCCTCCATCCCCTCCGAGCTCATGCGCAAGCTACACAAGACGCTGAACTTGACCGAACTCACAATATGCTACGGCATGACAGAAACAAGTCCCGTTTCCGCCATGACGACAACCGACGATCCGATCGACAAGCGCATCGAGAGCGTTGGAAGGCTCATGCCACACATCGAAGCCAAAGTCGTCGATCCACTAGATTGGTCGCGCACGCTCGCCATCGGTGAGCGCGGCGAACTCGTAGTCTCCGGATACCATGTTATGAAAGGTTATTGGGGCGACGAGGCGCGGACCAAGGAAGTCTTGCAACCAGATGAAAATGGAAAGCTGTGGATGCATACTGGTGATGAGGCGTCGCTAGATGAAGAAGGATACATTAAGATCACCGGTAGGATAAAGGATCTTATCATCAAAGGTGGAGAGAATATTCACCCTTTGGAAGTTGAGAACTGTCTCTTCGGCCACCCGGCTATCAGTGAGGTCAGTGTAACAGGACTGCCGGACGAGCGATATGGAGAGGTAGTTGCGGCGTTTGTGGTTAGGCATGAAGGGGATGAGGGAAATGTGACTGCCGATGAACTAAGAAGTTGGGTAAGGGAGAAGTTGAGCCATCATCTTGGTACGTTTGCTGGTCCCCGCTTGAGTTTCGAACATATCTTTGCGAGACGAGACGAAGCATGCTGACAATATGGATAGTACCAAAGTATATCTTCTGGGTAGACAATTACCCCAAGACTGCCAGTGGAAAGATTCAGAAATTCCAGTTGAGAAAGGATGGCATTAATATGGTCAAGGAGGGTAAAGGGGTTGAGTAGTGGATGGGTTGACCGCATGATATTGTAGTTGCAATATAACTCATTGGATTTCAACGTCCCTTGTTGTCATGGCTACAAGCTATTAGCGAGGACGATTAACATTTCCCACTCGCCTGCGTGGCTTACTCGCCCACGAGGTACGTCACAAATCTTGGAAACACAACGGTGGTTGAATCTTGTTGCGCATCACAAAGAGACATTGGAAAGTGGCGTGCTTATGCACAAGCCATAGCGAAGGTCGACGATATAGCAGATCAGTTCCATGAATGATACTAATCGAGACTTAGTTTAACACTGCGCACTATAATACAAAGAAGTCAGACTTCGATCTCACCTTCATTTCCAAGGGTTGCTACAAGACGTCACACCTTGAGTTGGGTGGCTGGCGCGCCCAGACGCGTCGTTCCAAAAAGCAGGCGCGTAGACAAGCCGATGACGTAACGTACCTTGCAGCGAGCGAACAACAGACCGTGTACACACATCGATCTCGAAGACTGGCCATTGACAAGCTACTTCACCATCGTACTCCACAGAAACAATTGGGTTTCCCACATACAATCTCCGACTCTTACAAGATGTTTTCCATAAAGGCAGTTTCACGACGAGCTCTTTCCTCCAGCTGGGTGTCGTGCCAGGTCAAAAGCCCAACGGCGAGGAGGCTGTATGCGACAGATTATGAACAGCGTACACAGAAAACGCTGAAAACATCCTCGCGATTAACGTGGTGAGTAGTCGAGATTTCACTACAAACTCTCATCGCACCGCAGCGTGCGTCCTAATACCCGTTGAACACGCCTTTCTATCCCACGTACTTCCAGACAACCCACACTGTACTAAATCCACCTAGGTTCACCACAGCCGCCGCCATTGGCGCCGCAACCCTCTATTACACAACCAACACCCCCTCCTCCTCTTCCTCATCTCCGAACCCTTCCTCATCTCCAGCCTCCCAGACTTCCCCGAATCCGCCTGATTCCAGTCGACCAGGGCACCGCCACGAAGCCGACTACGCCTCCGACGTCCCCAAACCCGTTGAAGACCGTCACGGCGATACCGTCAGCAAACACAGCATCGCGGCGCACAAGAACCAGAACAAAGTCCGCGAGGGCAAATTCTCGGGCAAGGAGTTTGATAATCATCTGCAGAAGCATTCGCCAGGGAAGCCTGAAGGTGATTTCGAGAAGCGGTAGTATAGTTTTGGGAGGGTCGACAAGGTGGGTGACAATGGCTTGGACTGAGGTTGAATGCGGTAGAGTTAGCCTATACTCGAGCGTTTCTCACGGTCTTTGAGCTAACAGGTCAGCATCATCCAGGGGCAGTATGAGGAGTGTTTTACAAGGAGTGCTGGAAAGACCTAATAATGAAAGCGCTGATTTCTTCTTCCAAAGACATTGCAACCAGGTCCAATCCTAAAACAATCTCCTATACAGCACATGTTTCCTACCTCAATGCTGTCTACTGGGACGATTGGCTATATTTTGAGACTTTTATAGATCGACAGTGATGATGGCAGATATCCTCGGTCGCTGCCGCAAGGTGGAGCACTCTTCGAGATTGATTACGGCCTGCTAAATCGTTGATGGCCTTTAAGCGTGTTGGTCAAACTCTTCCACAGCAACAACGTTTACTTTGAGAATCCAGTCCAGAATGGTCTTGCACACTTTGGGGCCTGATCATGTTTTGACATATGGGGTAGGTTAGGCGACTAAGATGTCATAATTGTTACGAGTTTCTAAATATCACGATTCACGCGTACAGACACGTTAACTGATACCCATCTTCGATCTTTGGTTTGTTAATCAAATATTCTACTTGCAAGTATGTTTCACCTGGGGGACCGTCTCCTTGTTGGTGTGTCCTTGCCCGGGTCAATTCAAATAACTAGGCCATAACCTTGTGATGGTGGAATTGGTGAGAGGATTGGTTTTGTACAGCTGTTTCACTTGTAGGCAGGGTGCTTAAACTGAGGTGCAGACGCCCGGAACATGCTGTGCTAGGCTATGTCTCTTAAGTGTACAGAATTAGGACAACTAACATTATACCCCTGCAAACTCCCGCCCTGTGCCTGCTAACTCAATGGCAGCTTGTGAATTAGTTTGTTAGAGCGCGCTCACTAGTGCTTGTAGGACATGGGCACGAATCAAGGGCTGGACATCTCAATACTCGAGAGAGACTGAGCCCTACCTGTATTTCGTACTCTTCTAATCTCTATACATCTATTATCAATAGGGAACTTTTCTAATTTAGAAATCACATAGTAGAGTATCCTACTGATCTGGTAGAACACCTAAGCACTCACAACTATGGCGACGATTACGCAAACTCGAATTACAATCAGATCTGCCCTAGATCTATCCGCGTACCCATAACTAACCAAAGAACAAGCCGGATAGCTCTGCCACTTCTACAACCTTGTCTCCTAACCCGACGGGTCATGGAACAACATGGGGTAGCCTTGAAGGCATGCAAGAATTTAACGACGTATACCGCTACTAGCTGGCCACCATTGCCTATGCCGTGGGCGTCTCGCATTTTGAATGCAACCCGAATTTACGCAGTGTCTATAAGTCCCTTTTCCGCCGCATTATATACAAGATGCTGCTCAAGGAAGTCTGGGGCTACTGATTCATGACGAGCCACTCGGGCAACTTCACGGAGCCCGATCGCACAGAGCTGCGTAAATCTTGGGCTGATCCAGTCAAGAAGGAGAATATCATGTATAGTGGGTATTTACTACTTATGATGAGTTTGTATGCTATGTTATTTGATAATGATGAGTTTGAGAAGCCGGGTTCTATCAAGTTCACATGGGATCCGCTGTTCTGGGGCATGGGGACCGAGGTGTTTGAATATGATAATCGGAGCTTGCAGGATGTGATTTTGAAGGGAGTGGAGGGGAATGGGTGGTTGGGCGTGTGCTGTGAGCCGAATTTGGTGTTTGTGGTATGTAATAAGTTTTCAGTAGTTAATGAAAGTATTCCAAGGTTGTTTCCAAGTCCATGGATCGAATGACTGACATGGTGACGGAAAGGTTATAGCAGTGCGATATTACGACATTCGCGAAGGAACGAAACTCGTCGCAGAAATGACGCAGAAGTATAGTGAAGCGTGGGACAAGAAGGGCATGGTTCAGCCGGATGGCATGTACGCTGATTGGCTCATGCTGAAGCAAGATGTGACGATACCACCTAGAGACGTGCCGTATGGTGCGATGCCCCTACGGCAAATTGGCTTTACTGCATGGTACGTCTCTGCTACTTCCATCGAAATCACAGAACACATCACTAACCCAACACCACCAGGGCAAACGCGTTCCTGCACGCCTGGAATCCCTCTCTCGTACGTCCCCTCTTCGATGCCCAATCCAAAGGCCACTTTACCCGTATCAACAACCAATACCACGCGCACCCAGACGGCTTCGCAAACCCATTCGGGCACCTTGTTCGCACCCAAAACGCAGACCCCACCTCCAAGTCAACCCTCCAACAAGCCGTCCAAGAATCCCGCAACTTACCCCCATCGCCAATCCGTTTCCACCCACCTACACCTACGGCGTCCTCACACAATGGCTCTCCGAACTCCCGGGCAAGGCCGAAATCCTCCCCGACCTCCTCGCCTCCGCTGATACTCACCTAAACCCCACATGGGAGCGCAGCGGCTTATACTACCCGCGTCAAGACGAGCAACTCCCTGATACAGCGGACACCGGTATAACGTACATGAATCCCTTCTCGGGTAATGCACCAATGGGGTATGCGCGCCTCAATGTTCCTAATGGGCAGAACATCATGTACACGAGTCCATGGACCAAGGAGGATTTGGCCAAGAGGCCATATGTTGATGGCGTGATGGAGTTGATTATTTGAGAGGGGGGTGGGATGGCGAGAGGGGGTTGTTGTATTTGACGGCGAGGACATGGGTTGGGACACGGGCTGTGTTGAAGCCTGTGGCGAGTTATCTAGCGGAGGGGAGTGGGAAGTTTATGTTGATCATCGGTTAGTGCGGACAGAGGATGTGAGAGGCAAGGATGGCATTGAGGTGGAGGTGGAGATTTGGAGTGAGGCTGTGGATGTTGTGTTTCTGAGGGGATGGTGACGGTGTGAGGGAGATGTGAAAGGCTCCACGCAGCGCATGAGTACCTAAGTTTTGGATAGTGTCTTGTATCTTTTCTACCTTATTTAGAAGAACTATTAGCTAATTACAATCCTATTTCTATTGAGATCACTCCGCACCCTTTGCTTTTAGCAGCTTTACCCTACCATACCATCGTGTCAATGTCGGCGCCCGCGTCACGCAGCAGCTTTACTACTGCCTCATGGCCTTCTTCTGAAGCTGCCCAGAGCGCGTTGCCGTATTTTCCACCCTGCGCATTAGGGTCAGCGCCCTTGTCAAGCAGCAGCTTTACTACCGCCTCATGGCCT